>JAODKN010000100.1:1302918-1322783 GCA_026774425.1 Petrocephalus zakoni | reverse complement strand
TATGCCAGAGAGATGTGCTGCTGTAATTGCTGCAAAAGGTGGACATACCAAATATTAAAGTTAAAAGTGGATAAAACCAGTAGGTCTCACTTAATCTGATATTTGTTGTGCGCAACCATCTGCATATTTCATGAACATTATGACATGAAATCACGTTTTGGAGGCAAAAAAGTCAACATTTTCAGATCTGTCAGGTGTTCTAATAATGTAATTATGTTGCAATTTGGCCCAAGTGGCTTGCAGAGAAGGAGGCCACCCTGCCAGGATCTGTGTTCCGGGAGCTCCATCCTTTGTCTCCCAGCATCCAGGAACTGCGACACCCCAGGCCATGAGAGCTGGGAGCAGCAGCTGGAGCTGGCAGTGGCGTGGAACCGCGTGGACATTGCCAAGAGTGAGATCTTCACTGAGGAAAGCCAGTGGAAGGTCTGCCTTTTCCACTTACCAAGGGGGAGATGCTGACCGTCGGGTTTTTGGCTTGTTCTTCTCTAACACACCTGCTGAGATGCAGCATGAGAAGATACGGATGCTGTTACACATGCAGGGAGGAGCAAGCAATCTCTGAAACAGAAGGAAATCACACCAGTGTGGGAGTGGCGTTTAGGATGCTGGGCGGAGAAAATAAAACACACCAATAAATAACGTTCACTGAATTCAGTGTTTTTAGTAGTATCTGGGTAGAAAATGTTTGTTTGATGACCTGCAACCTCAGAGCATTCTGTGTGCACACTGGCTGACAGCCCTCCTCTTTCTCTCCTAGTCCAGTGATCTTCACCGGGCCATGCTTTCAGCACTGGTGGGCCACAAACCGGACTTCGTGAAGTTGTTCCTGGAGAATAATGTGAGCCTGAGGGAGTTCCTGCATGAAGACACCCTGTGTGAGCTCTACTCCCACCTGGAGCCCGGCTGCCTGTTCCTGCAGAGGCTCACTAGGCGAATGAAGGCTGAGAAGGGAACCAGGAATCATCTGGACCGTCTGGGCCGGAGCCAGGTGTCCCTCCGGCACGTTTCCGAGGAGGTGCACCACTTCTTGGGAAGTTTCACCCAGCCGCTCTACTCCCTGAAGCATCCCTGCGCCGAAACTCCCGAGGACGACGTCTGTGTGACAGTGAGGCGCCACGTGGCCTTAAGACGTAACTGGATGTCTCGCTCGGAGTATGAATGCTCTTTCAGGTTCTTCTCATATTTCTCTCCCTAAAGCTTCAAACCAAAGTGTCCGCAGAGCTTCAGAGTTCATCCACCGCTGACGAGGAGAGGGAGGCAGAGGCACTCAGGGACCCTGGAAGAGACCTCTTCCTCTGGGCTATACTGCAGGACGACAGGGAGCTGGCTGAGATAGCGTGGGAGCAGGTAGTGAGGCTGTGTGGGAAAGCTCATGCTGAAAATATAAAATGTTTACAAACACAGCTGGTGACATCAGTCCACTGGTTGTGTTTGTGGTGTCTCAAATTGTCAATGTATCGGAGTTCAATGGGCAGATATATGTCACAGTTTATTAACAATATGGTGGAAGGTGCAGGTGCAGACATGCAGTTAAGTGAACTGGCGACTTGCCCATAGTGTGTGTGTCTGTGCCCTGCAATGGACTGGCATCACTCCCAGAGTATTCCCTTACACTGTGCCCTATGCTGCCTGGAGTAGGCTCCAAGCCCAGCATCCCAATTTGAGTTCACTCAAGGAGTTTCTTTGACACAGGATGTGTTACTTTGATTGCGCTCGGTCCTGTTAGGGTGGCACTGCGGTCACGTGACCCCCGGTGTCCTTTCACCCGTCCGCAGTGCAGGGACAGCGTGACGGCGGCGCTGGCAGCTAGCCGGATCCTAAAGAGGATGGCCCTGGAGGAGGAGCAGGAGGGAGACGAGGCGGAGGAGATGAGGAAGCTGGCCGATTATTACGAAAGGCAGGCCATTGGTGCGTGGGATGGGCCGACCTAGAAGGACATCCCAATAAGCCAGGGGGATATGACATCAGCACCATTTGCCTAACGTCCTCAGCTATTTTAGCACCAGCTGGCTCCGGTTCATCCTCACAAACAAACAGTCCTGGTTCTGCCCCATAGGAGTGTTCAGCGAGTGCCACAACTGGGACGAACAGCGGGCACAGAAGCTTTTAGTCCGCATCTCCACTTCCTGGGGCAGGACCACCTGTCTGCGTCTGGCCTTGGAAGCCGATGACAAGAGCTTTGTGGCCCATGTAGGGGTGCAGGTAGGCGGGAGAACCCCTCACATTCTTTGCACAATCTGTTTCAGTTGCTTCCCTTTTAGGTAGACGACTCACAACAAAAGACAGAACTATTCCAGGACAGCTTTTTCCCCCTGGTGCTAACAGGCTGCTCGACAGCACCTCCAGCTTGTGGCCATGCAACATTGCAACATTTAAATGTTGACATTTGCATCAGCATACACCCCAGACGATCTGTTTGCACATTGCACGTGATACATGTTATGTACAGGGGCGCAAGAACCAAGGGGTTCCGGGGGCACATATAGCCTACCCCCAATATTTAATTTGGCTGCATTCATCCCCCAATAAACAGACCTTTTTAAATTACTAAGCCCCTGTACTGTAGGTATGGATGTATGCTGTCTATATTCTACATGTCAGCTTTTTTGCATTGCACTACTGAAATGTGCACACATTACTGTATTCATGACACACCTGCTCCTCTCTGTTTTGTGTATTATGTTGTATATTTATTCTGTGTCTTCATTATGACCTAATTGTTAGTTGTCTGCTGTCATGGTGTCACTGACAGTAGCAAGCTGTGCCAACACAGACGCGATGGTCGTGTCGCAATAAAGACTCTTGCTGTGCTGCTGCCACTGCTGGGAGGGGTGTGTGTGTGTGTGGGGGGGGGGATTCCTGATTGAACTGTTCTCCTTCCACCCTCCGTCCAGGCATTTCTGACCCAGATCTGGTATGGAGAGCTAGCAGTGAGCAACCGGCAGTGGAAGCTGCTTCTGTGCATGGCCTTCCCTCTGCTCATCTACACTGGCTTCGTCAGCTTCAGGTCAGGATCGACTTCCTCTGCCCTTCTACTTCAGAAGCACTACCGCGCAACTATGCAAGGACGAGACCGAAAGTAAAGCAATGCTGCCGGATCTGCTTTGGCAAATTGTCGCCACAAGGTGGCAGCACCAGACCTTATGACTGGCTGTGTCCGGCTTTGCAGCAGATGGAGGAGAGAGATGAACGAGGAACGTCACATTTATTTAGCAGGCATTTTTTATCCAAAGCAACGTTAAAGTGAGAGAGCCCATCAAGGGCTCTGAACCAGCAGCCTTAATGGGCATGGTCCGTCAGAACCGCACCCCTGTCAGATGAAGGTCTACTGTGTCGTTATATACTCCACATTCATTAAACCTTCTAATGAATGCCACTTTGCATACAGGACATTTGCGATAAATTAATAAACTCAAATAAAATGGTTTAATTACTGAATGGTATGTATACGCATATAAATTCCGCGGGCGTCGCGGTTTAATCGAGTACCTTAAATTAATACACGCCTTTCTTTTCTAGGCGTGACGAGGAAATTCACAAGGCGTCCGAGCGGAAGAACAAGCTTAAGGAAGCGGCGGCGGGCGCCCCGTCGGAGTCGCGCTGGAAAGCGGAGCTCCGGTGAGAGGCGCCGGTGTTGCACGCATGCGCATTAACCCAGAGTATGCCATTCTGATGTCAGAACACCGGCTTCAGCTGATTCAGCGCAGCAGCCAGGCGCTTCCTGTGGCGTCCGCCTCTTTTTAAGTGCCAGAGAGCATCATTAAACTAGCTGCATGCATCAGGGAGATTCGGGCACACATTTATAAGCAGCAGAGACGGTAACTAACGAAAATGAAGAAGCCATTAGGGTCTCTGTATTGGTGTTTCTGCTCAGCACCCTGTCCTAATGGAACAGATCAGCTTTCATGGATTTATTTTCACAAAAAAAGCATATTGTGTTAAACTGGCTGCAGGTTTGTATATGTATATCAGTGTAAATATATTAGCAGATAGTGCTTCAAAGGTGTGTGCATGCACACATTCCCTGAGATATAGACCGGGAACCCCCTTCTTCAAAGCTTCCTCTTAGATTTATGCACCCAGAATGCCCTACTGCACTTCATCAAGCAATTTACTATGTAACTTATCTCAGTAAGTGACTCCAGTCTTTGAGAAATTGTGGGAAACATCTTCTGTGGCTCCCCCCTCCAGACACATGCGACTCCACACAAACCTCAAGCCTCTGGACTGCATCTCCCGCATGGCTGGCTTTGTTATGGCCCCTGTGGTCAAGTTTTACTGGAACATCGTGTCCTACTTCAGCTTCCTGTTGCTCTTCGGTTTTGTGCTGGTGGTCGACTTCCAGCTGACGCCCTCCTGGACAGAGCTGCTGCTGTACTTGTGGCTGGTCTCACTGGTGGTCGAGGAACTGCGGCAGGTGAGCGAACCAGTGCCACACCTTCTGATGAAGGAGGAGACCTGCAGACCTCTATCCTGTAAGACAAGATAAAATATACATAGGAAAATCTATTAAGCTTTAGGCTAAAACCCCAGATGGGACACTGCTCTTATATCTTTTCATTCAATTTTAAATGTATAGAGCATTTTCACAATGTTACATTGTCTCAAAGTGCTTTATATATCCCTGTTCAATGGCCCTAGTGAGCAAGTCAGATGTAATAGTGGCAAAGAAAAACTCCCTATGAGGAAGAAACCTTGGGAGGAACCAAACCCAAAGGGGGAGCCCATCCTCCAGGGGCCGGTAGAGGAGGTCAAATGAACAAGATGGCAAAATCCTAATTTACACAATCTACATTTTAAGATTTGGGTCTAAATGCGGAGGGCAGGCAGGTGATGGCGGGCAGGTGCTGGTGAGCAGGTGATGGCAAGCAGATGCTGGCGGGCAGGTGCTGGCAGGCAGGTGATGGCGGGTTGGTGATGGCAGGTAGGTGATGGCGGGCAGGTGATGGCGGGCGGATGCTGGCGGGCAGGTGATGGCGGGCAGGTGATGGCGGGCAGGTGCTGGCGAGCAGGTGATGGCGGGCAGGTACTGGAGGGCAGGTGCTGGCGGGCGGATGCTGGTGGGTAGGTGATGGTGGGCGGATGCTGGCGGGCAGATGCTGGTGGGCAGGTGATAGCGGGCAGATGATGGCAGGTAGATTATGGCGGGCAGATGATGGCGGGCGGATGATGGCGGGCAGATGTTGGCGAGCAGGTGATGGTAGGCAGGTGCTGGCAGGTAGGTGATGGCGGGCAGGTGCTGGCAGGTAGGTGTTGGCAGGCAGGTGATGGCGGGCTGGTATTGGCGGGCAAGTGATGGCGGGCAGGTGCTGGAGGGCAGGTACTGATGGGCAGGTGATGGCGGGCAGGTGTTGGCGGACAAGTGATGGTGGGCAGGTGATGGCAGGCAGGTGCTGGCAAGCAGGTGATGGCAGGTAGGTGCTGCCAGGTAGGTGATGGTGGGCAGATAATGGCGGGCGGATGCTGGCAGGCAGATGATGGCAGGTAGGTGCTACCAGATAGGTTATTGCGGGCAGATAATGGCGGGCGGATGCTGGCGGGCAGGTGATGGCGGGCGGATGCTGGCGGGCAGGTAATGGCAGGCAGGTGCTGGAGGGCAGGTGATGGCGGGCGGATGCTGGCGGGCAGGTGATAGTGGGCAGATGATGGCAGGTAGGTGATGGCGGGCAGGTGCTGGCGAGCAGGTGATGGTAGGCAGGTGATGGCAGGCAGGTGCTGGCAGGTAGGTGGTGGCGGGCAGGTGCTGGCAGGTAGGTGGTGGCAGGCAGGTGGTGGCAGGCAGGTGATGGCGGGCAGGTGATGGCAGGTAGGTGATGGCGGGGAGGTGCTGGCAGGTAGGTGGTGGCAGGCAGGTGCTGGCAGGTAGGTGATGGCGGGGAGGTGCTGGCAGGCAGGTGCTGGCAGGTAGGTGATGGCGGGGAGGTCCTGGCAGGGAGGTGCTGGCAGGCAGGTGCTGGCGGGGAGGTCCTGGCAGGGAGGTGCTGGCAGGCTGGTGCTGGCATTGCTTCTGATGGCAGGATGAACAGTGCTACAGTGGCAGTGCAGGCTGCAGATCCCTGCTTAAGGCAGGAGGAAGTTTTCCGCACTTTTTTTCACTGTGCTGTTACCCTTCAAATTTAAGCTCTTCGAGGATCACGACGGATTCGGGTTTCAGAAGAAGGTCAAGAGGTACATCAATGACCTGTGGAACATTTTGGATGCGCTCTCCATCCTACTCTTTGCATCTGGATTTGTTTGCAGGTACTCAATGATTATTAAGCGCCATAATGCGCGAAGTGTGAATGCTAACTAGGCATGTCAGAACCGCTTTACAAACAAGCCACTCTTTTGCAACTTATAAATGGTAGTAACTCATTAATAAAGGGAAAACTGTGTTATAACTTGTTTATAATTGTCTATTAGTAATTTACAAAGTGTCACATCCCAATTAATGGCCTGTTTATAAACTATTCATAAACCCTTTATAAGGGTAGTCTTATTGTGACGTGGTACTGTGTGGGTGACGTTTCTGGCTCTTACAAAAATAAAACCATACTAATAGCATTTTACCTCGTTCGTTCCACAGACTAATCCCGACCACATTCTATGCAGGGAAGGTCATCCTGTGCATTGATTTTATCATCTTCTGCCTCCGCTTGATGGCCATCTTCACCATCAGCAAAACACTGGGTCCCAAGATCATTATTGTCCGGAGGATGGTGGGTAGGCAATGCACGGAATTGTGATTTAGCTGATATGGATTGTCTAAGCTCTGCTACTGTATTGAAAAGAAGTATAATTAAGCATATGAGGAATGGAAAAAATAAAGAAAAATAAAATTAACTTTAGATTTATTTTAATCCCGTGGGAAGTCTGCAGTTTAGTAATTCAAAGGGTCCCTTTGCAGAATTATATTCTGCTTACCGGGGGTATGTTGCCCAATAGCATAATTACTAACTATGTTAGTAAGTTACGTAGTTGGAAGCATGCAACTGAATGGGGCCAACTATGTCCGTTGCTAACAGGAGCTTTTGGGAAACGCACTCCAGAGCAGTCTAAGCATGACGCAGCCTTGCCCCTCTCTCTCTCTCTCTCTCTCTTTCTCTACCTCCTCCCAGATGTTGGATATGTTCTTCTTCATGTTCCTGCTAAGCATCTGGATAGTGGCCTACGGAGTGGCCAAGCAGGGCATCCTCATACAAAATGAGGGCAGGCTAGAATGGATTATGCGGGGCGTTGTCTATGAACCCTACCTCATCATTTTCGGAAATGTCCCCACCGACATTGACCGTGAGTGAGACGGGCCACAGTTTGACCAGAGAGCCAGGTTCATCAAAGAATAACTGTGTATTTATGCACATGAGCAGGAGATTTATTCATAGTGAGCACGGCCCCATAAACTACTAAATATAAAGTGAATCACGATTCTGGATAATAATTATTAATACCATTATTCATAAAAAGTAAAACTTTGCTTTTTGTATGATATATACATCTACACACAGTTTAGAGGATAAACTAGCTTTGAGCCAGCCACTTTCAGGCTACTTTAACCATAGTGACACCTACTGGAAAGTGGAAGAACTGCGGTCCAGCTACACCAGGTTGTCGTTTCACTGCGAGGCCGGGTTCTGTGCCTTCTAGGAGTACAGTTTAGCATGGATAGCTGCACTCTCAATGGCAGCGACCCCCTTAAGCCGATGTGCCCAGTGCTGGACGATGACCAGACCCCAGTCTTCCCAGAGTGGCTCACCATCATCCTCCTCTGCGTCTACCTGCTGTTTGCCAACATTTTGCTGCTTAATCTGCTCATCGCCATTTTTAAGTGAGTTCTCCCCCAAAGACATACGTTTCATTTTCAGGTAGTAAGTGACCCCGTCCAATTTCCCGCCTCACCCACGCACCGTGTCCTGGGTATATTCTGGTCACATGATCCCTGTACTTTAATGAGAATTTCCACATTCACAGTCCTCACTACAAATCTCTTATTTGCTCTTGTGTGCAAATACTTCTGGATTTCAGTGATAAAATTAGCATCCCATTAAACGAAAAAACATTTTTAAAACTGTTGTCTGCTTGATGATTTAGGCAGAAAATGAAAATCCTGAACAGGATTTTGGTTCAACCAACCAGCTGAGTATGTGACTGGGATTCTTTATGCTCAACTAGTAGGTTGAAACTAAATCCTCGTCTGGATTTTTACTCTCTGGACCTGAAATGTCCGCTTCTGTATTTAGTACATTTAAACTAGTTTCTCATTGTTCTGTAATTATTGCAAACGCCTCTAACGAGCACCTTGATTGGTAAATCACTTACATGCCTGCTTCGCTTGCTAATAGTCTCTGCCCCTCTCCACCTGTCCAGCTACACCTTTCAGGAAGTACAGGACAATACAGACTGTTTCTGGAAATTCCAGCGCTTCGAGCTGATCAAAGAGTACCACAGCCGCCCGGCCTACCCCCCGCCCTTCATCCTCCTCAGCCACCTCTACCTCCTCGTCACGCGCTTCCTGCTGTGCCACTCCTCCAAGAACAAGCACAGGCAGTTCAGTGAGTGGTTCCTTGCCCCCTCCCCGCTAACCCAAGCCCTCTAAGGCTCAGTGTCCCGAAGGTGACCTCCCTCCCACGTCCCTTCGTGCTCAGAGGAGCAGCTGACCCGCTTTGAGGACGAGGAGATGCTGTCCTGGGAGGCCCTCATGCAGGAGAATTACCTGGCCAAGAGTCGGCAGGAGCAGAGTCAGAGTGTGGAGTATCGTGTCCAGGACACCGCTGACAAGTACTTACTGTTAATTTGTCTAATTAAATATGAATGGTGTTTGGTTTGGGAACAGACGCTTCACGTATTTAACTGAGCTCACCCTAGGTGACCAGCCTCCTCCATATCAACTTGTTGCAATAGTTTTGACTTAAAATAAAATAAATTAATTAAAATTAAATTAAATTAAATTAAACTGTATTTTCCATCTGTCTCCTATCTGCGTATCCAGTAACGGCTCATAAGGAGCCTACAGCCTATTGCAGGGCACATACACATACACATACACATAGACGCGTGAATGAATTTATATCTATGTGTGCACTGTCCATTCATTTCTATGGGCATAACCCTAATCCCAACAATGAAATGTTGCCAGCCCCAACCAGACAAATGTTACCAGACAAAATACAAGACTTTTGGCATTTTTACTTTTTGGATTGCATTCTCAGATTTTTATAAAATTAAGTCTGTAGTGACGACTGAAAAGATGGCTCGTGTCCCATAGGGTGGGGAACCTGGTGGGACTGCTGGAGGTGAACCACAGCCGAGACTTGGTAACGAAGAGGCTGGCACGCCTGGAGGAGCAGGTGTGTCTCTGGTGGATGCCATGTAGTGTAGCTATGGGGTTTGTGGATTAGTGTTCAACACTACCTACTACACTATCCCTACCCCATTATGTATCTGAGTACTCACTGCACAGTCCCTGCGTTCTTCATGTAGCTGAGTACTCACTGCAGTGCCCCTACAGTATTCATGTATCTGAACATTCACTGCCCTGTCCCTAAGCTCTCCATTATCGGAGTGATCATTGCCCTGCCCCTACCCTTTCCATGGATCTGAGTACTCACTGCACTGTCCCTACTCTCTCCCTGTATCTGAACACTTACTGCCCTGTTCCTAACCTTTCCATATATCTGAGTACTTACTGCCCTGTCCCTACCCTCTCCATGCATCTGAGCACTTACTGCCCTGTCCCTACCCTCTCCATGTATCTGAGCACTTACTGCCCTGTCCCTACCCTCTCCATGTATCTGAGAACTTACTGCCCTGCCCTACCCTCTCCAAATATCTGAGTACTACTGCCCTGCCCCTACCCTCTCCATGTATCTGAGTACTCACTGCCCAGCCTCTACCCTCTCCATGTATCTGAGTACTCACTGCCCAGCCCCTACCCTCTCCATATATCTGAGTACTCACTGCACTGTCCCTGTGGGTCTCATCCTGCCACGCTGCAGGTCTCACGGTCGGCTAAGGCACTTTGCTGGATAATGAATGCACTCAAGTCACAGGGCTGCACTTCTGAAGAGGAAGTGCCTTCACTCAGTGAGTCCCTGCCAGTCGCTGCAGTCTTCTTTATACAGTCGTCCCTCGTTAATCGCGGGAGTTATGTTCTAAAAATAATAGGCGAAATCCGCGAAGTAGTCAGCTTTATTTTTTACAATTATTATAGATGTTTTAAGGCTGTAAAACCCCACACTTCATACACTTTTCTTAGCATCTTCTTTTGCCTTTTGGGTGCTACCGCAGGTGCCTTTGACAGTGCAAAACGTTTCGTCGACATTGTTGGGTTTGTTGGGGAGAAAGCTTACAAACATACAGTACGGCACTTCAGAGTCACACTGCTAGCGATCGAAGATTTATGTGAATTTGACAAGCTGAACGCATTCTGTACTGTACGGGAGACACGGCGCTGTATCATTTTCACTGTCTCGATCAACTTTTTAATGAATATACAGTACTGTATATACTTTAATGAGCACAGTACTGTATTTGGGGAAAAACCGTGATGGAGTGAAGCCGCGAAAGTCGAACCGCGAAGTGGCGAGGGACGACTGTATTCCCGTTAGCAAAGACACGGCACTCATGCTTCGTCATGCTTACGCTTCTGTGCTGGTAATAAAAATAGCGATACTGTTCAGGAATCACAGTGGGGAAATCCTCTCTGACGTCCCCCCTGACAATCCCCTTCCCAGCCTTGCAGCGCAGCCAGACGGAGGCAGACTCAGAGCCAGCGGACAAATCCACCACTGAAGGGGCTCCGTGCCACATCAAGGCGCGGCATCTCCATTACCCCGGTAGCCAAGTCACCCGCTTCCCCGTGCCCGAGGAAAAAGTCCCCTGGGAGGTGCGCGCTCCCACCTTCCCGTATCCGCATGCTTTGCCTCACTGTGATTGGACGAAGGCCCCCTGATGATGTATTTTTTACTGACCTGTAACGATCCCCTCACTCGCAGGTGGAGTTCACGCTGTACAATCCTCCTGTTTACAACACGCAGAGGACCACTGACAGCCGAAGGAAGGGAGCAGCACCTGCTGGAGAGTGAGTGCTGGTCCTGTGGGTCAGGGAAGCTTTTCTGTCTCAAGAAAATATCTCTGATACTAAGGAACGCCCTTTCTAGCCAATAAGAAAAGGGTATAATAATATATTTAATAGTACTCCAGCTTACACCTGACAACAACCATGGGTCAGCCAGGAGGTGATGTATACCTCAATAGGTTAGGGATTTGTACCTGTCTGGGAGGTGTTTGGGTCACAACCTGTGGCCAGGAGTAATCATAATGGGTATCCCCACTTTCTGATCTTCTCTTGGGATAAGCAGAGGTGTATATTTCAGGTCCAGAAAGTAAAAATCCAGACCAATATATAGTTTCAACCAACTAGTTGTGCACTTTGTGTCTGTGACTCTTTATACTGAACTGGTTGGTCTGGTCTGGTCTTGGTCTGGATTTTCACTTTCTGCAACTGAAATTTGCACCTCTGAATAAAAGCATATATAAATAGCCTTTGTAAATGTTTCACCTTGGTAAAACTTGTTAAGAAGCCCGCTTTTCAAATAAGTAACAGAGGTCTTTGTCTTTTTCTTGCCTTTTTCAATAGCTCTGATGTGGCTCACTTAGAAAAGTACAGGTTAGTATCAGACTTGAGCATTGCGACAATCCGCCTTCACACCCGCCAGAATTTTAACAAAAGGCTCATTTCAGGAACCCGGGAGGAAGGACTGGACTGATGGGGAGAGGCTGTCTGGACCAACTGGGCCCAAACCAGATCCATGATCCTGTGATCACACGGTAAGGGGGCACATACATGCAGCCATAAGCTCTTGGTGGGTAAGAGAGGGGCCTACGGGGGGGGCAGATGTGTGTGACGGGCTCTCTGATGTCCAAGCTGGTGGGATGGAGACAGCCCCACACTGGAGTTCCTGGCTGTGTGGGAGGAGTCAGAGGGACGCTGGGCGATACCAGGGGTGAGTCTGACGCACTCGTCCCACAACCTCCGAGCGCCTGCTGAAATAAATGACTCACTAGATCACACTTTGATTCAGCTCAGGCAAAATTCTGTATGCTAGAGCCTAAGTCATAGAATCAGCCAGCGCTCCTGTTTCACTAGTACCTCTTTGCGTTTTACATTAGATAACTGTAGACGTATGGAAATGAAGACGTATGATAAGTTTTCCGCTTGACGCCCTTGTAAAGCACTCAGGCATATAAACTGGAGTGTAGAGATTCAGCCATGGCCTTAAGAGATGTTTGGGGTTGAGAATGTGACATTGTGTCAAGCACAATGTGGTATTTCCTTCAGGGACTGGTACATTCAGAGGAGATCCTGCCAGAGAGACTGGAGAGGATTCTGGGTAAGAAGGTGTGTGACAAGATCAAAGCGCGACTGGCAGAGGACGCCCGCCTGCAAACGGTAAACTAGGATGCTTCCATTTAGCTTCAAACACAAGCACAATATTCACGATAATTCCTACTCACCTGACATGCATCTAAGAAGAGGCATGTTAACAACAAAGAGAATTGTGTCAGTAACTAATGTGTCAAATTGTGCACATGCATGGGGCACCTGCTGCATTTTGAGGACAGTCTATAGAGTGAAATCCTCACTGTCTTTCTAAGATCGACACCCACACTTGGTTCCTTGAATGCAGACCTACGTGAAAAGAAATGCAAAAACTGATCTGGATCCACGAGCATATATCGTGGAAACCCTGCATGAAGGGAATGGAGGAGAAAACTCCTGATACTTTTTAGAGCAAAAAACCTCTAAGGAGTCAAGAGCCAACTTGTGAGATACTCAGTGGAGAGAGTTTGATCCTCCATAGCAGTGGAATGGTCCTATAATTCACTGTCCCAGGTGTACAAGGGATACGTGGATGACCACAGGAACACGGACAACGCCTGGGTGGAAACGACTGCCTTCAATATACACCTGGGGAGTAGTGCATTGCTGGATGAGGTGAATCAGACGGTGAGAGCCAGTTTGGCATGTTACCTTTATCCAGACAGACAGGCATACTCACAGGCAGTCAAAGTCTTGGAAGGCCACAGCTTGCAAATTAAGTGATCGAGAGTAACTGATGCTCATTAGACTAAGTTTCTTTCCTGGGACTTAAGCAAGTACCGTACTGCTCATTAAAACTACACTTTGTTCATCCTGATGTCCATAGACTATATTCAGCTTTCTAAAATACCACTTCCTTGACAAATATTGTTGCTCAATTGTAGGGTGACAGGGTTGCAGGTTCGATTTCTTCCAGTATTCATGCAGATTACAAAGACTAGTGTCTTTAAGTGGTCCCTAGTATCTGAATGTGTGCCCTTTAATAGACTAACCCTCCACTGTGCTCTCCTGGGCCTCCTGGGATAGGCTGGAATAGGCTCCCTGTGACCCTGTGCTGGATTAGTGGTTATGGAAGGCCAAAGAGGAGGCTGTACGGTAACGCCTTCCCGCTGCTTCCCCTTAGGTTCAGCGCAGACTAGTGACAAAGGAGTCCGTGTGGTGGAGGGAAGTGAGCAGCACCGCGCTCATGTGCGCCCACCATAAGGAAGTCCTCCGCCGGGTCGCTGAGCTTCACCAGGGGGCGCCCTGACCGACCGTCCCGGACACACGGCATCGGCACTCGCACACTGACGTTCATCGCTTGCCGTCGTAAGTCAGCGGGTGTGTGGCCATGTGCTTCTCAGTGCACACCAGTACTCACCCCCCAGAACAGTAAAAAACAGCATACTCCATCCACAAGATCATGCCTGTCATCTTCCAGGATGTTACCTCTGCCCTGCTCGCATTGTTCTAGATGACATCGTCCCTAGACGGGTAATGTTATGATTTCCAGCCAAATCCATCCTGCCACACTTTTAGCGCGATATCAGGGAAAATTGGTTCCGAAGACCCAGTGTTATGTTCAGAAGCTTCCATTGTGAATGCATGACCTCTCCCCAATTCCACTGACAGAGACCGGATACCCTAACCCAGGGGTGTCAAACTCCAGTACTGGAGGGCCGGAGACCTGCACATTTTTGGTTTTACCCTCATTTACATGTAACACACCTGATTCAACTCCTTGCAGCTACTTGTGCTAATTACCACACAGCTCTTCAGCTCCATCATTTGTGGTGGAACAGGGAAAGAACTAAGCTACACAGGGAACCAACCCTCGAGGACTGGAGTTTGACACCTGTGCCCTAACCTATCAGGGGCACTTTTACACTGCACCAGGTGCCTGTAATATACTAGGGCTACAGGATACCGATAATCAAATATCATGATGTGATTTTGTTATAATAAATATTGGGATATTTCAAATTTCATAATTTCAAAATCATCTTTTCAGAAGCCCACCAAGGATGAAAATGCTCATCATTGTCTCAGTGTGTGCATGCAGCACTCATGCAAAAGCAACAGAGGCAAAATTTTAATGGATTTTCTAAACATAATCTTGAAAAAATCATTAAAATTGTTTCCTATGACAGACTAAAAATGTTTTAGTGAAACTTAAACCCCCTCATACTATAATGTCCGCACAGTATGAAGGTATGAAAAAGGCTGGTTTCAAACCAGCTGACCATCATGGTCCTTATAATATGAGAATTGCATGTGCATAACATGCGATTTCGGTATTAATACCGCACATTGCCCATCCCTATAATATACTATATAAACATTTTTTTAATTCATTATGAAAAAAACCTGCCTCATGTTGTGATGTCATTAGCGGCAAGACCAGTTTTTACGGCAGTAGAAAACACCTTGAAGTACCATACTAGTATAGTACCTGGTGCAGTGGGAAAGCACCCTTAGATACTGGAGTACACTGGTGCCACCTTAAAGTGATTTATTAAAAATCACTTGATTCAATTCAGTTTATTTTTATATAGTGCCCTTCACAACAGAGTTGTCCCAGGGTGCTTTACATGGATGTGTTGGAGTACATTACTATATGCAAGACAAACAGAGTGTGTAAAATTTGAGCAAGACAAAACTTGAGTGAGTATCCTGTCAAATAGCACCCACCTGAATGATGCAATGGCAGCGATTCTGCGCCACTTTAATCAGCACCTGCCCAGGATCACAAAACTAGCTGACTTACTGCCTGGACCATGATTTCAGTAAAGTAGTTAAATCCAAGGCTGATGAAAACCCTAGCTGTAAAACTCTTGCTCCAAACATCCAGAACCCCAAATTAACACCAAGTTAATGCATCTTTTATATCATCTAATTATTACAGCAGACAACTAAATCCATACAAAGCATCTGGTACAAGTGCCAAATGGCAAAAGCAGCTGTGCGATTTAGAGCAGGAACCTGCTAGTTTGCTACAGTGCTACACACTGTTTCAAGATGCTTTTGAAACACAGGATGAGCACAATGACTTTCATTTGTCAGTGTGGGATAATATTGTCAGTGTGTGATCTTGGTGTGTATAAGTACCTTTGTAATCCACCCTACTTGCTTTATTTCAATTCAGAAGCCAGCAGTTTACCGGTTTGTAACATTTGAAATACAGCAGGTAAATGCAGATTTTTAAATAAAGCAAAGGTGATAACCAGTAGAGGTGGATGGTGCTGGTCCAGAAAGTAAAAATCCAGAGTGAGCTTTTGTTTCAACCAAGCAGTTGAGTTGTGAAAGAATCACAGTCACAAGAGAGTACTCAACTGGTTGGTCGAAATAAAATCTTAAACTGTCCACCTATGATATTACAGCAAGGGTACAGAACATGATCAATTCAGTAATGTTTACACCATTTCACATAAGGTCCACTCATTTTTACAATTTAGCCATATATATATATATATATATATATATATATATATGTATATATAGTTTGGAGGAGGTAAAATAGATGTAATCTGTTTGTATACAAAAACAGGAATTAACATTGCCTATTGTTTCTGTGTCACTGGAAAAATGTTTGGATATTGACCAGTTAAAAATCACGTTTCTTTTGAGTTTATATGATCCATTCATCCATCCACCCGTCTTCCAAGCATTTATCCTGGTGAGGGTCAGAGGGTCTTGGGCTTATACCAGACAGCGCAGGGCACAAGGATGGAGTACACCATTGACAGGATACCAGTCCATCTCAGAGTTCTTGTGGTATTACTGATAATATATGCATACACAAATATATACAGTTTATGGTTATCTTATTCAGGGCACTGTGGTCTTTGTAGTAGATCCCACATGCTGTATTATCTGCCTCACTTGTATGACTTTCGATAAAGGCGTATGTCTGCTAAATAAATAAATATAAATGCTGTAGCCAGATGAAGTTAACCAGTTTAAGGGTCTTTATTTTGTGGAAACTCAAAAATATAAGTTGTGCTTGAGAGGTATTTGACCAGTGACCTAGTAACTAGAACAGCACAGTTTTAAGAAACTTTCGCCTTTACACACATGTGACTTATAACCACATATATCTCTAGCATATCTCACGCCAAAACATCGCCCAAAGTACTCTGTATGGTATATCATGGCAGGATCAACCTCGATTAAATTGATCATGATGGACCTCCGGATTACAATGGTGGCGGTACAACCATAAATTGCACCACGGAAAAACTGGGAAATACAATGTTTGCCATTTAATTGGCATTGTGCTGTTTATAGGTTTCATAGGATGTACAACCTGCTAATCCTGTTCAAGCAGCTTCGCGGTCAGGATTCTGGAGGATTAAAACATCAACCACTGCTCGTGTGCCACATTGAGGTGTACGTACTGCTTACAAAGTCCCATAGTAAGCACGGCGTGTTTACTTTGTACCGGTGTCTAAATTGTACATGGAGGAAATACAGATTGTGTGTGTATATTGTAGCAGAAATAAAAACGTGCTTTCATCCAGTTTGACTGTCAAGTCTGGGGTGTTCTGGTCTCTAAAATATAAATGTCCTATATTTTAAGTATCCCAATCAACGCACTATAGTTATATTACAATATTAAATTATAAATGTTGTTTTAGCTCTAGTCCCACTTGACCTCATACATAATACAACAAAATGACATGTAAACTAGGCTATCCTGATTCTCACATATAACAAAAACTGCCATAAAACATATTATTTTTGCAATATAAAGAGGAAATGATCCCTCAGCCACACTGTATTTCAAAACATATGTTTTCACCGTACATCTCCTCGGCTGTGAATCAAAAATGGCTCTTCCACAACATCGGACACACGAGCGGAACAGTCGGTTATACCTCGCAGAGTACTGCGCTAAGGGGGTCTTTACATAAGGGTTATATGACGAATAAGCAGACTAGCTCCGGGGAATCAGTCAGTCATCAGTCAGCCGGCTACAGGTACAGGCCACGCCTACCCCGGAAGTGACGCGGTGCTCACCTGACCGCCGTCCGTCCGCCGGTTACAGGTGTCGGTCACGCCCACCCCGGAAGTGACGCGGAGGCTCACGAGCTAGGGATTATAGACCACAGGATTAAATCAGACCGGACGGCCGAGCCGCGGCGGAGCGTCTCGTCCGAGAGCGCATCCATGACACGGTACTGCTGATTGACGTTTCGCTTTATCATCCCCGATTATTTATAAACGAAAGCAGCAGCGACTTTATGCGTGTTTGTTTTTGCTGTGTGCATCAGCGGTTTTATTACTAACGAGGCAATAGCGCGGCGCCGTGGTGCTGATTTGCGGGGCGCTATGTCGCGGCTCCTCCGCTGCAGCCGCGGGGACCTTCGGATGCCCGCCGCTCTGACCTGGGTACGTATTGCAGGCGGATACGGGTAACTGTAACAGTCCGGAACAGATTTTAAGATGGGCTGCGTAGTTATGCAACAGAATCTGGGTGGATGTTGGCAGCCTCTCCGCCCTGGATGAGTTTGCGGTCGTTTCGCTTTTGAAGCCGGATTTAATTGTTATATCCTAAGCGATATACCGTATCTATTTTCTTCAATATGATATTGCATATATATTTTTTCTTTTGAGAGAATGCGGCTAATGTGTCAGCCAGTATTAATTGCTGACGTTTTTGCTCTATTTGCTCGCGATATAGAGAGTTGGACTTGTCATCACAAAGCGAAAGGTGACTTTTCCATATTCCTGGCCATATCCAGCTCCGATGCCGTCCAGTCATTTTATGTTGCGGTCATTATATAACAAAATCGGACAGCAGATGATTTATTTTCCACGTCATGCTACACCGAAGCAAAACAACACATGCAGAACATTTTGATGATCTTAATAATATTGACGACTAAGTGCCCTATTTTGTCATTTTCCGTCAGATCATAGTGCGATTGGAAAAGAGACCCCGAAAAGGCAGCTGTCTGAACACGGCCAATGCAATTTGGGATTCGTTAATTGTCTTAATCTAGCTGATGTGGTCTGAAATGATTTTTGTGTCTTGTATTGTTAATGCTATGTTTTTCATGCAATAGAAGATGTCTTGGCATCACTGTGCTACGATAATTGATATATGTTATAACCATTACTTACATATTCTACACGGTATGGGAATGTATGTATTAATCATCACGGGATTTGTGTGTTTTTGATTGTGCTGCTTAACCATCAAAAGGTTGTACTTTTTAATGCCTTCTGGGAATCTACCATTTTAGGGCCATATTATGAACAATTCCCATAACTGAGAGGAATCAAAAGGCTACCTTATAAGTAAACAGGTTAAATTTAAAGAGAGCATGGTATTTTGTGCAACTAAAATGAACTTGAAAATGAAAATGTAATTTTAGAAACACCCTCTCTTATTAAGGACCATACATGTAATGCTTTTAGTGGCAGACAACATGTTGCTTTGGTGAGTGTTAAGCAGATGAGTTCTCATGAGATCTCATTGCCTCTGGGGAGTCTCCTGTAAGATTGTGGCCCTAGACTGTATAATCCATATGTGAGACACTTTGCTCAAATGGGGAATAATATGCATTTACCTGGCTACAGAACTGTGCCAAGGTGTCTCATTTAAAGCAGGTTAAATAATGTCCAGAATCTTATTTCACTGTTTTGAAGTTCAAGGAAACTCCATTGCTATGGGTTATGACGCTCACCTTTACTTATTGATGAAGAGAGGGGCAGGGTTCCAGGCCTGAGCTTTCCGTTTCGCTCAGATTTCATGCAGTGACTCTGGGGCTGGGCTGGGCTATTGTTGGAGGAACCTTCAGAGTATGATAGCTTGCATGAGGTACTTGCTACCAGCTGCTTCTGTTGCCAGGGTGTGGACTAGGTTCCAAGTCCAGTAAGGCCAAAGTGGGCCTTTGGAACAGTATATGTTCAGTCTGCCTTCAAGCATGTATACCAAGACCCAGGGTCAAAGGTTCGAAGTTTATTCCATTCACCTTTTATGGTGGCTTTTCAGAATTGCTACCCCTTATTCCTGGTCTAGTCAGAGGATTGTTAGCTGTGGCCATCCTAGTGCACCAAGTGAGCTTCACCCCCAGCCCTCTGCTTGCTTCTTTGGAACTTGCATGAGGAGCAAATGGTGGAACAGTTGGGCACATTAGCCAGATGTGGCATGTTGGATATTATTCCGGAATCATATGGTGTTAAAACAACGTGTATCTAGAGGTTGAAGAGAAACACACTTGAAGCTAATCCAGCATTGGAAAGATATTGCCTTATATGGCCTACGTTTTCTACAAAGCCATAATTTAACTGCAACAGGTATGTGGGAACCTTGATGCTTGTCTTTCCTGCCATGGGACTAACTGGACTTGGGTGATCTCAGTTTGGGACGGTGTGCTGTCCACCCATGTATCTGTTTTTTCTTAGTCTAATGGGTGTATTTGGGTGTATTTCTTGAAACTGGATTTTTCACATTGGGGTCATAAATTTCCATCCGTTCCTATACTGTAACCACTTGTTCGATTCAGGGTCGCTAGGGGTC
>JAODKN010000100.1:1238137-1250110 GCA_026774425.1 Petrocephalus zakoni | reverse complement strand
TGGCATGTAAAAACCTAAATTAAAAGAGTGGACTTTACAGTCCAGACCGGAACATTTAAAATGTGTAAATCTGGAAAGGAGAAATGAAAAGATACACACGCACCTCTTGTACATTAGCACCTTGAAGGAAATACAAAAATTGTTTCTTTTTTTAATTAATCCCAGGAAGATAAAAAAAAATGTGACTGTGACTGTAAATTATAACCACGTCACAATAAGACACTCAAAAAAACATATATACTTTTTCTAGCGCTTTCTTTTGCGATTCCTGCCCTGGTATCACCTCCTTTCTCTCGCACTAACATACCCATCGGATGAAGCGTTCGAAGAAGCTAGGCTTAGAGAGCGCTGCATAGTCGTGGCCCCTGAAAATGGCCGACCTGTCGCCGAGTGCGAGCTTCTGTAGGACGGCGTCGTCCACGTCGCTGCCGAGTGCCACTACGGTGGGCACCACATCCTGCTTGCGCATACTGCTGAGCGCCTCCTCCAGGCCGTCGGTGGACGTGTAGCCGTCGGTGATGAAGACGAAGGAGAGCTCGGCATTGCGGCGCACCTGATGGACGCGCGCGTGCGAGACGACGTTGTCGATGGCGAACGTGATGGCCGCACTAACGTTGGAGGAGGATTCCATGTAGGTCATCTTGCTGATGGCATCCGCGATCTCGTCGGCGTTGCGCATCAGCCGGAAGACGGCACGCTGCGTGCGCTCGTCGCCGTAATGCACCAGGGCCAGGCGGGCGTGCATTGTGTCCGAGTCACCGTGCGCCAGCACCAGCCGGCGCGCCACGCTCTCCAAGAACTCGCGCACCTTTCGGAAGTCCTCCTGGCCCATCCGCTCTGAGCCATCCAGCATGAAGACAAGGTCAACAGGGCGCTGGACGCAGCTGGCCACAGAAGGTTCTGATGGGATAAAGCCTGGGTTAGTTTCATGGCACTGTTGACTGATGCTGGCACTCGCTAAAGACTGGGAGCAAACTCTACTGAACACCAGGTCAAAACTGCCATTTGCATCCAACCAGACAGCTAAAATCTGTGATGGTCTCATCTTTGTCGATCAGTTCCACTAACAGCTGCGTGACCCCGAAGTCTTTGTGATCTTTGAATGTCTGAAATAATCTGACTGAAAATTTGCTTGAAAATTTATTACTCAATACTTTACAAGAGGAGTAAAGGAAACAAAATGATGCAAACAAATGAAAAAATTTGCGACGGCATGTTTCACAGCACAAGAAATGCTTCCACAGTTGTTTTCCGAGAGGGACACGGCACATGATTATAATTTACAACATACGGTATGCGAGCAACGGTTCCCCAGGCAAGCTTCATAATCCTTACAAAACCATCCAAACATATACAGAGTTCAGCTTTACTTCTGGCCTCAAGTATTCTTTACAGCTTTACATTATATTAGGAACAATTATATATATATAATAAATATATAATATATATACAATTATATATATATATATATATTTATAACCAATATATAAATATATATTAATATATATAAATATATATAATTAGGGTTACATATCCATTATAACATTCATCTGACCTCAGACAAGAGGTCACTTAAAGGGATTTCCTCAGTTTTATCTGGTTCCCAGCTAATTAATGATGGTATGTGGTACAATAACAGAGTGAGCATTTGTTTACCATGGTTAATGAGACTTTTTTGCTAGATATAGCTGAAAGCCAACTCTGAATGGCCATAAACGTCAGGCATGTCTTTGTGGACTTCCTTAAAGAAAAGACAAGAAGTTTCTTGGTCTTGTCTTGAACCTGCACATCAGTTACATTTCCCTGCAATTTTCCGTGCAGTGTTCCTACGTCTTTGCTATGTCATCAGCATTATAAACCAGAAGGTTTATGATACCACGGGACCACTGGAAGCTGACAAGGCAGGACACATTTGGTTGGTAATAAATGACCGTCGCCAGGCACTGCAAGCCAAGGGATACCAGGCACAGCACAGGGGACATTTGGAAATGTGCAAAGTCAGCCTGTAAGATTACATTCCTTTAGCAGGTTTCACATTTATTCTCAATACTTCATATGATATGCAGTTGGGCATGCAGTCCATGCTTGCAATCCACACTTCTCCAGATCTAGGTGCTCTTATCTTAAGCTAGATAGCCCAGACAAAATTTAATGAGATGTTTTCACAGGGCCGTGGGGGGGGGGGGGGGGGTGGGGGGAGAGGTGGCCAAGGAGGGCTTCCTGACTTGGCTTTGGTCTGTCCGTCTAACACAATCCCAGCGCTTTGTCGGGGTCGCCCATGATGTCGGTGTACACCGCCCTGAACGACTCAATGAACAGCTTGGTCCACTGCTCCCTCTCCTCTCCCGAGGCAAACTTGGCGCGCTCAGCCGCGTAGGCCAGGGTGGCCACGGCCAAGGGGTACTGCTGCTCGTCCTTCCGGGAGCGGAGCAGTTGAGAGACGCCACGGAGCGTGGTGGGGACGGGGTTGCCGAACCCCTCCTCTGACACGGCTTCGAACGGCAGGTAGCCATTCCGAGGGGAGGCCACATCTGAAAGTGAGCGGCAAGAACAATAGTGTAAAAAGTACCCCTCTAGACGGCCGCCTGACCGCGCGCTTTGCTCCGGGACACGCTGTGGGCAGGGGGCAATGGCAGCAGGGATCGGGCCGTTTAGGGAGAAGGGCTCATCACCCAGAGGTTGCGGGTGTTACCCACAGGAGGGATCGGACATGTCACCATTAACCAATCACGTGAACAGAAGCTGCAGTGTGAACTGCGCCAAAGTTTCAGCCGATCTGGAGTTAGCTAAGTGACCATTCGCCAGGAAACATACTATGTACGGAAAAAATCCATTTCTGAGGTTTGCCTGGGTTGTGAAGGCGCCACAAGACGCATGGGTGTGTCAGTTTGAAGCAGAAATGCACCATGCGGCCATGATTACACATGAATGTGCGACGTCACTGTGGTCCATGCTGATAACATGCAAGTTCAAAAAACTAGGGCATATACATATGATATTATATCTTAGTCTGGCAGTTCCCCATTCCTGGAGGAGTTTTCCACAGGATATAGCCTGCACAGCAGTCAACAACGTCCAGCAACATTGCATGTGGGTCTGAGCTCAGCAATACAACACATTTTATCATCTGTTCACCAATCCTTGTCTATATCCTTTCTACCCTTAAACACTTAATGCTAATGTTTTTAATTATATTTTAAATGTAATACAGTGTTTCAGGAGTGTATGGAAATCCTGTTCTTTCTAGGATAACCTCCAGATACTGTGCAGAAGATGGATGGATGTATTATATGTAAGAATATTTATTCAGTGTCTCTTTATTGCAGGGTTACATGTATTCCAATAATTATCCAATAAATTATCAATGATGTCCTATGTATAATTCATCTAACAAAATTAATGATAACAATGGGTTGCATTTAAATAGATGTTTTTAAAAGTAACTTAAGCGATTTATATTTTTTGGAAGGAATAGCCACCCTGAACCACCTCAGAATCATTCATCTTGCTATACATAGCAGCCATTTTGTTTTAGAATAGTCTGAACATTCTGCCATTTTGTGTAAGGAGGTGAGGAATTATGAAGCCACTGGACATTAGGTTTTCTGACCGGGCCTGGGCACCAGGGATCGCACCTCTAGTCTTCCCAAAAGTGAAAGAGGAAACCCTCCACTTCCCTGTGTCACCGTTTTGTCACCTCTTAACAGGACACCCTGAAGACACTAGAGAAATCAATTATATTGTACCTAACATGACTTTGCTGTACCCCTGAAACTCAGTTTCCCAGATTTCAGTCATCTTTGATTCTGTTTTACAATTGGCTCTCTGGAACCCCGCTTCACCCCAGCCTGAGCCAATATCCCACACACTTATTGACCCTCTTTCATAACAGAATCTCATTGGTTCTCCAATGCACATGAGGCCAAGAACAGCAGTGCATAATAGCACATCCCCCATGGCAAAACATTAGTAGACAGAGGCCCCCAACCGGAGGCCACTTAAGATACAGAGACTCTTGATACCAATTAAAATCCCATATTCTATCCCTGACATCTTACAACAAACAGCAATTGACCTAGGCTTAACTGACAGGATGGAGAGGTCCCATATGGTCAGTGACTATTTGTTTCTGATTCCTAGTGCAAGCCTTTACTATCTAGTTCTCCTGTGTGTTTCTTAATGGATATTTGATTTAGTCCATCACTACCTTTTAACTGCAAAAAGTGAATCCTAGGGCGTTGTAACCATCTACAAGAAACCTTAATGCAACAAGAATCCCCCATGAAGACTGGCCTAATGCTCAGCATGTGGAGGGCTTCAGACTGATCAGAGCATAGACCATCAGCTTTCATATTCTTTGTTTCTAAACTTCCAGGAAATTGTGCAGGTTACACTGCAGAATGTACCTCTAACTAAACTAATGTCACAGCTTCCTCAGAAAGGCAGTATATATCCTTCAGTCTTACCTGTTTTGCACGGCAGATCAGGACACACAATTTCAGGATCTAGGACAGAAAAATAATTATATTTAAAGTTATGTATAGCATGGTAGCTAATTGTGTGTGGGCTATGTATATATTACATTGTGGGGACCAAATGAACACAAACTTGGCTGTGTGTCTGGGGGGAGTTTGCATGTTTTCTCAATGATTGTTTTCTCTGGGGACTTTCATATCAACACACAGTCCAACACCATGTAACTGGGTGGTAAATAATGGAGTACAGTAGTCCTCCCTGTATCTGTGGTTTCAGTTACCGCAGTTTACCACAGTCTGGAAAAAAATGAAAAATTCCAGAATAAATGGTTCACAAGTTTCAAACCATATGCTAAGCAAGTAGGCCTACAGGCTGTAACATGGTGAAATTCATCAGCCCGGTTGTGCCTAGTACATGCCACAGCTCCCTTTCTCCCACAACCACGCTTTCCTGCAGAACTCTTATCCACTCTGCTTCTAGTGTTCTGCTTATGGATAGTTACAGTAAGCTATAGTAATATCGCATTATTCCTCAGTTAATACATATTCCAGATTTTCTAGAACGCTGCTTTGGGAAGTTTCACTGTCTGAATAAGGGCCCTACTATATCTGAGGTAACTGTTGCACAAACCATGCTAATAAACTCCCTTAGGTTTCGAAATCTTAGAAATAGTGGTAGACCAAATGATATAAAAATCTAAAGCTTATTTCAGGACACAATGGTTTAACCTGATTTGTTTGTAAAGGCCATAGAAAGGTGTCTGGCTGGAGGTTCCTGAGGTGCCTGCTATAGCTCGGGAACTGCAGGAGGCTTCTCACCAGGACAAAGCACGTTCTCCATCTGGTCGATGAAGCTTTCAGCCAACAGCTCAGTGAAGTTGCGCAAGCGACTGACGCGGTTTGGTCTGTTGCAAGCAATGGACCCCAGCGTCTCGGGCACTTCCGTTTGGTTAAAGGTGTCACTGACTCCAATGGCGTTGACATCTATGAGGGGATCATTGCAGAGGTAATCTAGAAGGTTGTCGTCATCACGAGGGTCGTAGCGGCCGTCTGTGATCACCACCGCCATCACTCTGGCCTTGGCGCGACGGCTGCCTCGGATCAGTTGGTCATAGGCGAACTTCAGAGCAGATGCTGTCCAGGTACCACCAGCAATCCATTCTAGTTTCTTCACCTCCTCTTTGAAGGCGGACAAGGAGTCAACTCGGGCATCATCAAGTCGGATGGCCTGGAAGGTACCATTGTGGCTGTACTGCACCACACCCACACGGACACCTAAGGGGGTCAACAGGAAGCCAGGGGCACAAGTGAAAAATATATATACGCGTGGTACCTGTAGAACTGTACACTTGTAACCAGACTTGGAGCCTCACCCTTATTGGAGGCGGGGTCCTTTTCAATGGAACCTAGTCTGCTAAGGGTGTTAATGACAAATTTCTTCTCCAGGTTGAAGTTGGACAGCCCCACACTTTCAGAGCTGTCGATCACAAAGACAATGTCTGTGGCTCCACAGTGCTTCTCACAGTCTGGGGAGGGACAGAAACACTGTCATCATGAGGACCCGAGCTGTCCGCTCACATACTCTTCATGCACCATTCAAACTGGTCTGCGGTGGTTTCAGAAGTGTGAGCTAGCTGTGTAAAGAGCCTCCAACCTAGCAAGGGTACTCACCACAGCATCCGCACGTTTCTCTCACGTATGACATGACGTCGCATTCCTAAAAAGGAGTCAAGCCTATTTGTTAATACAGGACTTGGCAGTAATTGTTTTATTTCCAAAAAGCTTGAGATGCAAAGCTTTACGTACATTAAGCCCGGATTCACCATCTGGGCCAGGATCTCCCTGGAAATAAACGGAGGTCCATCACATCAGAAGAATACATGGTGTGAACATAACGCTGGCAAATTGGTTGCTAGAAGGGTGACATGTACACTGTGCCATAAGGTGCCCACAGTCAGCTGTTACTTAAACTTGCTTTATTTAGTCATAAGCAATTCTCAAAAAAGTAGAAAAATTTTAGAAATTTTAACTTTCAGCCTGCAGGACTTACTTCACCACCGGTATCACCTCTAGGTCCCCTTGGCCCAGGTTCTCCATCAGGACCATTCTCACCCTAGAAGATAGCAGTGGAGATGTTCAGGAAGGGGGGGCACTCACAGAAAACCTCCTTTCATTGTAACTTCCCATTTCCCGTTAGGTGCAAATTCCCACAGCTGTTCAAGCCTTGTCCAAAAGCTAAGGTCACTCACCGGTACTCCAGGTGGCCCCTTCACTCCAGGTGCTCCCTTTTGTCCACATTCACCACGGCTTCCCCTGAGTCCTGGCTTTCCCTTCTCCCCTCGATCTCCCTGCATGCATCAAAACCTCAACTGTCACTTCAATGGGATAGATTTGACCGGCCCCCTACCCTCCTGCCTTTCAAACATTTATTAATACGATGAAACATGAGATTCAACAGGCTCACACCATAACACTAAGAGACTGGACGTCTAGCATTCCATCAAACATCAGTCAGCTAAAACAAGTGTTAAAACAACAACTATGTTACCGATGGTCCCCTTGGTCCAGGATAACTGTAGCCAGGTCTTCCAGGGTCACCCTAAAAAAAACACAGGCTCAGGGGGTAGCCATTAGCCATTTACACACTGAGACCATTTGAATGTATAAGGCAAGATAATAACTGCACTTTAACTTTACCTTTGGTCCTTCTAGGCCAGGTTCTCCCCTAGGTCCAGGGTCACCTTGCTCTCCACGGGAACCCTGAGAATGAGAAGACAGTTACATTCATTCCAAAATCAGACAACTCTAGCCCTATTTGAGCTTTTGTCAGCGTTCCCTCTCTCTGGCTTGTTCCTTACATTTCTCCCAGGTATGCCTAGATCCCCTGAAGGACCTCTTGGTCCCGGAAGGCCGTTATCCCCCTGTGAGAGACAAAATTCGACTCTTCAAAAAAAACAGTTTGCCACAGTCAGAGAAGCCAATGTTAAAAGGCAATATTTGGTTTCCTATCCCCTAGCCATAGGGTGACCCTATGCCTCTCTCTTTCTTCCGTTTCTGCACATGCCGGCTGTTGCGTCCTGCCTGCTGACCCCACTTTGCCTTCACACAGTTACACACTTGGTACTAGGCTAGCACAGTTCCAGTCCGCTCCCTCTTGCTCACCCCCACCCCATTTGACCCCTAGGCTGCCGCTTCTTACCTTGGCTCCCTTGTTTCCTATTTCACCCTGAAGGCCTCTTGGCCCCTCAGGCCCAGCTTCACCCTGGGAAAAGAAAGCCCCAGATGTGTTAGTTTATCATTAATGACGTGCACCTGTACACTGCCCAGGGAAACCCCAGCCGTCAGGTACACCTCAAATCATCATCAGAGGCATATTAACACTGTCAGAGGCCCCAGGGCTACTTCAGTTGTCAGAGCCCCACCCCCCACCCCCCACTATTTTATTGAAAGTTATCGACTGGGGATGGGGGGTTTATGATGATAAAGGTTGCCAAAGGCTAGGGTGGGGGGTGGGATATGGTAGCAACAGTACATTCTGCTGTACCGTTCCATTTGGCAAACATGTACTGACAAGCAGAATTTCATGATTTGTATTTTACTGGACTATTCTGTTTTATCAATCCATTAATCTCTCAGTTACTTCTTAACTATTTATAAAGTGAAGATCCTTGTTATATTGGATATTTCCCTTCTGTTGACAATATATTAAGTAAAAGACTATTTCTCAATGAATTCTAATGTTCCCCCGATCTGAAACTGCAGCACATGTCCAAATTCCAACATGTGTCTCCCCTTCAGTGCACAATGCCTCCACCATCTGGTGAGGAGCTAAAATCTAACACACGCCATCACTGAGCTTCACTGAGCTTCACTGAGCAACGTAAAGCACTTGGTAAAGAACGTTTCTTGCTCATTTCTGTAGATGTCACTGCAGAGAGACCATAACCCAGCTGTCTTGCTCAAATGATGGAATTCAGCATAGCAATTTCTCCCAGGAGGTTCAAGATGAGAGAACCCAATCATTTATTATAGGCTATACCAAACTGAGCTACAAGTAAAATGGTACCTGTGCAACATTAATTTACAATTAATTATTACACATTGATATGACTGACACAAACCATATTTTCAAACATAACTTTACAATATAATTTACTTTTATTGATCTTAATAGCATTAGCATGTTCATCTGATCAGTAGGGTGTGCATTTGCACCTCCTATACTCCAGGTAAAATAACCTACTAAATGATGGCCAAAACAATGCCTAGTGAACCATTAGTGGTATTTCTGGCCCCACTAGATGGTGTTACTAGATTGCCTTGTTTTGGGACATGCTTTGAGCCTTTTTTTAACTGACAGCACCATCTAGAGGGGTCAGAAAATACAGCAAATGGTTCATGAAATGCTGTTTTGGCCATCACTACACGCATGAAAGGCAGGGTGATCTGTGAGACACCAAAACAGGTTTTTACAAATCATTCAAGCTAATCTTATTCAACTGAAAAAGCATTATGTTTACCTTTTCACCTTTTGGTCCTGCACGGCCTTGTGTTCCTTTGAGCCCTGGGTTACCCCTTTTACCCTAACGAGAATGCGTAGATATAATTTTGCTCTGGCTTCATTTAACACATTTGTAATCTAAGAATAATAGTATAAAATATAATATATAATTATATAACTTTAATTTTGATTAAGTATATTTTTAAAAACCATCATACAGGTTCTCCTTTAGGTCCAGGATCTCCAGGTGATCCCTGAAAAAAAGACGTCAGCCACAGTTAATAGCAGAGTAACGTCTGCGTGCCATGGAGGTTAGTGATTAAACAACCGTGGTGTGCTGTACTGAATAAAAGGCCAGGTGAGAACTCGGGTGCTCACTTTAGTTCCTTTATCTCCAGGTTGACCAGGAAGCCCTGGAGTTCCTCTCTCACCCTGCGGTAGAGCGACACATATGTCAACAATGGCAAAGCTATCAAACCTTATTTGTTGTTCATGGCTTCTCCCGCAAATATCGTAACATCAACACAGGGAATGCATTGAAAGAGTACCTGTCTATAGATATGTATATAGACACACAAAAATCCAAATTATATGTTTAATGTTACACATTATCACGTACCTTTTGTCCAGGGTCTCCTGCTGGACCGGGAGGTCCTGATCGCCCAGGACGACCATGGTCTCCCTGAAAAAAAATTGATGTTCACTCTGGTCATTGAACATACCAACCAAAAAGATTAGATCCCTCAATACAAATTTACACATGCATCCTTTTCGTACATAACAATATAACAAGTGATGCGACTTTTGAATGAGACCCTGATGGAGACAGCTCTGGCACAGTGATGCTAGATCCTAATTAGACCTTTTCTCCGATGCCTCCAGGTGGTCCATCAGGGCCCACATCTCCAGCGTAGCCTCGAGATCCCTGTTAAAGGCACAACACACCAAGGGTGAGAGAATCATACTGGTCAGGGATATCCTTCATGCTTGGAGTTACTCTAGATGTGGCTTTTTTGCTTTTATATGAAAGAATTTTGTTCCTTGCCACTTCAATGACCCCTAATAATGCCCATACCTACCATTGAGGACACCAAGGCCAAATACTCAATATTTTATTCTACAACTCCAATAACTACGATCCACAACGGGGCACACCTGGGATGGGCTAACACTTTTGACCTTGGTAATTTAAAAGTCTTGGCAATGGCCCTGCCCTTTATCATAATTACTCCATTTACAATGAGGAATCTATGTCTTGCCTTCAAATAAATACAGTAAATGGATCAAATTAAACAAAAAATCAGTGTACACACCGGGTCTCCTGGGTCCCCTTTACAACCTGGAGCTCCAATGCGCCCAGGTTTACCCTGTACAGGGGAACACAACACGATACAGTCACATAATCTCCTAGGAGTGATCAAAGCTCTGATGCACAGGATAGATCTGATTAAAAGCTGAACAAAGCCTGTACATGCACATCAGTGTTTTACCTTCTGTCCATCAGTTCCGTTCAATCCTGGGTGACCGGCCACACCCTAATTAGAGGAAAGACGTTTGGAGAATTAAACACCAGTTTCCATTTCCAGAGACTTGTTGACTTGAACCTAATAATGAAATGATGCTTTGATGATCTTAAAGCTGTATGATAGGTTTACCTTGATGCCTTGGAATCCTGTGTCACCCTACAACATCAAAAAAGATAAAACGTTCCATTACTACTATACAAAGACTTTAGCATTGCCAGCTACATTGTTGGTGTCTGCAGGCACATTCACATTTGGCTGAAAATCCTGCCTTACATCATCCCTAGTGGGTTTTGTATATGCTTGTATGAGTCATGGTGCACTCAATGCTCTCTGAGCTGAATTTGATTTCATGCCAGCTCGGTCTGCCTGAAGCTCTCCTGTATCTTCTCCTGGCATTTGCACGGAGTCTTCCCCTACTGTACACACATAGTCATCAGCTGGACTAAAATATCTACAATTAAAAATAAATACGTTTATTGTCCAAATGTGGGAATGCCTAGTGGCTGACTGGCCACCTGTACCTCCTGCCTCATGTCCTTGTCTTGCGTCTGGACGCACTCTTGTGATTGTAATAAGTTAATACTCTTTCAGGACAGATGGGTGTTGGCCTACAATAAATATGCCCTTAAGATTTATTTGGCATAAAAAATTACCGGATACCTTATCACCTTTAGGACCACTTTCACCCTAAAACAACACAAAAAAACAGTTAATGCAGGAAAATACGATACATTTCTTGAAAATATTGAATGCATATGGTTTCTGAGGTTTAAGGTGAAGACAATTTGCTAACCTTTGGTCCAGGGTGTCCAATGGGACCTTCTATACCAGGGTCACCCTATTGCAAATGTGATGGAAAATCAGAAGATAAATATTCCAAAAAGCTTGACTGGAATTATCTCAGCTGTGATACATGTTTTTCCTAATGAACACAGGCCGCTGAAGATCTCATCCATAACATCCGAAAACATTTTCCACTGGCCGGGATGCCCAGGGAGCCTACCTCCCGACCTTTATCGCCCTTGGGACCGGGGTCACCGGTGGCCCCTTTTGCTCCCTGAAATCATCAAATCAACAAAAAAAAAACAAATAATGCTTAGGTCCAGGACCCCATAAGCACATACCAGATAAAGTACACACCTTTTTTCAAAACATCCTTACCTTTTGACCTCTGTGACCTTTTGGACCAGGGGGACCTACGTTCTCCAAGCATTTTAATTTGTAGCACTAGAGAATTGATGGGCAGAAGAAAGACCACAGCACGACAGGAAGATCACCAGGCAGCCAACCAGATACGTCCATTTTCAATGTTTTGTGTCATGTAAATGATATATATACATGCACATAGTTTCTTGAATAATTCCCTTAAATACACATTTCTAAGTCAGTTTATTAACGTCGTCCCTGTCATGGAACATTGATGAATGTTTATATTTTTCTGAATTTTTATTGCTGAATATTATGTCCTAAC
>JAODKN010000100.1:1183932-1194260 GCA_026774425.1 Petrocephalus zakoni | reverse complement strand
CCCAACTCCCCTCCCCCTTAAACTCCACCCACCACCCCACCCCCCCCGTCGCGTCCCTTCGTGTCTGGGGCGGGGGGGGGGGGGCCGCCCCCCCCCGCCCTGCCGATCAACCTGTCGATCACGATCTACCGCTTGGCGACCCCTGCCCTAGAGGATGATGCATTGTAATCTGAGGTAGTCCGTTGTTCGAGTGCATTTACCATCTTTAGGGTTTCGTGAAGAATGCAAATGTAACAGAGTAAAGGACTGTAAATAAAAAAATAAAATCTGTGATATATGTGTTTATTTTGAAATTGTTATTGTGCATGGTCTTGCTTTTTTCGGCGAACATCTTGGTCTGATATTCATATTTTTTCAATGTGGCTTTAACATGTCCTGAGAGAGTTATCCGGTACATCTGCCAGTTATTAAGTCTATTCCTTTGGAGCCTTAAAAGGCACAGCTAACACGTGATAGCCAGTATTGACAGTAAATCTCAGGCCAGTTAATTGTCCCATGCATCTAACGTCATCCTTGACACCCTCCTGTCTAAGAAAATGGCAATTCAGACAATATTCACAAATTTATGTCTGCCACTTGTTGCCGTGAAACTTTCCAAGAGGGTGATTTTCCACACCATTTTTTTCCATGGAAATTTGAGTTTTTCTACCCAGAGGCAAGAATGACTCCACAGGAATGAATCGAACAGACGGATGAGATGTGTGGCTCTCCTAACAGCTGGTCGCTGCTTTGGGGTCACAGCGACGGCTGTGTGTCTTTGCCGAGGACGGCCAGAATGATTCTCGGGATCTTGCCTCTAGGGAAGCACCATGATATTCCATCTACCCTGCAGCATTGTTTGACTTCCAGGCAATTTGCAGCTCCCGAAACTAAAATATCAACAGCATTGCATCATCCCCTGCTTCTCCGTGGGAGAGCCGGCGAGAGAGTATTAGTGTTGGTGGGGGGGTGGTATCCTAGTGCCTCGTGGCGAGAGTGAACACGTGTGTGACGTATGGTGATGGCGCGGCAGTGCACTTGGGCTTGGAGATGTGGCAGCTTGGCGTAAATGTCGATGGTGCCAATGAGCTGGAAATAAGGGAACTCCTGCGATAAAATTAAGATTTATTTTCACTTCGAAACCTGATTAATGCCAGGGGTCCTTGGATGGAGTTTACTAGGGTCTGGCCACTGAAGTTACTTTGAATTTCCATAGAAGATATTCAACTTTTATTCTTTAGAAAAACAAAGATATGGGAGAAGATGAAAAACATCTGGATATAATAAGTGCCGCTTTCACCCCCAGAGCTGGGGAATGTCTTGGCTGCAGTTCAGCAGGCTGAGCTCTCCTCTGCTGGGAAGGAAGCCGCTACATTCAAAGAGGTGAAACACATGTGTGACTTTTTGCAAAGGATGATGGGATATGGTGCTTTCGAACCTCTCACCTTTATCATGGAAACTGGGGGCCCGAATGCAGCCCTCACACATTATCTTTGGCAGGAGGGCCAAGTAAATAGTTGACTTTCCCTGCTAGGAATGATAAAAGCAATGCAAACATACTTATAAACATGTACTTGGATGCAGGCTGCAGCCTCGTCACATTTACACTCCCTGAAACAATCCTGTCAAATGCATATAAATTATATGATGATGGTGTGTGTTCCATACTGTGGTTTATCTTTCTTTGTGTATATATACATATATATGATATACAGTATTGACAACTATTACCAAGCAAACAAAAGGAAAGAATGCTAAATGTTTATGGGAGGTCTATACAAACTTCAGATGCATTCAGCGGGTGTGTAGCGTCGGTGTCAGGGGTATGTAATGTTAATTTATGCACTTACTGTTCCTGGGGGGGGGGGGGGTCTGTTCCTTTTAGTGGACGAAGCTGATTTTTGGGCAGCAGTAAGTTCTTAAAAATAAGTTGGTAAAAAGGGCAATGGTCAGAGTCCCGGGGTTAACAATTGTCAAAACGGACTCTTTATTCTCAGTGTCTTTCAGCCTCTGGATCCATTTGCCAAACACAGATTTGGATACGTAACAAGCCAATGACTCCAAACCAAACCATTTTAGTGGACATGGAAAGAAAGTGTATTTTAAAATATTTTTTAGATTTCATAATGTTGCACTAGCTTGAGTCAAACTCGACACAAAGTCATTTTAAGGGCATTATTATTTAGGTCATTAAATGCCTGCAGGTTTTTACTCTAGACCAGTGTTTTCATAGAAAACGACTAAAATTGGCTTTCATAAATTGTGGATTAGTAGTGGGTTTACAGATAATTAAAATATTTCCTTAGATGAAAAAGGAAGATTATTTATGCCCTAAACGGTATTATGGACTGGGGAATAAAATGGAACCTTCGCTGTTCAGAAGCGAAAGTGTATTGCGATGTTCTCCATCCATCCATCCATCAGTCCACCCATTCGTCAGTCCATCCATCCATCAATCCATCAGTCCACCCATTTGTCAGTCCATCCATCCATCAATCCATCAGTCCACCCATTCGTCAGTCCATCCATCCATCAATCCATCAGTCCACCTATTCGTCAGTCCATCCATCCATCAATCCATCAGTTCACCCATTTGTCAGTCCATCCATCCATCAATCCATCAGTCCACCCATTCGTCAGTCCATCCATCCATCAATCCATCAGTCCACCCATTCGTCAGTCCACCCGTCCATCTTCTTACCTCTTATTCAGTGCAGGGTTGCAGAGAAGGCCTGGAGCCTTACCTCTAGAAGAACGAGGCAGTGGGCTCCCTGGATGGGATGCTGATACATGGGCATCAGCAATCACAATCCCGAAATACAGGCAATTTAGTAGCACCTATTCACCTAACTGCATATCTTTCAGCTGCAGGAGGAAACATCTGCAACACTGGGAGAGCATGGCGACACCATGCCGCAGAGCAGAGGGGGCTGTCATCCACTGAGCCACTGCTCTTTGGAATGTTATATTGCATTGTATCTCTTTTCTGCAAGAATAAACTGGAATGTGTCATATCTGCAGCTGTCAACGGGCATGTTTTGGAATTTTTAGCCAATGGAGCTCATTTAATGCTGCAGGAATCCCAAGAAGATGAACTGGTACCCATGGCCTGATGTTCAGAGGAGGTGGGCAGAATGACGCACAAGCACTGCAGTCTGAAGATGCCGGTCGTGGTGATTTGATAAGGTGATTGTATTACTTATACTCTTATGAAGTTGCATTTAGATCGATTCGATCTTATGCTTAACTAAGCCGGGAACTGGGAAGGTGATTCTGTGGTTCCATCTGTCCCACATCCTCTATTCTGAGTCTCCAAGTGAGTTATGGGGTCCGTGTTTGAAAGGAGTCCACATCTGGGGGTGCAGCTGGGAGAAGGGGCGGGATGGAAGCGAGCAAGCAGACACTTTCCATAAATTGTTTGAACAAAAGGAAAACACACTGGGAGGCAACAGCTGATGCATTAGTAAGAAGTCATGCTGGAATTAGCTCCCTCGTCTCTGATTTGTGGACTCAGCCCTGTGTTTAATGGTTTGGAGATGTTTGAGTGGCCATAGGTCAACACTTGTGCTGGAAAAATGCCCAGGTCTCACAAGTCCTTTTCATGAGACCACTCAATTAAAATTACCCATACAATTAACAAGGCATAGCAACAGCAAATCCTGCCGAATATGTTTATACTGGAGGGGACATGTCCCCAGCTCTCCACGGTCAGGATGCAGGAAGACGGAAATTGCTTTCACTCAAAAGAAATCCAGAGAAATCAGCTAAGGGATTCGGCTGTCCTCGCTGCTGTGTCAGCCCAGATCTGGCGAGAAAGCTGCTCTCTGTGGTAACAAATGCCTCAAACAGATGTGCAGGCACTAAAGAGGTGCGTGTGTTTACGTCTTGTACACATGGAAACTTGGCACATGCTCAGCATCACTGTGCAGACTCAGGAGCTGGTAGGACCAGCTGAGAGCTTATAGGCTCCTTTCTCCATATTCAAGCTAAATTTGTCCTTTAATACTTCATCCAAGGTGTGTTTAATACAGTTAAATATAGTAGGCAAAATACAGCTCTTTCTTAGTATCTGTTAACAGGCAGTAGTCTTGCATGCGTTGGTCTGTAAACTACAGCAATTGGTGAACAGTGAGTTCAAAGTGAGTTTCAAAAAGCTTTGATGACCAGAACTTAGGTATCATTCTGTCAGCGTTCATGCATCCCAATTTGCTTGTCATTCAATTGGAAAAATAGAAATATTTCTTCCTAGTAAATCACAGGACATTCAGCTTCCTGTTTATCTAAAATGAATGATGTTTAAATGTTTGGAGATGCTTAGAGTGCAGAATGCAGGCCACCCTGCAATTCTTGGAACAAGTTTATAAAAGCTGCAAACCTTCATCAATGTGGCGTTCAGGCTGTATAGCTGGTCTGTGGGTGTAAGAGGTGCCCTCTGTGTGCCTGTATTTAAATCTAGTGGGTCCAGGTGTGTGAAGCTTGATTTTTTGCTTAGCCGGATAACTTATTGGATTTAAGGTAGCCTAGGCTAAATGTAAGTGAATGAAGATAATGTCCACTTAAGCTGGGACACCTTAAATGTGACAAGTTATCAGACTAAGCAAGAAATCCTGCTGTGAGATAGGAGGTTAGGGGGCGGTTATCCTTGGACCCAGAGTGCTCTCCTGTTTAGTTACCCGCTTGTGATTCCTGATTCCTCTCCTCCGCTGTCTTTTCACTTGAATCACTAACACTGAGTCAATATTTTGTAACTTATATGGTGTCATGGCTCAGTGGATAACATTATGGCCCACCTTGGCTGAGGGTTTGAGTTAATTGCAAACCTCTGCCCTTCTGCTCGTGCCTTCGGTCGCGTCTGAAGAGGCAGTATTCCTAGACTTCCACCGAGCTAGATTCCGGAAACATCTGGAAGCGTCCTCATCTGTGATCACTTTGAAGCAGTCAGCCGTTTGCTGTTACAAGGCCAAGGACTCGTCGCAAGGCTTCGTTCGGCATTTTTTAGAATTTCTTCAGAATCCTGCATTATTAGAAAATATTCTGAACAAATGTGCCGACCTGGCTGCTGTGGTCCCAGTCTCTTTGGTCCTCCAGCCAGCCACCTCACCTCCACAAACCCACACGGCGGCCACAGGATGGCTGCTTGCCATGCTGTGGTTCATCAGATGCAGAACAGAAATCCAGCCCCATGGAAGGAACCTCACAGCAGTCCCACAGCAGAGACACACTGAGGTCACCACAGGGTTCTGTGGACTCCGAGATGAAAATTTTATTGTTTTCATATATAAACAAAAGTCACGGCTTAGACTCACCATGATTTCCTGTGCGAAGTCATTGCTTTAAACTGTTACGGAGGGATGTTGACTTAGCAAGCTGCTATAACCCCAGACTTCTTAAAATGCGACCGTTCCTGTTTCTTCCTCTGACTTACCCTGATCAGACGTCTGATTATTCCAAACTAATTATTTTGAAATCTATTGTTGTGGTGCTTCAGTCAAAACCTTTAGGGGAAAAAAATCAGACAACATGGGAACTTTGTGGCATTAGAAATTAAATTGACAGTGTTTCTCCGGGGAGATAAAAACATGCTTTTGAACAGTAAAAACATCCAGTGGTGTCTCTTTCAGAAAGCTATGGCACGAGGACTATAGCCTCAGGATACAGCAACAGTTTTCAGATTCAGTTTGTATTTATATTTGTGTAATTTGTGCACCTTCCCAGCCATAACAACCGCCACAGCTTCCCCAGATAATTTTCAGCTTTGCCGCGGACGAGTGAGAAATCACAGAGGGAAAGGCAAGTTCCTCTCCCAGAACACAACAGCAGAATACCAAGATGGCTCTTTCCTACTTTAAAACCTCATTTTCTCCAGCCAACTAGCGTATTTTTATGGACTGAGAAAAAAGGTGGTTTGTTTTTACTCTCGCATGACGGAGAGGGTTGCAGGCAAGCTGCTATATATTTTATTGACGTAATCATTTGGAGAAGGCCAGTATGGGCAAGATGTTTGTGTTTGTGTGTGCATTTGTACAAATTGCTGTATTTGAGTGTGTATCTGTGTGAGCGCATGGCCGGTGCTGGGAGTTGGAACCTGCTCCCCGACCAGGTAACAGCGCACACCCCAAGGCTGGCAGCTAATATTATTGTTAGTCCCATGTTATCACTTCTGTGTTTCTCCTCTGAGCTCATTTGGTAGCTCAGAAATATTGGAAAATGAAGGGTTTTATATGCCCAGCTTAGTCAGGAAGCTTACATCCAAGCAGTGACTTTGGTTGACCTACGTTGTGGAGTGCACGCTCACAAGAAGGATTTAGTCTGGTCCGCTAGCTTTGAATTTCGCTGGAGTGATTGCTCTCCCTTGCAGCCTCAGGAGCACATGAAACGGCTCTGGGGAGTTGGGAGGGGGTTTCAGCACAAGTATCACCTTCCTTGATTGGCAATGCAAATTTCCCCAGCAAGAGTTCATTACACGACGTGGAAACACCACACTTCACATGGCCAGATTGCTTTATCGCCAGACGAGGGCTGCAGTGTGTTTGCTAAACTCTAACTGCAACACTCAAGCTCATATGCCTCATCCACATACCACATTCTTTCTGCTTTTTGATCCTTGTCTCCAAACATTGGTTATTTATGTATCTAGCATAATGGGATCTGTACTTGATTAGCCTCGTAACATGCAGTTCCAAAGTAAAGTAGAGTAAATGGCTGTTGTCCAGATTACCCCTAAAAATGAAATCAAACATGAGAGAAGGTGGTAAACAATGCAAATCGATTTCGTTAAATATTTTTTTGAACAGGTCATTGCTCTTTGTTCTAGACCTCCTTAACCCAACCGCATGCCTCATTGATCCTAAGAACAAGACAGACCTCTAGTGGTGGGCACCACTTACTGCAAGGCATTAAAGAATGCATATAGCTGTAACTCTCTCGTGTTTTTTTCCCTCATATCCCCAAGGATTTCTTCATAAGTCATTGTGGTCGCTTGTAAATGCTCTTGGATTTACGTACACATGCAACCACACACACACGCACACACACAATCATTTTCCCAGAAAGACACATGGATGATGTAAGAATGAACACAAGGCACAAAGACACACACAAAAGAGAGAAATAATATTTTTTTCAGTCCATATGGCTACAGAGAAAAAGAGGCAGTCGTGTCCAAAAAAAATGGACTCGCAGACAACGGGGGTGTGTACCATAGATTTTGGAGAGGTTGGTGGTCATTATATCTATCAGCCGTTCTTGATTTTAATCTTTTGATGAAGTAAATGGGGGGTGTTTTTCTTGGCCTTTCCTGATGCCCGAGGTACTTCGTCTTGGACAAACACGTCTCCATGCTAACAGGGGAAGCGTTTGCAGTGGTCAGCCTTCCCCTACGGCAAGCCGATTTAGTTTTAATTCATTTTTAGAGGATGTTACATATCCAATTCTAACTAGTTATAATGTATATTCCTGATATCACAAATTCAGTTCCAACTAGTTAGAATGCTAATACTTGATATCAGAAATGCAATTTTAACTAGTTGAAATGCCAATATATCGGAAACGACATTTTAGCTAGTAAGATTAAAAACGATTTCCCATTTATTTCAGTGAGAGTTGGAATTTCTGATTCAATTGTTGATATCAGGAATAAAATTTTAACTAGCTGAATATCCATTTCTGATATCAGGAATTGAATTGTAACTAGATATAATAACATTTTAATCATAAATATCCATTTCTGATATCAGGAATGTGCATTCTCACTAGTTAGACTTGAATTTGTGATATCCTCTAAAAATGAATTTAATGCTAAAACGGCCTGCCGTAGTCCCCGGCAGTCGCTGCCACTGCCAGACCTATGCGCCCGTCTTTGTGTACGTCTCGCACGCAGCGGGCGCGCGCCGGCATTTATCTGTTTATCGACGCCTCGGAGGCAGCTAAGGGGAAGGTAGCACACCAGGAGTCCAATTAGAGTGAGATGATGCTGGGGTCGAGCTCCTTACGAGCGGGGAGAGGTGGGGAGCTGGGGGCGGGCGACCTTCATCTCCTCCCCGCTGCTTTCGTCCCCTTGGTTTTGACTGCCCGGTGGGAGAGGTGACCCGAGTGTGGAGTCGTGCTGAAATGCGTCGCGGGCAGACGGAAGGAAACAGTGAGTGTAGGACTCGGAAGGAGGCGGCTTCCGCGCTCACCTGACATCTAAAATAAACTACAGCTCCCCCAGCATCAGTGACCCGCAGAGAACTCAAAGAAAACTGCTGAATGTGTCGCATTTTCGATCGGAAAGGGCTCTCAGAATAAACAGGATATCTGGGTTAAAAACTAGATCGCATACAGAAGCGGAAGGGCGTCGAGAACAATTAGCTTCGAGTCCTGGATCATGATAACAGCGGGCCGATCCGAGCGACTTACGAGGGGAGCAAAAGAAATGGCATCTGTGAACACAAATCCCACAGGTCACGGCTTCAAGACGCATGGCTCTTGCTGCCCCAGTCACATGACCTCCCAGTCCTGGTGATGCCACAGCCAGCAAATACAACCAGCTGAGTAAGATGGACTGAAGGGCCATAAGCATAAAACATACTGAATTATTGTGAGGCAAAAATAGCAAGTGCCACCTTTTATTTTGAGGATTTCTCTGTAGATGTTTTTTAACAGGTTTCCCTTAATTGTTACATGTGTCCTGTCACACTAAAAGGAAATGTGATAAGGAGATCTTGCAGTGCAGTGTAACACTGCACAGTGTAACACTTCATGTTACAGTGCAGTGTAACAGTTGCAGTGTAGTGTAACACTTCATGTTACAGTGCAGTGTAACAGTTGCAGAGTAGTGTAACACTTCATGTTACAGTGCAGTGTAACAGTTGCAGTGTAGTGCAACACTTCATGTTACAGCGCAGTATAACAGTTGCAGTGTAGTGCAACACTTCATGTTACAGCGCAGTATAACAGTTGCAGTGTATGCTAACACTTCTTGCTTTGGGTCCTGCTTTTCTAATCTGCAGGCATAAACCAGCAAGAAGAGCTGAGATACAAATGAAAAGCAAGCAGTTTAGATGCTCAAAGGGATGTCAAATTAAAAAGAGCTTTTTGGAATATGCCAAGGAACAAAGGACAAAAGGGACGTATTGAGCATACAGCCTAGAGAGCCAAGGAAAACAATAGCATTCAATGATGGAAAAATGAGCAAAGGATTAAAACCTGATGGCAGGTTCTACTGAAGTCATGGAGACCATGAGTGTACAAAGGCAGAACTATAAAGAAAAAAACAAATGATGCATTAGTATTCAAATACAGAAACCTCCACATTCTTAAACAAAGCTTTATGGACAAATTAGGCTGAGCAAAACCTCTGCCAAAGTGCAGGTGAAGGTTTGGAGGAATGCGAACTGCTGTCGGTGATCCAGAGAGCATGATGCTTGGTGGAGGTGGTATCTCACTGCGGGTGAACATGGTAGCAGCTCCCTCATCTTTATCGATGGTGTAATCGTTGACGGCAGTGACAGAATGACACCAGAAGGTCACAGGAGCATCTTGTCTGCCTAAATGCCAGAAAACGCCCGACGGTCCGCCTGCTCAGAATGACACAGAGCCCTCTGCTAGAAGAACGGAAGAGATCATCAGAGGAAAAGAAATGGAGAATCTTAGATTAGCCAAGTCAGTCTCCCAATTTAACCCCCCCAACAAAAACAGAAAATGGATGGTGGAAAAACTTGGCATAATATCTTAAGGCAGTATAGTAAATGGGTCACAGATTGGACGCAGCTGAACTCAACAGTCAGAAGTTTTTTTTAACTTTCATTGCACATGAAGACTTGTATGTACAATGTTGCCTTGCTCGCCTCGCAGTCCCTGGGGGGATTGTGCCAGTGTATATCAGCCTGATGGCATTTCAGCCCTACTGCAAAGACAAGCCAGTAAGAGACTGCTGAACTGGGGGAGGCAGTGTGCCGATGTGCGTGAGGTGAGTGACAAGGGCTGTAATGAACGAATCAGAGCGCAGTGGATCATCAGGCGTGCAAAGAAATTATTGGGCATGATTCCAGGACTTCGGACCAGAAAAGGTCCACACAAAAGTGAAAGGAGTCACATTAAACAGAGAGCAGACCTCAGATCTCCAAAATCCCCCCCCACCCCACCCCAAAGCAGGCCACAAGTTCAGGAAAGGGACTGAGGTAGCTGCCCATCTCCCTTGGACTTTGAAGGAAATCAAAGCAGACAAACGTGAGCAAAATAGCAAAAATCCAAGTGCAATTGCTGGGGAAAAGGAGGACCATGAAGGAGCAGGAGGCGGGGGGGGGGCCCGACCACCGGGGGAGGCGGGAGGGAAGGAGGAGCAGGAGGGCGGGGGGCCACCCGACCGG
>JAODKN010000100.1:1138005-1181709 GCA_026774425.1 Petrocephalus zakoni | reverse complement strand
TCAGACCCAGTGCTGCTGCCATCTTGCATATTGCCCGAGCAGCATGTTTGCAGTGAAAGTTAAAAATTGCTAAAAATTTGGAGAAATATTTGTATATTCTTTACTACATAAAATGTTTTCTACTTTCACTGCAATCTTGACAAAAATTTCTAAGCAAGCAATGTTCTTCGTCTCTGGTTTCCGCTCCAGAGGTCTTGTGGGATAGCGCAGCGTCCATCGTTCACACACTTCAGAATTTGGCAGAATGTAGTATGTCACCCAGGTACCGAGTGCCTACTGCCTACTTGTCCATACTTAGGATTCAGGCATACTGCTACAGCTACACTCACTGCAAACAAGTATGTGATTACAGAGATTACCAAAAGTCTGTATTAAAAAGACAAAGTTTAGCATTGGGGTCCTCAGACTAGCATCAATAGTAAAACCATGTGTCATATACTTTTTAAACCCCCACAATTAGCAGTTTTGTTACATCATAATGTATTTGCTTTTTGGGACATATCAGCTAGAAGGTCAGAGACGGTTGGTTGGGTGCCTGCCTGATACCTGTGATCCCCCCTTGACCGAGTGAAGGACACTGGTTCAGCCAGGCCACATAATCTGCCCCAGGGAGCCTTTTGCTGGGGGGGTCTATCTTGGCGGTCTCCGTTCTGGCTGTATTAAGCTATGTGACACTGCCAACATCTGTTTGGATCCCACCCAAGCTGTCTGACCAGAGGGGGAATGGGAGTCGTAATACTCGCTCTGCATGGCGACCCGCTCCTCTGTTCCAGGACAGGTCACATGTCTGCTACTCTGCAGGCCAGCAGCCAATCAAATGACAGCCTCACCCCATTTCATGCCTCATATTTCCCCGTGGGACAAACGATACAATCAGAATACAAGCACTGGTTTGCTGTCCCACCCAGCTAACCAGGTAATCCCCATGGTTCTGCTGAGCATCATCCATATATTACTGCATAATTACATTATATGTATAAAGGTAAGACCTCCACATGACGGTTACCTTCAACCATCAGAAAGGTATTCGATAATACAGTAATGCAGAGGGAATCTACAAGACAGTACACAAAGTTTTATTCCACAGACCACTTCTGCCCACCACACCTCAATCATTTATAGGCAAAGATCTAAAGAGCTGATCTTCATGGAGAACAATTCCACATTAATATATGCCGAGTGCAGAAAGTGTAACCCCATTTTCTTGGTTTTTTTGGTATATAAAGACAGGAAATCATTACTGGTGCTCAAAGGCTGCGCCCTGGTCCTGTCGGAGAACAAAGCTTGCTAATGGACAAGCCTGGCTATCTTTTCTGAAGTCCTGGGACCGTGACAGTTTGTTCAGGTGCTGCAGTGAGCCTGAGTATTTGACAAAAGTCCATGTCCATTCAGAGCTCCAGGCAAATAGCAAAAATATGTGGCCTGTGTGCAACCCGAGCAGAGGGGAACCACCTGAGGTCACAGCCTCTGGGACTGGCAAAGTTTTATTTGAACTAAAGCTCAACCCGTCAAATTCTGATGTTGAGAGTCGAGTAGGAAGCGATTGACTTAGAAATTATTTAACTTGACTAAATCTGTTGGATTTCGCTTTTGTCTGCCCTAGACGAGGCATGGCCGCCACTTTGGGATGGAGGATAAAGAGCGCACTGCTTACAGAGTTTTACAACACATCCGTGAACTCCTTTTATTAAATAAAACTGGATTAAAATCTACGCTGTTCTGCTGATTTTGCTCCAAGGCGCTGCTAAAAATACCCAAACCAGGAGTGTACGTGATAAGATGTGAGGAGCTAATTCTCTGAGAACTTCCCGTGACCCTGAATCCTTTCTGCATGCTGCGGTATCTTCGCTGAGATCAGGAATTTCTCGGCTTTATCAATCCTCTGGCAAGCACAGAGCCACCTGACATACTACTGCAGGCGATTCTGCTCTTCTGAGGCGCCTGGGCCAATGACATCAAATTCTGATCAACCACATGGTCCATGATGTAATCCATCAGTGTGTGCCCACACTGTGGAGTCATCATTTCATGTTTCATTGTATTTAATTGTTTTTTTTTATTTTACTCAGCTTCGGCATGATTTAATGGCCTCTGTGTGTATCAGAAGCAGGTCACCAAAAGGCACCACTCTCCGAAACGACACCAGTGTTTCACGCCATGGCACTGGGCCAAAAGGCTTGTGAAAGACCTTTCATTTCTTCAGATCAGCAAGATCTTTGAGAAGTCAAATCACGAAACAGAGACATCAGAACCCAAGGACGGGGTAACACAGCCATGCCGACACTCACAGGAGAACAAGGGGTTTCGGCTTTCGTGCAGGGCCCCGAGGACTGCGGATGGGCTTATGGATTACTGTCATATCCGTACTGATTAATGAGCACAAGGCCATGAGAGAAGACTAGCCTGGAAGCAGCTCAGGTGATGACAAAGGCAACACAAGCAGGTGGCCGGAGATTAGAGTAAACTTCTTAGTCGACCAATGGAAGCAGACTCAGATTCATGATCCCGACAAAGTCATAAATTCGAGGTGCGGGACGTCACAACCGTCCAATTTCCCGTTCAAGCTACACATCTCGGAACAAACATGGCTGCCTCCACGAACACGCAGTTATTGTTGTGATCTGAGTACAAAAGTACATGGAAAGACATTTATTACTTCACATGAAAGACGGCGTGCGATTACATTAATAACTAGTAACACATTTAATAATGTAAACGTTTTAAAATATTTATAAAATAGAGAAGCAGTGAAACACATATTATCAACTGTGTAAGCTGCCATGTTGAAATGATGTCACAGGAATCTCGTACAACAAAATTCTCTCCGACTTCAACCTCGGAAAAGGGGTCGTGTTTCCGACAGAAAGTTACGTTTTTATGACGTTGTGACTCAGAGAGCAATAAACGAACGCAGGATATATATATTGCTAAACGTGTGGATAAAGACTTAATGGTCATGTTTCATAAAAGCCTCAGGCAAGCAATTCCAATAAGCCGAGATGCGAGAGATGAGGGAACGGCTAGTTGAGTTATCCACACTTATCGGCCCAGGTATGAGGCAGCTTAATCGAGAAACAGTGCTTGGGAACAACCTGCCCCCTGCTTTGCGCCCAGAGCTTCCTGGGAAAGACTCCAGACACACTGCAGCCCTGTATTGGATAAGCACTTATGTTGGCTCGGTGGATGGATGTTTAGGAAAACCAGATGCTGGACTTCAAATAGGCTTGAAATATAATGGCGGGCTTTTAATGTCATTTTAAATTTGAGAATCTAATGGATTTGTTTAATGCAGATAATATGTAGTTCTGAAATTCTGAAGTTCTGATTCTAGCAGTGCTTCCGAACACCAGCCGGCCCAGCCACGGGGACACAGCCCACAAGGGCCCGGCTTCCGGGACGCCTTCAGAGAGCAGCCCGCCGGGTGGAGCATGCTGTAGGCCACACAACAGCGCCCCCTAGGGGGCGAGATGTCCGTTAGGCCGAGAGGCTCACTGCGCCGCCACTCCAGGCTCCCAAAACAGCTCAGGTGGGCCCAGACGGAAAGCCCACCACCACAAACATGGGCCGATGACAAATCTCTCAGCCCTTATTGCCATATGCTCCTGAATTCTCCAGAATTCTTGACTGACAGTGTTTGCACCCATACAGACACACACACACACACAGACACACACGCACATAGAAAGCAGTGTACACAGGTCTAAAACGTAGTTATGAGAAAAGGCAACACTCCCTTTAATTTGTTATTTTAATTTTTCACATACGACTGTGATGCTGCCCTCCGCAGCTGGAACCCGTGAGAGTCTGAGTCTGGCACCCGGCAGCAGCAAAGGAATCCCAAATGTCGCGTTTGAAGACAATAAAGGTGCTTTTTTAATGTTTGCCACTGCTGGAAACATTATTATTTCAAAAGAGCGTAAAATAGGATTCTTGGAATGGTCTGATGATGCTTCTTTTGAAATGGAGCAGGGTGGACGATTGGATCGCCCTCATGTCATCGAGGAATCGCGGGCTGGAAGGTTTTATAGCGCTTATTAAGCACAGGGGCGAGCCGTTTCCAGCTGGTGGTAGCGGTAAGGTCACCGTGGCGACAGTCCAGCCAATCCGTCCTTAAAGCTAAAATCCCGCCTGAATTTGACTTGAATCCCTGAATCTTGGTTTTGTGCTCTTTTCGTTGTTGGCAACACGCGTGCAGAAGGATTCACATGCGTTTCCGTTTCTATGGCAGTGACATTGCTGCGGAGAACTTTAGGAAAATCCCGCACGTGCAACTATCTAGAAATCCTAGGAATTCTCAATTTTACTCAATCATTGAAGACAGGGAAGCCAGAAATCACCGCCAATCCCCCCCACCCAACCCATAACAATCCTGATGTTGCCCTACTGCCTCCTGCCACAAGGTGCTGCTGTTTCTCAGGGGGAAACGTCTTTCTTTATGGGAGCTAGCTCCCGCTTGGCTGACCCACCTCTGATCGTCTTGAATCCGCCCCACAGCATCGTGTTAAGTGTTAAGGCCTGGAGGCTCCTCACACGGTCGTCACCCTCATGACCAGCTCCCGGTTGCCACTGTTGGCTTGACTCCGGCTCTCCGGCTGCCTCAGCTGACTGAGGAGATGTAGGATGTTGTACGCACAGTGGTGGTCGGGCAAGGAGGGAGGACCGTTGCTCTGGTCCGAGGAGTCCTGGGAGGTCAAGCCCACGGGTGCGGCCGTCACCCTGGGTGTGGGTGTACCCACGGGAGCCATGGCAGCGTTCATAAGGGAGGAGGTGGAAGCCGAGGCCGCCTGACCCGTCTCACCGCTGCCCCTTTGGGTTGGCAGGAACAGGGTCCTAGTGCTGGTGCTGGCCTTCTGGTCCTCGCAGTCCTTGACCTTGTCATAGTTCAGCACCTTCCACTGCTGGTTCACAGCCTGCCAGCGGTTGAAGATGCGATAGACGGATGGGCCTTCGTGGATAATCAGCGCTGAGGGGTGGGTACAAGCAGGGGAGGCAGCAATCACTCACATATTCCAGGGCTGAATGAGCACAAGGACAAACTGCAAACATATCAATGGTTTTCAAATATGACTCTGGCTTGGGATGATGATGTCATAAACAAGGGACCGGCTCCCAGGCAATGGTTTTATAAGCACCGAGGGACTACCGGCACAAACCTATTACTACCCCTTTTCTTTGAGTTTATTGAGATGAGATTCCCAGCCGCTCCCAGCGTGTGACTGATGGCTGAGGTGTGCAGGCTGCGCGCCGTGAAGGGAGGGGGCTGGTTTGAGTATTCATAGCACGTGGGGGTCGTCCTAGGCACCCTCATTATGTGTCTTAAACATTGACTTTCGGCTCCCTGTGCCGCACCTCCCAGCGGAGGGAGACTGAATGCGTAGGAAAGGAGGCTGCGAGTCTGCGATTACAGCCGGCAAGCTTTGCCAGGGCCGGCTCCTCGGCACAGACCGGCGCCTGAGACGCGCGGCGGCTCTCCTCGTGAAAATACACTAATTTTCTCACAGATTTCTTTTCCCTGTTTTTAAAAAACAAGTGCTTGTTTTCCTGTAAGGGAGGCTGGCAACGATACTGAGGTGCCGGCAAAGATAATAATTACACAGGAAGGGAAGTAATTAAAAGCTGAAGCCCAGCTTCAGTAAGCCCCTCCCAGCATGCAAGGGTGCAGCTTCATAGTTTACTGGGCCTTTGAAGACACATCGATGCAGAAAATCTAATCTATTCTTCCCTGTCTCTCTCTCTCTCCCTCTCTCAATGTCTTCATTTCTCTTTCTCTCTCTCTTTGCCCCCTTTCTCTTTCTCTTCCTCTCTCTCACTATCTTCCCCTCACTCTCCCTTTTTCTCTCTCTTTCCCCATCCCTTCCTCTCTCCCCCTCCCTCTCTCTATTTCTCTCTCCCTCTTTCTCTCCCTCTCCTCCCCTTCCTATCCTTTTTGCTTTCTATCTCACTACCTCCCTCCCCCCCTCTCTCTCTCTTCCTCCCTCCCACACTCCCATTGTCTGGCTTCTCTGTTGCATTTACAGAAAATTCTTCCACCAACACATGTGAAACAAAATGTCCCCCCGCATGCGGGGCAATTTGGCCCTCTGTACTGTGAATTCTCACCGCCCTCCCCACTACCTCGCCACACTCCTCCCCGCAGCCCTCCTTCTTGCCCCGAGAGGATACACCATTACCCCCCCAAGGTGGCTCACTCCCACCTCCCATATACATCTGATACATTTGGTTGCCCATAGAGGTTAGAACTTTTGCTCCAGGGTTTCCGAACCCTGTCACTTAGCTAGTCAATACTGCCACAACATCTAAACACACAATAACCTCATTGTTTAAAAAAAACGGACCTTAGTCGTATGTCTTGAAGCAGTCAGTTTGTTCTTGTATGTTTGTTTTTTGCCTGAAATCAGTTGGCAGTTAGTACACCCGGAGCTATGAGTAGCTGCATCACCCACAACCACAATAGTAGGTTGTATGTTTTCAGGGTCACTCGACTCAGGAAAGGATGACAGAGCTGCAGAGGAAACTTCACCGACGCCCCTAATCTGTTTTTACAAGCTGGCCTCTTTGTTGGCCCTTTTACGGGAAGCTAGGAGGCCGACGGAGGCCTACTCTAAATCCTGGGGCGTGCGCTCAGGTCAGGCCACGCTCCTAAATGACCGCCTTTATCGCAGCCATTATTTTTATGAGGTTTTCATTGAGGTTTTTTTTTGCGTTATCGATTCGCTTAACTCTCCAATCTGCAGTTTCCTAATGCAATGATGAAAAATCTCTCAGTTGTCAGTGTTTGTTCTCCTGTTCAGAGTCAAGAAAAAACACACATGGCTCCTGCTGCACAGTCAGACATAAGAGCAGCATCTGCTCTCTGACAGTGAAGTGAACCGAAACGGTCAGGCATCGATCACCATTGATCTGTTGATGTAGCGCAGCTCCCAGAAGGCATAGCGTGAGGGCCAATCCTGATTAAACTCATCTGTTTCGTGTTTGTTAGATAACAAGCCGATTAGGGAGACATTTAGTATTGACACGGGGCGAGTGTTTATCTGAGAAATGACACGGTGTGGGGGCGATTCCGGAACCGATTCCGGGGGCGATTCTGGGGTCACCAGCTAGCCGATCAAACTGACCAATTGGAGAGATTTGTTTGCTCACCCACGTGGGATTTTGGTTGAGTAAATTAGTATGCAGGTCTGAGTGTGTTTGCCTGGGGTATCATGGTTCATATACGGATTAAAAATCCATTCTAAAATATCGCTCTTGTTAAAACAGAAGTATGTTATTTTTTTAGTATTTTGCAATTTGCATCCTAATTGCTGAGCAGGGCTGATGCTAAGCGCCATGGCACTGCAGTCTCACACCTGCCTCAGTCATGCCTCCCCTCGTGGCCAAAAAACATGCGGCCGAGTGAACTCAGGTCTCTAAATTGCCCATATTGTGTCTGTGGGTGACAGTCAGGCATTCTGTCCAGGGTGTCCCACTGCCTTGTGCCCTGAGCTTCCTGGGACAGGCTCCAGGCAAACCTTGACCCAGAACTAGATAAGTGGTACAGAAAATAGATAGCTGCATTTATAGGCAAAAATTATATCCCTCAAATTCCGCTTGTTGCTGGTCTAACATGAATGTTAATCAGGCAGTGACTCAACAGTCAAACAACTGCGTGAATAAGAAATCTAGGAAATATGATTCAAACGTGACTCCATCTTAAGGTGGATGACCTGTGCTTACCCCCACCTACCCCCTGGCCCACCCGGGGCCCTAAGTGCCGTCGCTCACCGATGCAGACGACGTCCATGAAGCCGTACATGCCGTAGCAGATCTGGAAGAGCAGGTCCTGCCGCTGCCACTTGGCCGAGGGGCTGAGCGACGACCATATGAGCCAGGAGACGCTGGCGATGAGGAAGAGCGAGCCCAACAGTGCTGCCGCCATCTGCACCTTCTCGATCACAGTCAGGGAAATGGCCTGCCACTGCGGACGAGAGGCGGGCGGTCAGCCGCAGGCCGCAATGCGGGGACAGCCCTCACATGCTGCTCAAAGTCTGCTCAGATGCTGCCTTCCATGTGAACGCAGACGTCAGATATTCCAACTTTATAGTAAGAACTTTCAAGTGGGACACCCCCTGAAGTTGGAATTCAATTCAGTTTGAATGGTTCTTAAAAAACTTAAACCTGACCTCAGAATTCAAGATGGCTGCGTCCTTCATCAACAGAAGTGAAGACTGTAATTAAATGCTGTTTATCAGCACTTACATCTTAGTTGTGGTTCATTAAATTGGTCAGACACACAGGACTGTCCAATAGCTATCTGTGGACATGTTGCTACGGTGTTTTTATCTGCAAAATACGCCGTAATTGGGATTGCTTACAATGGCTATCAGAGAACCTGGCTGGACCAGGGGCATGTTTCAGAAAGCAGGTTTTCTTGCTTACCCTGATAATTTGTTGGATTTATAGTAGTCTACGCTAAATCTAAGGCCAAACTGGGATACTGCAAATCCAGCAATGTGCAAAAAAATTCTGCTTTTTGAAATAGGTCTCTGGCATTGGTAAGTGGCTTTTCGACTCGTTATACCGGAAAGCGATTACTTGGGAGTGATGTCATTCCAAATTCCGACTTCAGCGGTCAATGGAAGGGGGCAAGATATCATCGGGGGTACATGACAAAGAATATCAGACATGGGGGGGGTTGCTGAATACAGGGGTGGTTGAAGACCACACGAAATTGCAGCAGTCATGGTGAGGCCACAGAGCCATTAGGGTGTCCATGCTGTGATCTCACACGAGACCCGACGTCTTCCCATTTCTTATTGAGGCTGAATCGGGTTGGGTTAGGGTTAGGGTTAGGGTTAGGGTTAAAAGACGTGCTCGGTTTTTGGATCCCTGTTACACTACAGTACCTGAAGTGGGTTCTTGGTGCTGATAGCGATGACCTGGTATTTATAGTAACACAGTTCACAGCTCCAGGAGCCCCTCTCGCTGATCCACTTGATGAGGCAGGGCTGATGGGTGCAGCGCACCGACCCGCTGCAGCGGCACGGGCTCAGCAGCTCCCCCTGCAGGACACATGGGGAAACAACAACGACACAGCTGCAGCTCCACTCCTGGGGAATGGTCAGTTAAATTCAGTGACCCACTATTTATCATCAGAAACCATCTGTTATAGGCAGATGAAATGAGATTTATAATAGTGGCTCAAGGCGACACTTTACGACGCCCATATTCTGCTGTGACAGGCAGAGTTTCTACAGAGCAACCTGAAGGGACATCGCCGCCAATGAGTGGCAGATCCGGAGGCTTGTTTCAGATACCGGCTCAGAGTTTGGGCTGGGCAATGCATCGAATTTCAATTTCAGTTATGATTTTGGCTTCCGAAGATAATCAAAACAAAGGCTAGGGAGCCAGGTCACGTGTGACAGATATTGGCACTCACAAGCACACGTGCACCTGCACCCACGCACGCTACACCATGCCATCTTATACTGCCCACGTCAGCCTTTGACAAACACCTCAGGGCTGTGAAGAGAGGGATTAGAGCAGTGGCTAAGTAACAGCACTGGCCAAATACATGTCCCTGCCCCCCCTATCGTCACACCCCTCAGCACAAACAAACACGCTTCATTCCATGTCCCCCCCACCGTCACATGACCTGGCCGCCTTGAGCAAGACCTTAAAAGCAACACGCTATTCCTCAGGACCGGGATCCCTTCACCCCTCAACCTCGGAGTCGGATGCAGCTAACAGCCATGTCACGAGGGCTTTACAGGCCAGGCTGGCCTAGCTGGCGGCAGACAGATTCCCCGGGCCACATTTCCGGATGATAAGACTGTGTCTTTCCCATTATTTGTCCAGGAGACATACACCGACTCTTAAGTCACATTAGTCTGTGTACGTGCATGCACACACACAGGCAGGGTAAGCACACAGCAGTCTCATCCAGTTTTCACTGAAAAACACATAAAGAAAGAGACCGGGATCGGGTATGGATTATTCTTTATGTTCCTTTACGCCTTTGTGAGCTGGCATGGATGCAGCTGACGGACCCCTGATATTTTTCTCCACAGGGCTATTCTGTCTGACTCTACATAAGCCTCTGAGAGACTCCACCTCCAACATTTTCCTTTGTTTTAGTTTTTTAAGAACCATTCAAACTTATCAGTACCTCAGGGGCAAAACCTTCAATTGCACACCTCTGGGACAGATTCCTCTAGGAGTTTTGGCCGCGAGTCACAAAGCCGGAGCGAGGTAACAACATCCGCACATTTTTGTGTGTCTACACTGGCACGTTGTCTGGCATGTGCTGATAAACAGCATCCTTTTTGGTGAAGCTCATTGCCTTGCGAGTGACGTCTTTTCATCCATCAGATTGATAGTGCCTGAGCTGTTATTGAATGGGAAAAGGACAGCGGCCATTAATTTGGTTAAAGGACATTGTGGATCTTTAATGTGTAATTTTGTTTATCTCTCTCTACTGTGCTGTTATATTTATCTCAGTGCTCTATATGAGGTTTTCAAATAATCCCAGCCAGCTGCAGTTTACAGGAAACTCTTCTAGGCTCTTCTGTTCCTTGGAAACCAGCTAAAATGCATTTTGGAAAACTTGTTCCGTAAAAGGTGTCAGTGTGATCCTGGTCAGACTGCTGCTATCAGACAAACCCAGTGAAAAGGTTTTTGACATCAGACACCCTTGGGGCTGTCAACAGGGGTCAGACACACACGTATCTGCACGAGTCTCAGACCTGAGAAGGTCAGGGCAGCTTCTCTGTGGAGTTCCCCCTCAGAGCTGTCCATGTCTCTGCTTACAATGCTCATTTATGTGTCAGCACGAAGACGGACAGACAGATGGACAAACAGAAGGACATACCAGAGGACAGAGAGATGGACAGACAGGAGGATAGGGAGATGAACATAAAGATAGACAGAGAGAAAGACAGACTGGGGGACTGTGAGACTCCTCAGACAGGTTGACAGTAAGGAGGACAGACAGATGGACAGACTGAATGAAAGAGATGGACAAACATAGGGACAGAAAGATGGACAGACAGGAGGACAGAGAGATGGACGGATAAATAGGAGGAAAGACAGGATAACAAAGAAATGGACAGACAGATGGACAGACAGATGAACACATGGAAGGATGGTGAAGGGACCGCCGCACACACACACACACACACACACACACACACTTCTGCCTCACAATGGCAGCAGGGAGATGCCTCCCGCACGACTGAATGCCCTCACATGACGGAGCTTTCAGGGGATTGTAGTCGATGTGGAGCAGAGGTTCTCAGGGTGCATGGAGACCCGCAGTGATGGGCTATGGAGGCCGCTGGGCATACATCTACAGGCTCTCCCTGAAGCGAGGCTGACCTTTGGCTGAGGAGCACCTCTGGCTGCTCTGGGCTTTGCACGAGGTGCCGGCAACTCCCGCGGGCGTGCAAACCGGAGGCAGGTGGCCCGGTGGGAAGTCCGACGGATAAGGGCACGGGGCAGACAAGGCCCCCCGCTGGGGGCTTCCGCTCTCCATCTCTGACAGACGGACTTAACCCCCTCTCACTTAGAAACACCCAGCTGTATAAATCTGTGAAGACCTGGCTGAGTGTTAAAATAAGACATTAAATGTAGTGCAGACAGGGAGCAGCTGCTCATTTCAGGGCACGGCGTGACAGTGAGGTTCCCGCGGTAAAAACAGACCAAAGTGCAGGTAGGAATTCTGATCAAGAAGGACCCTTCTAGGCACACGCCTGTCACAGTATATCACATCATGGTAACTATAGGAATAGTAATGTAAGCATACATGAGCGCCATTATAACCAGGAGAATCGGACGCATTCGATTCAGAGGCAGGAAGTGACATCATTGGCTGAATTATGAGGGACAGATATGTGGGCCTGGTCTTTGGAGTGGGACAAGAACAGCAGCCACATGGAGGCAGGGGATTTTCTGCAGCATGCTAATACTGCGTGGGGTAATAGGCAGTCAGCTACAGGGTCCCGGGAGCTGACAGCCAGCCTGCCTCTGGGGCACTTCTAGTCAGGCACTACATTTATGGCAGTGACCTTTGACTCTGGGGCCTGTAGCTGTGAGCTTATTGACTCTGTGGCAGAAGGGGGCCTGTAATTTTGGGGTTTGCGGCGTCACCAGGCCCGCCTTCCCGGGAGGGGGGGTGGTGGTCGGGGAAGGGCATCAGGTCATGGCCTGTGCTGCAGCCTGGCAGGAGAAGTGCAGGAATTGTGCCCTGGCCTGAACCAAACCTTGTGTTTACAGAGACCAACACCACGTTGGCTCGCAGTAGCGGGCTGTTTTCTCAGTGGATAAACGGAATCATAATTACACTAACTTACATTCACTGTGCCAAATGGCCTCTAACTGAAATAAGGTTTTTTCTCCCTGCCCACTAAAGAGCAAGTCCAGCAGAGCTCTGGCGGGGACTTGGACGGAGTTACGGGCTACGGGAGGTTATTGGGTTTGTTGTGTGCTACTTAACACTGTCCACAGAGACTTTCGCTATCTGCAGTGGGGGGGTTTCCGTGCCAAATTAGCCTTAATTACCCCAATAAAGAACACTGCTGTATAGTTTGTACATTGTAATGCTTTCCTCTTGGAGCTATTAACAGAGTCCAGACACCAGTATTAACAACAGCAATGCACTTTAATACAAAGAGGTGGTGGTGCCATTACCGTTCTCCAGGCACAACCCATAAACACAAAGCAGAACAGTGCTCAGTGTTATATTTATAAGAGGGGGAGCCATATAGCTTATAGGCACAGTATTCAATTTTGTTAGTTTTGATTGTCATAACATGCGTTTGTAACATTATTACCCCCTGCACGAGGAGCTTATCTCAACCACCCCCAACCCACCCCCTAAGGCCCATTTTCATCCAGATCCAGAAATTGATTTGTTATCAGATCTGGCCAGCATAACTGGACAGTGTTTTGACTGAAATCTGGCCCTTAACCTGAATGTATTCCTTTGATCTGCGTGATTCCTGGGTTATTTTTAATGACATGATATATAGTGAGTAATGAGGATTTGTTTCCATGATAGAAATCACTCGAGCACATCGCAGAGTGTCATGGTGACCCTGCAATTCAAAGAATGCATATCTTACGGAAATACATGTACTGTAGAATCCATCCATCTTCCAGCTACTGACCTAGTACAAAATTATGGTAGATTACATACAAATGACCCTATAATACTTCTAGTAGTGTAGTGCAGGCCCAAGAGTTCTCCAAATACAGGGCTCGATATCACTGCTAAAAGTGCCGCCCCCACATTCTGCTTCGTTTTTTGGTTTTACTCAAAATCTTGTGTCTTCTTGGAGACGCCTGCAGTTTCCCCACCTTCAGCTTCTGCCACAACAGGCCGGAGGTGGCCGGAATGTTCCGGTTCACCTCACGACACAGAGAAGGGGACCGTCGGACGGAAGGCGACGCGGGAAAGCTCCCAAGCAGGACATGTAATCTTGGTAAACAGCCCAGAACGTAGATAAAAATAAATCCGATTTTCCATCCGTTAGCACATGAAGGGCGAGAGATACGATCTTGTCCCATTCCGCAACACGGCACTCTGAATCTGAGCTGCACGGCTGTGGGATCACCAACCAAGGGGTCTGGGTAGATTGTGGGACACTTCCGTGTCATGTTGCCTTGCAGGACGTCCTCTGGGGCACAGGTGATGCACTTGGTGGACCTCTCAGCTCTCTGGCATCTCGTGCTTTTGTTGATGCTGCTTTTCCTACCTTAAATGAGCTACACAGCTGGATCACCTCTGCCACAACTTTGAAAAGGTTATGACATTTTGCCTGATGAAAAGATCTATGGAAAGGTCTGAGGGGAAACTTTCTGCTTTCAACGCGCTAGCCACTCTGGAATTCTTCGTCTGCTGTCAGAACCTCCAGGAACCAACCTCGAAACTCCACGCAGGAAGTGTTGGAGACCTGGCCAGAGGTGAAGGAGCATTATCTAGCATTCTCTATAACAGCTGTTTCCATCCCAGGCCCTGCTGCTAAAAACCACAGTACAGCCAGGGAGGAGCAAAAACAATTTGATTAGACTAATAATTATCCCAACCAAGCGCGTAAGTGTTGGGCATTGCTAAGAAAGACTGCAGATCTTCACATGCAGACTCTACAAGGTCATAGTGCTGATGGATGGCCCCGACAGATGCATTCTGGGATCCAGGTAATGTACAATGGCAGAGAAAAGCCCTGCTGCTCACAGGAGACACAGCGAGCTGGAGAAGAATCGTGTCACACAAAGATCCCTTTGAAGGGCAGCCAAAGACAGACGCTTTCTCCACGGAATGGATAGCAAGCAGAGGTACGACCTGATACACATTCAAAACAACTGTACGTGGGCAGCCACACCTTATTTCCATGTGAATGAAAAGCGGTTTATCGACATTTATCCAGAGACCTGCAGGCACTGTGCCTCCCCCACCCCACCCAACAAGAAACCCCTCCAAGAAACAAAATCTATTTCTTGCCTAGTGGTGACTGCTGTCAGAATCTGGTCCCCAAGCTAGTATGGCTGCCCTGGGAAAGAGAATGCTCTCACCGTATAGCTAATGACACGGTGTTGCCTGTCTGTGTTTGGCACCACTCTGGGAGAGTTAGGCAGTGACTTTGACACAAATCCGCCCGCTTCCCTTCATACGAAAGAAGGTGAGACAGAGCGGAGGCTCTACCGGCCGAACCACAGCGGCGCTTCCTCGAAACCTGCTGCTCAGGACTGACAAGGAACCGCAAAGTCTGTCTGCATTCGCTGCAGTGTCTTTGCAATTTTCTTTGCCTTTTCGCATCCATAACTTCTGGTTCTTTCTGAGGTCAGAGGAGGAACAATCGGCTCAGAATGGGGGTTTTAAACCTGAGGTCCTCCACACTGTAGGCAGTCTAATGTCCCCAGCTGCGGGGGGGGTGTGTGGAGACATTTTGTAACCTGATGAAATACTGGCATTATCATCCACTACAGGAAACACTCAACAAATTAAAAAGGGAATCCCCTGCATCACATATTCATGGACGGGTGTCCCCAACCCTGATCTATTTTCTTTTGCAGTCCCTGGTTTAAGAAAGGTTTGATTTAGACTATTTCAAGTATCCCGAATGAAAAATAAAATTTACTATCGAAATAAATCAGACAGAATGATGTATGAAACAGGAAGGATTAAGATCGATTAAAAAGGACCAGCAGTCTGCGCAGTTTCTGTCTTATTTCTTATAAACCATTCAAGCATGACTAAATATACTCTTAATATTCAATATGCTGACTGGCAGCTACATTAAAACATATATTTTGGGATTAAGCAAGAAGACTGTTGTGTGGTCTAGCGAGCAATAGTACAATTCATATGGGAATTTAAATTTGTGATGGAGGGATTTTAAAAAGCTTCCATAATGCAGTGCAACTGGTACATGAACTATTGTGATATGGCAACCAGAGTATCGCTCGCTGGCTCTCCTTCACCTATCCACACCTCGGTCCCGAGCAGCAATAATCTGCCCTTAATCCCACCCCCACTGGGTTATTGATTTAAGGATGTCATCTTTAGGGCAGGTAAGTTGGCAGGGAATCAGGTTGTTTGGATTTTACCCAAAGTCCTTGTCCTGTGGAATCAAGCACTGAAAAATATCAAGTCACTGGGTTGGATTTTTTCCAAACCTGGTGATTTTAGTCATTGTGATGTGTGACCTCTGGGGCAAACAGTAACCAGTATTTGGTTGGGTTAGAGTAACCATAGCTAGTTGTAAAGGAAATCACACTAAGGACTGGATTGAATGGAGTCAGGGTGATGCCTTCAGCTTATGCAACACTGAAAAGGTCTACAGCAGGGGTCTCCAACTCCGGTGCTGGAGAGCTACTGTCTCTCCTACCTGCCTTCTGAAGAGCCACAACTGGTCTCAGGTAAATACCAGGAACAGGTGTGGCTCACCAGAAGCCAGGTGGAATAGAAAACCTACTGGATAGTAGCCCTCCAGGACCGGAGTTGGAGTCGCCTGGTCAACAGGCATTTGTTGGAGGTTTCCATCCAAGCTTAAAATTTCACCCCAGCAGGAAGTCTACCCAACAGAGAGGGGGCTCCACCAAGAGGAACCGCTTGTTTGGGGAACTGCGGCGGGATCAGCTGAGCTTCGCTTCTTCCACTCCGCCGGCGGGGTCTCCGACTCTGCGTGGAGAAGCGACGTGTCCCTGCTGGCCCATCTGCTTAACGCCTAATTCTCATTACCATCTGAGGGCCATCAATCTCTCAGGCAACGCGGGAACGGAATGGGAGCAAAATGAACGGTGCCTCTGTTAAATGTCTCTCCTAAATGATGAAGTGCAGTTGCCCTGTTCCCTGTAATTGGTTTATGGAGCTAAAAAAAAAATGCGAATAACATGAATGAGTATTTGTGATGACTGACAAAGCTTTGTAGTGCCCAGTGCCTGTTCATTTCTGACAGTCCACAATGACGGAATAAATCTCAGGTCATAGTAGGTGTCCAGACTGTAATAGTGTATAACATACTTATGCAAATGCATATAACATGTATCCCACACTACAAAAATCAGTCTGAAAAATTGTGTGTCCATCAAAACATACTGATAAACATAAGATAACTGAGTTAGTGCAAACCAGAAAACAATTAAGCAGGGGAATGGGACTGCTTGTGGGAAAGGTTTGTGGGGGAAGCCAATCCTCACATTACTAGTGTGACACCTCAAACAGGCTCCCTGTGATATTTTTGTTTTAAAGGTAAGTATTGGCATGGCAAGAACTGGACATCTACTGCAGATCATTGCAACCTGCTTTCCGATGCAGCTCAGGTTCACTTTAGTGGGAAAGTGTTTATCAGGTTGGCTGATAAGGATCACCTGCTTGGAACTGCTGTGCAGCCGGAAGTTTCAGTCATTTGTCTTCAGGAATAGCGAAGGACAAAGCCGGGGGGACGACGGAGGAGGAGAACGTTTGTATTGACCTCTTGTTGTAGCCAAATTCCCCTCAACGACACATACTGTCAGCAGGTGAAATTTTGCTCCTTCCCACAAAGGCATGTAAGAAGACGTCTGGTGATATTCAGTCTTGCCTTTTACTAAATAATTTAGATGGGGGTGACTTATAATAACGCCCGGAGGGTTTAGAGTGAAAATCTCCGTCAGTTTGACAGCCTCGGTTTGTGATGATAAATATTACATCACAGACTGTATCCACACTTACAGCACTATCCGCTGCACATAAATATTATCCATAATGATATTCATTAAAAAAAACGCTCCCTCCCAGACTTATAGCGTGTTGGTTACAAGTTTTCCCACATCCCGGTACTGCAACGTGGAGCGTGTACATACCTGTTCGGGTCCCTGAAAACAGATTCTGCACAAGGGAGTCCTAACTCCGCTGTCAGTACAGCTGGTAAGCGAAAGCCGCTCCTCCGACTTCTCCTTAGCGAGGTCGTCCGAAGAGCTGCTGCAGTCTAAGGTGGCCGACCGCTCGGCTGCGCTGCCCGACCAGCCCTCTGCCCCAGCGCTCCCGTCGTCCGCCGTGGCGCCCCCTGCCGGCAGCGCAGTCCAGCCATCGGCCGGAGGGGCATTTATCAAAGTGTTGTTGTTGTCGGCGACTCCATTCGCATGGGTCTCCGCGTCCGGTCCGCTCATAGGGGAAAATGAAGGCTGCGACGCCGGTGGGCCAGGTGGCCTAAGCAGGAAAACCTTGAGGTCACTGAACAAGACGCAACAGCGGCCCTTCACCATGCCCTGGTGGCGCAGCATCTGTCTGTGACTCAACAATCCCCAGCACCATACAATGACACCGACTATCAACAACATGTGCCCTCTTGTTGGAGTCGTACGCCTGTCAGCTTAGATGGTCCGGCCTTATTTTTCAGTCACTGAGAAACGCAGATCGCGTCTAAATTAAGAGGTCGTGGGAGATGCCCCCCCCAGTACACCAGCAACTGCTCGTCTAGTTGGAGCATGAAATGTCCTGTGCGCCCTCGCAGGTATGCGTTCAATGAGTATTTTGTTGCGATGCAAAGGACTGTCAAAAAATGTGAAAGTATGCGAAATACAATAACTAAGCACTAATGTGCCTCTGCCGTCTCTCTCTGGCCGTTAACTATTGAAAACTCCGGCGAGCTTGGCAGCACAGATAAACCAATAAACAATTATAGGTACGGGGCCTCCTGTGATTTACCATGGCATCGGCTCCTTATTTCTGTGCTCGCGACAATCAATCGTCCGTGACAGGGACACAATTACGTCCAGATCGGGTCCCAGGCAGGCTTTCAGTGGAAAGATTTTAAAACCATGCAGCCAACATATTGCCGGTTGAAAAGAAAAGAACAGCGCCAAAAGAATGAACTGCTGGAATTGCAAGTAAAAACAAAGACCCTAAGGGATAAACTCTAAAAATGTGACCCGGCGGTATTGCCTTATCTTACAGCAGATAGCCCGACAACGCACGTCTCTAAACTACTGTCCCCCTTCCCATTTTGGGCATCCAGTACTTTTCATCGCATATTTACAAATCCGTCGGCACAAAAGCCATATTTTTTCATATTGTGCTTTGCATGCTCCCCGTTTTTCGCTTGCTGTATCTCCTAAAAAAAACCACAGTGACAAGGCTCCACGGTTTCGTAACGGTCTTGATCTATAAAGGACGCAATACCGTCAGATTCTTTGTAAAATTCACGACAGCTTCTTCCCAGCTGTAAGACAGGAAAAAGTGTTAGTCTTTAAATTGTCATTAATGTTTTCGTTTTTTTTTTTTAATTAGGCTCGGGGGGTAAAATCGCCATCCAATGGCCAAACAACACCCCAGTCCCATTCGGTATGGTGCGATATTAATCTCTTTTGCGCCCTTCTGTCAGCAGCAACCTCCCCGGTACCGGTCGATCACGGTCGGTGTCATATCTCCTTAATTTTAAGCGATCACCAGTTCACCTTTTTATTCCGAATGATTCCGTGGCTTGTCTTTGCAAAACAGACAGACAGAAACAAATCCAGGTCCGCTGCATTTGACACGGAGTTGCTCTTGGCTTCCAGGGTGTAAAATCATTGTCACCATATCTCCGTCGTACTCACTGCATTCCTGCGTTTAGCGGAGGAGACGCTGCCCGGGTCTCGGTGTAATTCCGCCCGATCCGCGCAGGGTACTGGGCTGGCCCGGTGGAAGAGGCAGTGCAGGCTGGGCGTACGTGTGATTTGCGGTTTCTGGCCGGTGCTGCGGCTTCAGCACCATTATTTCTGGGACAGCTCCCAACCAACGGAGCGTCACACAATGGGAGTGATGTAGGCGAGGGCGAGCGATGCCACGTCGGAACCCGGCTGAGCAGAGACGCTCGGCGATGATGCGTCCGCGCACTGGCCCACATTTAAGCCGACTGCCACTTCTGAGAGCAGTGCCACATTAGGAGACAGTAACGGATAATAAACGCAAAGGTCTGTTTTATGCAAAAAGTGTGCGCCAGTAGGTCTAAGGTAGTTAGTGAACCTATGGTCATTTTTGTGTTTATTCGGATTATTGTCTTTGTATTTAGATCTGACTTCAAATATAACCACATTTGACATGGTATTTTTATTTTTTGTTTGTTTCTCGCACTTCCTGGTGAAGCATTGCGTTCCTTTCTGTTACAACTTTTAATGTAATAGATTCGAGGGTAATTAATCAAGGTTGATTTAGCTGTTAAATATATCCTCCGGATGATTTCACATACATTATGATTATTCATTTTAGGAGGTGGGATAAAAGCAAATATTATTGTCTGTTTAATTAATTGTATCTTGTTCGTAGCCCTTAAGATAAACACCATATTAAACTTATGATTAATGAGTGATTAACATATGAATAACAGATTAAATAGGGTACCGTACAGCGAATGTTTAATCCATCTCAAGTAACAGGGCGCACAACTAAACAAACTCAAGCGTTTTATAACATCCTTAATAATACACGTACTTTATGAAGAAATACAAACCTGAAGTATATTTTTAACAGCCTATCAAGTATATTAATGCAGTTAAGTGCGAACACATAGATAAGCATGTTTTCCTGGTGTCACATGTATGATACCCAATTACCGATTTTGCTGTTACTAATTCTATATACCCCCAAAAGCAGAAATGATGAAAAGCTGACTGTGCTTAGAAGTTTGTGCTATAAAGTAAAATAAGAGGCAGCTGTGTTTTGAAGTTGATGCAGATATAACAAGGTGCTTGTTTGTAAGAAGATCTATAATGTTTATCTTCCAGGTTTTGATTTATTTCTCTATATTAGTCTTCACAAAGCTTGAAAAATCCTTACGTACTGTAAACATACAGGAAACACTCTATTTTACTATATCTTACTATATGCTATGTTTTATTGTTATCTGACACCATACACCTGCATTCCCCCCTCCCCCACCAGCCATCTAACATCCTGTTCCCGCAAGATCTGGCTTGGATTATTGCTGCCTGTGATGTGATCTGTCAGATGACAAAGTGTATTCCTGCACTCCCATTTGGTCTGCACCAAGTATCATATGAGCTCCGATCAATAGCATGGCCGCTATCTGCATTGCTTATTATCGGACCCCTCAGCGCATACTGCCCGGCTCCCTGACACCGCACTCCGGTTCATGACTTGTTTCTCTGCAGACGTGTGTGTGGCCACATGCAGAAGGAGGTGCCCAGCTTTGGGGAATTACGGTTAATATTGGCACTTCCAAGCTGATCAGATTCTATCAATGCTAAATGTCTGTATCTACATCTGTACACAGTGTGTGCCTACTTTCTCCGTCCTGCAATTAGTGTGTTTGCTCTATTTTTCATTTTATATTTCTTTATTTATTTTTTTATTTGTTTCTTCTCCCCCGTCTCCCTATTTATAAAAATGAGGCTGGGAGATACGGACAAGAATTCCGATGTACTGACCTCTGCAAATGGCTATAAAAGTGTCTATCAATGCTGAGCTCCTCCCATGTGCAGTACCCCTCCTAACAGAAATGAAGTGAAGGGGATTAATCGTCGTTGTTGACACACACAGTGTACAACAACGAAGTGTGCCCTCTGCATTTAGCCCATGTGACATTATGACACAGCAGGGGGCAGCTATTTGAGTGCCCAGGGAGCAGTGCTTGGCGACAGTACTTTGCTCAGGGTACCTCAGCGGTACTTGCGGGTTGGGGTCTCGAACAACTTTTCGATTACAAAGTGGTGTCCATAATCATTTCGCCACCTGCAGTTATTCTCCATCACCACCTATATCTTCCTCATTGTCTCTGTGCGTTTTTGTGTTGTCCTGAAAAGAAATTAAAAGAAAAGCAAAGAAACACACACAAATTCCCAGTGACAATCATTCACTGAACTCAGCTCTGTTTCGCACAGTCCCAAAGCCCATTAGGAACACCATCCCTTTAAAATGTCAATTATTAGAAGTTTGTTGATTAATTAAGTACAACTATAAATACATTTGCCTTTACAATTTGACAGTGTACATTTTCTATCTATTGCCGCTTGCAAAGATCAGTTAGCCTACAGTAAGTGTTTTTTGCCACTAAATTTCTTCAGCTTGCTAAAAGCATGTGATATTTCTAGCCATGTGGAAACTGACAGCTGGTTAACTTGATATTATATTGATTGACCCTTCAGACATCTGACAGGATAAACTCACTTTTTATCTCCTCACATACATTTTCTCGGGCCTTTTGATTTCACTGGCCACGTTAATAACAATGAGAACATTTATGCAGTGCCAGGCAGACGTCACGCACGCCTGATTATATAACATTGAATGTATGAACTTCCATATGTTGTGGGACAGTGAAAAGCAGAGAGCTGGGACGTCGCTGGCATTGCCCCCTGGATATGTCTTATTACAGCCTCAGAGGCAGGGAGAATCCAAAACTGCTGGGCTGAACTCTTCTCAAAATAGCCTAGATTTTAACCCATGTAGGTGCCATCTTGGCCCTTGTGTTTTGCCTCTAAAAAATATACCACAGGAAAAGTATTTTAGGTCTGTAGAGTCTGGGGGGCATTCAGTGTGGGCCAGCAAAGCCATAGCACTCTCTGCTTATGAGCATGATTAAAGGTCACTAAGTGCTGAGCTGGAGAACCAGCCTGAGACTTCAGCAGAACTCAGATAGCAGGAATGTACTATGTAGCCAACAGTGATACAGGAAGACACACATCCATCAAACATTCAATCAAAGACTTGTTTTAGGCTTTTAACACAGATGGTACTTTAGCATTACAATTTGTCTTCTTTAATTTGTGAAATTATAAAGCATTCAGATCTTCGGCCTGCTCAGCACCCTTCTGTGTAGCTCCGCACTTGATTGCTTTGCTGTCTCACACACGTCCTCATTGCTCTCACCTCGGTGGATCCAACCCTGTCACGTGGCCGTCCGTGTGTCTCTGTGTCAATTTCAGGTCCAGAAAGTAAAAATCCAGATCAGGATTTTTTTTAACCAACTATTCGAGCACTCTGTCACTGCGACTCTTTATGCTCCACTGATTGGTTGAAACAAAATCCTGGTCTGGATTTTTACTTTCTGGACCTGAAATTGACACCTCTGCTCTGTGTGTATTTCGAGAACCTCCCCAGTGCTCCCGCAGCGAGGGCGCAGCAGCAGCTATTCTGAGGACAGTACTTTCAGCATGACTTCCTAAGGCAGTGTCCCCGCTTAGTGGGGTATCCCCCTGTCAGCACCCTTGCGAAATACTTCCAGGTACCGGTACATTGCCCCCCAACCCCATTTTCACTGTATTTTAGTTCTTTCCTTCACTCTGCAGTGTGCACCGCTCCCCAAAGCCTGCCTATGGCTGCCTCGTAGTGAGGGACAGTGCTCCTCTGGCTTGCACCCTGCCAAGCTGTTGGTTCTCCTTTCACACCCCAGGTCACATGATGCTGTGTGGGAGACCCGAGCTGCTGATTGGAGAAGCTGCGCATCTCATGCTGCTGGCAGCTCGCTTCCTGTGGGCGTCTTGATGGGTCTGTAGGAGGCCCTTATGTAGGGGCCAGCAAAGGTTTGCTGGCTGACTTAAAAACCCCCTCCCCTCCCACCCACTGTGGTGAAACAGTGTCAGTTACGAACCCTAGTCTGATCTGGAAAAATGTCTAATCAGGAGCCCCCAGATACACAGAACCACATATTACAGTCTGTTTAATGTCTTTGGCATATATTTTGAAGATGAAGATGCATACACATACTAGTACATATCAAATATCTACAGCTCATTTTGGCAAATTAGATTGCAGTTAGAATCAGGTTCTATGACAAATACCTATATCTAGTTTTGTGGAGAATGGATGAATACCGAATTGAATTAAATTATTTTAAATGCTTTTATCTTTTTTCGTCTGAAAGTCTTTCTTGTTTTCAATAATATTTAAAAGATTTTGCTTTGGTATGTAAGATGTGATAACTCTCTTTTCAGGCTTGTTTGTGTACAATATTAATTATGGACATTCGCTTCTACTAATTTCTGTGAACTTAATGGAATTCACAGTGTCTCTTCATACTGTGACAGAGAGTAAACGTGAACCATTTTGTTATAAATCAGCCTCAGCGCTTTTACAGCTTAGTCCAGATGGCCATTGTTGAATGCTTCAGGAAATGCTATTTTTTAAAGGCACAGCAGGAAACATTAGACTAAATAAACCAGTCCTACCATCTCTAAGGAGTTATTATCAGTATAAATAAAAAGGTTCTTATACGTGTGAAATGTGTGTGCTTTACCAAGACATATACAATTCTTTCAATTGACTTCAGAGCTTATAATTAAACGCAGATGCAGCATGTTACTGCGCGATGCAAACTCTATGGGTATCTCTGAGGTCTTTTCCATAGCCATTCAGCTCTGTCCTCCGTCCACCTTACAGAATCTGCAGTCCGGACAATTCTTGGCACAAAATCTCCAACTGTATGTTTTCTGACCAGAGTTGTGTCCCTGGGAAAGATGCTCAAGCGCTTTTCTGTTAAACAGATGAATTCCAATCAGACACATTCCCCTACCCCCAGTGCAAAATGCAGTCCACAAATCAGTTTTAGACTCAGAAATCAAACCAATTTAACCAAATCTCTGGATGTGCACAGCTGCTGTGGGTGTGGATGATGGGGGGGGGGGGGGTAAAGCTCCAGGCAGAGGAATGGGCCCAGTTAACCCCAAGCGTGAAACGTCCTGACGAGCATACTTACACGGAAAGGCAGCTCGTTCCCTCGATCTGGTGAGTCTGAGGCACTCGAGACAGGGAACGGGAGGGGGGGGGGCGGGGTGAGGATGGAGACGAGCGCGGCGGTGCAGAGCCAGAGCGACGTGTCAGGGCTCTGAATCACGGGAGCGCTCGATCTCCCGGGGTGGACGTGCGAGAACAGCGAGTTCGCTGCTAACGCTCACGACAGCGTGGGGTCAGGTCGCAGAAAGTCAGGCGGCTTAATGTCCGTACCCAGGGCGTTCCAAAGCGACAGCGATAGCGACGTGTCACTGTGCATGAACTATAAAGGATTCATAGAGGGTGAAACGCAAAGTGTTGTATGTCATGTATCTGCTGTTGAGTTTTACTGGGACCCAGCCAATTACCTGACCAGTCAACATACAACCATTCTCTTTTCACTGCGATAATATATTTCTTTAAATCATGCAGCCGTTTGAGTTTTCTTTTTTTTTTGTTAGGGTTATAAATCGCAGGCATGGCAAATCGAAGCGTATCCAGTAAATGTCAGTCGCGCCGGAGCACTGTGGGTGACGGCGGCCGTAAATTTGATCCTGGGCATTCGATGAGCTCTGGTGCAATAAATGCCACCTTATGAGCTGTCGGGTCGGGCCGGGCTGCCCCCCGTCAGCACAACCGATTGCTATGTTTGGTTTGTTTCCTCCCTGACAGAATAAAGACCTGGCTCGTTTGGGGGGTGGGCCGAGGTGTAGCTTGAGGTCTCTCTGATTTTCCAAGCGTGGCCCCCAGATAAACAAGTTCCTGTCAGCCACAATGATGCTCAGGGGCCTGTCCACTCATGCCACTCAGTCATGTGACCCTGCCAAGATCTTCCCAAATCCAAGTCAACGGCAAGCAGCCCAAAAGCATTTTTTTTGAGCCCAAGACTGAAGCAAGTAATATGTCTGGACACTTTTGCGCAATCGTACGATTGAATAGTTACAGTATCAGTTTGGTTTAGGTGCCTCTCTCTAGAGCAAACGTCTCTAACCAACAGCACCCAGATGGGATTTTAATCTTTTAGTTATCTTAGCAAATGGCCAGATTTAAAAGTCAATTACTTTCAGTATCAAGCTATTGTCTTTGCCCCTTTGCTGTTACTGTCTGAAAACGATCACTCACCGCCGAAAGTCGGTGACACACTTCCGACCCCCTAGGCTGAAGCCACTCAAGGTGACTTGGGTTCATCATAAACATTTTGGGGTGTTTGGCATTTTTGTAAAATATGAGAAATGTGGAAAATGATTACTTTACTGTGAGAATTAAACAATTAAATAATTTTAAATTCAAGAAATAATTGTATTTATGATGTGCATTTTATATAACAAGATAAGGTTAGGATAACGTCTCCGTTTTCCGCTGGGTTTGCTGAAGAATAAGCTTAAATGCTCTTTAGCATTGAGTGGCTTTGGGAAGGAAGATGTTGGGTTTGGGCTAGGAGTGGTGTAGCTTTGTGGCCATCTGGGCTGAAGGCTCTCCAGCCACTTTGAGGTTATCCAATTCAGGGAGATGTGCTGTGAGATTATGCCATATAACTGTGAGCTGTGACGTGAGATCATGCTGCATTGCAGTGAGCTCACTGAGATGCATTATTCTGTGTAAGTCTTAGTCCTCTGACTGGCAATGCGCTGGATAAAGTGACTGAGCTGTGTTATAATGGAGACTCCGAGATTCCCACTCCGGCAGAAAGTCATTTAAAAGGGGATTATCCTGTACCTCCCAGAGTAATGGCAGGGGATTTGAAAACAGCCGCTTCATTAGTAACTGCCCAAATTGCCCCTGAAATTGGAGGGAAATTGTGTGTCCTTTGCAACCGGACCCGTGACTGCTTGGACTGTCCAATAGAAAATGTCCAGATCACATTCAAATGCCTTTGTTGCAGGTTCTGGTGACAGATCTACTTATGCAGGTACCCTGTGATTTAAAACCTGCCTTAAAAATGAACAAAAACTGATGTGTCTTCTGATGCAAGGGCGAAGAACTCAGCAGGGTTCAACCAAACATAAAACCCAAACTTAAAATGAGGTCAATGCCCTGTTTGGAAGAGCGTGCAAAATGGTCAAAATCTTACAAAAGAAATGCAACATGGGTTAATGGGTAGTAATTTGGTTGCATACTTTATCCATGTCAGCGTGGATTTCATCCTCGTACTCTGGCTTCTTCCCATAGTCCAAAAACATGGTGAATTTATGCTTTGAAATTGTCCTAAGATATGTGTTTGTGTCCTCCAATGGACTGGTCTCCCACCCAGACTCTCTCCTGCCCCTCTCCCACCTAAAATGGCCTCAAACACTTGCAGTGTCATCCCATAAGATTGTTATATGATTCTCTTGATTTTTCTCAACCTCCCTCCTAGAATCTCCCCAGCTGACCTGATTTAAGACCAGGGCCAGCAGGCTTTTATTAACAGATTCACCTGTTGGCACGATATCGCCAATTAATTGTCACCTGAAAGCAAAAGGTCGCCTCTTCCCAGCCCCTTACCTTTGTTGTGCCCTTTGACCCCTGCATGTGATTGGACGAGTATAAATAGCACTTTGTGTTACATCATAATGGGCCGTCAGCTGTTTTCCTGCAAGAAAAAGATAAAGAAGAATGCACCTATGCAGGGGATGAAGTCACAGCCCCCCAGGGCAGTTTCATCTCACCAATTAGTCACGCCTACAGCAGAAAGTCCTGCACGGTACCCCACCCACTGCCTTCCATTAATTTATATTTTACAAGTCTTATGAATGATACATCGACTCTGGTTTGCCGGTGGACAGAATTATTTAGATTTCTTAAAGTGTCCTCTTGAAGAATCTGCTTATTATTTGCTAGCAAGCACTGAGAGGCTCCTTGCTCTATTTCTGTATGTCACTGCAGGTCAAGTGAAGACGCCTGTCATTATTCTTCACGACGCGAGACTGGAGTGACCAGGCTCAGAGAAATGGGGCCATTCTTCTTAAAGTGGAACTTCAACCCTCAGGCCCTCAGGTTCTGTCTTTGTCTCCATCTCCATCTCCTCCTTTCCACGCTTCGCTCTCTGCTGCTCTTTCTATTCCACAATGGCCTGCGGCTGGCTCCCATTAAACCTCTCTCTGCCTGATTGCTTCCTTAATGCTTGATTCATTTAGCTGAAATGACCCTCCTCAGACCCATCTTCTCTGGAACATGCAAAGCATTTGTATTTGTCGTCGGAACACATAGCAATCTCTCCACAAATGCCAGGACCTGAACTCCCTGTTCTTGGACTGTCACACTGACTGTTTCTTAAGAAGAACACCTGCCCAACTGAGTATACCTGTCACCTCCCCCAAGAAGTGAATCCCTGCCGCCTCCCCCGGACAGTGGATCCCTGCCATCTCCCCCAGACAGTGGATCCCTGCTACCTCCCCCAGACAGTGGATCCCTGCTACCTCTCCCAGACAGTGGATCTCTGCCATCTCCCCCAGACAGTGGATTCCTGTCACCTCCCCCAGACAGTGGATCCCTGCCACCTCCCCAGACTACAGATCCCTGTCACCTCCCCCAGACAGTGGATCCCTGCCACCTTCCCCTCCCCCAGAGAGAGGATATATGTCATCTCGCAGACAGTGGATCCCTGCCATCTTCCCCATGTAGTGGATTCCCGTCACACCCACCAGACAGTGGTCATCTGTCACTTCCAGTGCTAAATAAGGACAACTAAACCCCCAGGAAATGTCCCTATTTGTGATTACAGTAGTATCACAGATATGCAGCCGCTCCAAGTTAGTGTTTTTATTTTCCTGATATTCATTTTTCTTTTCATTTTTATTATTAAAGAAATCCTGCCTCAAGCATCCTTATCATAAACTTGAGGGTGTGCTCTCATCCTGCTGATGGCTGAAGCTAAGTGACCAGTATGCTGGGGTGCGTAGGTCTGTGCTTTCACCACCACGCCCCCTACTGCCTCTATATCGCAAAAACAGAATTTATGTAATACAATGAATTGAGACTGACATTCTCCAGATTACCAGGCCTCAAGATGCAGAATTGTTTTTCTTCATTTGTTAACAGTGTCCTTTAGCATTTTTGCTCCAGTTGACATACTGGAGTACCGACTAAAACAGGGACGGTATAACGCTGAAACAATGCAATAAATCAAGTCATGCAGATCCCCTTAAGTTGATTAATGAGGTTGTAGTCTGGATCGCATCATTCTCTCTGGGTCTGTGTTGTAGGTGACAAATTGACTACATTTGCATGGTAGTGCGGAAAATCCCCAGGAGACAGAGAAAACGTACAATTCCATATAGGCAGCATGTAAATGAAAATGCGTTTAGAAACTAAATGCAAAGTGCAGTTTTAAATGGTTGAAGATCTCTGTAGCTGTTCTTTAATAAATTCTCATGTGACCGGATTACCGTGGGCACGCAAACGATCTCTGGAAAGTGCCCCACCACCAGCAGCTTCTGGGCAGGGTGGCCAGTGAAGGTCCATCTGCTTTAATGCATTCCAACTTTTAAAAATAAAAATTTCTTGAAAATTTTCCACAAGCCTCAGGGTGTGGGACTGATTATGTTTGTGAATATTTTTTTTTGTTTTACGTATTGGTGCTTGGGAGAGCTTATTTGCCTGGGCCCAGAAAAACTATCGCTTGTTATCTCATTTAGACAAGCTCAGGATGTTATTTTCGCTGCGCAGACGGCACTGCGTCACATGAGGGGTGACGCTCCGGAACGTGAGGCCATGGCGAGGTCTCTGCGTCGAGTGACATAACGATGGAGCCTGAGAATTTCATGCTGGTCTGGTTGTGTCAAGCTGCAAATCTGCATCAGTTCAGCCAACAAACGTGTCAAACATGGACTAGCCCATTAACACAAGATCATCTTTTATGGTTGATTTTGGGGATAATTAAGACCTGAAGAAATTATTTCAATATTAGATACGATAACACGTAAAGAGGCTGCCTCACAGATGAGGCAGAGAGCAGGATTTCTATTTATATGTTTCAGGCATTTGAATTTATATATCCTATTCATGTTGCCTGCCTGTGAATTGGCATTTCTGTCAGAAATTACATAACAGCAAACCAAACCCAAACATCACGGGGGTGTTCACCAGGAGGAAGAGCACACTGAGTGCTGTGTGTGTGTGTGTTTGTGTTTGTGTGTGTGTGTGTGTGTATACACCTTTCCCTGTGTCCATGACCCTTGTTTTCTGTACTATTTCTCATCCTACCCTCACCAGGGGGCTGTGCGGCCTTGTTGCTCCTGAGAGATTATGTGCAACGTAATAATGAGAAATAACAACAGGCCGCAATGCAGAGATCCAAGACAGCAGGGGGCGTGGCGGTTATGGAGATGGGCTTGTAACTGGAGAGTAGTGTGGTGCCAGCGGGGAGGGATTATTTCACACGGTCAGTCCTTGACCGGTTTAACACGCTTCTCATTAGTTGCTTTATTTGTTCTTATCGAGTTTAACCAGGGAGCAGAATAATCCCACATAAGATGAGAAATAGAGACTTGTTTCTCATGTCTGTGTTTGCAATCAGTCCCTGGGGGGGTGGGATTGGTCTCTACTGGCTGCCTCAGTCTGTGAGGGGTATAACCTGACTGTTGGTCAAAAACTCAATCCAGCTCGAAAACCTGTCCCTAAAAATAGATATAAAGCAATAATATGAAACTGTAGTCGCTGCTTCACATGAATCCATCTGCAAAACACTCCCACTGACTGTAAAAACCCACACACTGGCGAGCTGAAGCCCGTCTGGTCCAAGAGGAAGGGGCCCTCCCTGGCTAAAAAAAATTCAATGGGACCGTTTTTAAATGCGGTTAATTTTAAATGACAGATATCACTGGTATGAGGAAAATGATGCGAAGGTAACTGGAGCGATAGCAATATGTGTTTGCGTATGTATACATTTCGCATACTTTTCTCATGGAGGAATTCTAATGAGATAAATTAAAAATTGCCTACATAAGAAGCATCTGAAAGTAGCGGGGATTAATGTCTGGCCTTTTCTGACCTGCATGCTTGAACACTCGCTTAAATATTTTTAAGAAGAGTGGATGGCACAAGAGTGCAGTAGTGTGTACAGATATTATTAAAGTCACATATTGTGTTTACCCTACTAACCCGTTTTAATTCAATTAATAGATTTTATTTTGTGTAGCGGATTATCAAAGCAAATTGTTTCCAAAGCTGTTTGTGGTGATATTCTAGGGGGAATTTAAGGGAAACCAAAAAAAAACAATCTGAATGTTATCAGCATCAGGGAATCATGAAAGGTCCTAACAGCCAGAGCAAAGAGTGCGGCATACATGGTTCCTTTTTGGAAGAGTGTGTACAGCAGGGCATATGAGAAATGTAATTTTGCATCCAAAAAATCTTGGTCACTGGTGACAAAAATTTGTGAAATTGATATCTATGACAAGAACTGTTATGTTGTTACACTATATTAATATTTAGGGTGAAAGGACTGAATATTCTGTGTGCCAATTATGTATTGACCTCTTCCAAAACTATGGCATCTCCTCCAGGATTGTGGGTAATAATCCATAGAATACAGCAGTGTGGCACCCTGGCCCCTGTCCAGCTACACAGAACTGTACATCTCTCTGGCTTTTCGCCTCAATCCCACAATCCCTTGCTTTTGAAAACAGCAGATTTCACAGAACAAAAGCCTTATTTTCCTCCTGCTCCCCCAGGCCTGGCACTACTTTCTCCAGGACACTTACAGAGCCAGCTTCCTTAAAATGAAATGCCATCCTCAGAGATAACAAGCATTATATCAGCTGTTCATCCATTGTAGTTCTTTATAAGCATTTCCCCAGTTAGGGTCTCAGAAGTTTGGGCGGTAGCGTGGTGTATCCCACAAACAAAGTATTAATAATCTATTGGTACTTAGTCACATTTTTCCAGTGCCTTAACTCCAAACCAGTCTGCAGAATAAGAGTTGAGATGGCACATTGATGTCTAACAGTACGTTTTATAATACACCATTTAGCAAGGTGGTGTAAAATGTCCTATCTGTGTAGCTGCCTGGCGGTATTATATAAGCAGAGAAGATAATCCGATGCTGCGTCTTCTGGCTTCCTCCAAAGCGCTGCACAGTTGCCTCCTGACGCTCCCCGCTTGGATGTGGCGGCCCGGGTTTTCCGTCCATCCGGCCGGCCAGCGCGCTCTCGTTCCCGCTGCTGAGGGTGGCCTGAGGAATGGGAGGGCCAGATGGCCTCTCTGCCAGGGTCCGCTGAGAGCACACAGGCGTGCTTTTCTCTTTGTGCGTTGTGGGTAGGGATAAAGCGACAGATAGATGACTGCTTCCATTTGGGCTTCAGTCCCAGGCCGTATTATGGATCGGGCCAGGGGCCGAGACACGATGCTTTTTTTGGCCGTCTTCTTCAGTCCTCTACAGGTTCTTGTACAAATTGAAGACATATCTAGACTCTAAACAGGAAAAGATGGTAATAGTCACACAGCTGAGTGGATGGAAATCGGGATGCTCTGAAATTGAGGCATTTTTTTTTGTTGGTTTCTCTTTTAGGGCACCTGGGCGCTGATGAGATCACACTCCCCTAGCCATTTCAGAGTCGAGGGTGCTGCTCAGACCTCATGTACCAAATGCCACTGGAGCCTGTGTTTCAGAGGGTGTTAGGAGACCTGTGCTGTGTACGGCCGTGGCACCACTGGTATCTCTCAGACACCGCAGCTCGGCGCCTTCACGTGGCACCCAACCCCACATGTCACATGTGCTGACATTGCAGGCTGCCCCTGCCTGCCTAGGCCATGTGGTGAGAAGGCTCGCCGTGCTGCAGGGGTGTCTCTGCTCACTTAGATCCATGCCCACACCATCGCGCCCCCCCCCCCCCAGCACTTTTATGGTCCGTCTGTCGCTCTCAGATTGCGCAAGCCATGTATTCAAAAGGTCAACAGCAGCTCTCGCCCGGATCCGAACCCCCCAGTCTGACATGTGGGTCGTGCCCCCATCTGTACTGGCTCTTGGCTGCCCCATGTGGGTGAGGGTGGGGCTCAGTGGGTTAGGAGGCGGAAGGTCGCTGGATCGAATCCCAAGGTTCGCTTCCTGACTTCACCTTTGGGCCCCTGAGCAAGGCCCTTATCCCCCGTAGTTCCAGTTTGTAGTTTTGGATAAAAGCATCTGCTCACTAAGTGTAAGAGTCCTGGGTTATTTTGTGAACAAAATTGTAAACAGTGATGCTGTACAAACAGATAATCACTTCTGTAAAGCCATTGCATGGTGTTCTTTTCCTTATTCTTATTTTATTTGTTGCCATTTTATTTGACTTTTGACACTATTCATGCATGCGGTGGCTTTATGGTTCAGAAGGGGACGCCTGCACCTAATTGGCTCTTCTCCTAATGAGCCACGCCCACCTTTCCAAAATCCATACTGTGGAGAATTTGACTTACTAATGTCTCCCTTCAAGCAGTCTTGATTGTAGCCATTTTCTTGTATGATGGAAAAGTGAATAATGCAATACTAAGCTATGCTGAGAAGTGTAACTGACAAAGAGAAGGATTCTGCCCTTTTTTCCAGTGTATGTGACGTGGATGACGGTTTACTCCCAAAACCAATACAAATACAAAAAGTGCAATACAGAACCTAAACTTAAGGTGGCAGCATCATGCTTGGTCACACAGGAAGAACACTTGGACTGTGGAAGCCCAGCCAGCTCGAGTTTAGTGCTGCTATATTGCCAGTGGACACAAGAGGGCACTGCAGAAGCCAGATTAAATAAAGGTAGGCTAGGGACGTGCGTATAAAAGGTAAAATAATTGTCAACTTGCATTTGTATGTGTATTGGACTTCCTTATCCACAGTTTTAAACCAAAATATGAGTGAAACCATTTGCTTAAGAACTGAAAATGAATACATGTAGTGTTTAATGTTGCTACATTACTATTTTTGCAAACAGACATTTGTATTCTGGTCTATTTAACGCTCACTGACTTTCCATCTGCTTGCTCAAACAGCCATGCATTTACGCTCATGCATTTCATATGCATGCCTTTCTCAGTGACTCCTCATCAATATCCCCCCCTGGGTCCTGACATCTGAAACCTTCTGCTCCTGAAGTCAGTGCATCAGCCACTATGCCACCTTCTGGTGTAAGCATTCACAGACACACAGACCCATAAAGGGAATGAGAGATAAAGGAATTTGGCTGGCTCCCATTCATGTTACCATGGCAACATTTCAAGCCAGTCACATGGCGGAAAACATAACATCTGCTTTTCGAACATGGCATCATCTCAAGCCCAAGGGGCCAAGCAGAGCAATAGGGGCTGTTTTTTTTAACTTTTTTTTTTTCAGAACACAAATCACTACCCGAAATTAATTCCGCTGTGACTGTGAGTTATTGACTATACCCTGGAGCCTGGCCAGAATAAAGGCATATTTAGAATAAAATATAATAGTTTAAATATTTTAATACAGTTCAAGCTCCTTTCCCTCAGTGATAAATGCAAAACCAGTCGGTATTTTATCTTTTACTAGCCTGGCAAGTATATTCCATACAATTCCGAGGGCCTGTTTGACAAACACTTAGTTTGAGAAACTATACTGTATCAGTGATCGCAGTCCTTTTTTATCAATGGCAACTCACACCCAAACTCAGACATGTGGACTCCATTTAGGGGCATTTAAACTCAGCCCTGAAGACCATAATCACACACAAAATTTTCCACATTTCAAATTGCCAGCTTCGGAACGACTGACCGTTGTTTGTGTTGATGAGCTGAATGCCACTGTGACTAAGTTTGCAAAGAAGGAGTATTTTCAGACCTTATCTTTCGGTTATGCCTTAATTTCATCAACAATCAGCCCAAGGTGCTCCCATTGATATAACAGTGATACAAAGGGAGCCACAGGGGGCAGCATTGTGCCACAATACTGAGCACGGCCCGGCTGCATTATGTACACTCCAGTGTCACATTCTGAACTTGTGTCCAGGGGAATTATGGGACCAAACCCCACCCTCCTGGCTTATGCCACAAGTACTGCCTTAAATCTGCAACACTTTTCATTTTCAAGGAAAGGGGAGGGGGGGGTCGTCTTCAAAATTTCGTTGCGATTCGTTTGCAGACGGCACCATGAGTGACCTTAGCAAAGGCATCCGTGGGAGAGGCTGACCTGAAGCGGCCCGGGCTCGTTCCACGCGATCCTCTGCCGCCGGCACCATTAGCTGTCAGGAAATGTCACTCAGCACGGGAGCAAAAAGGGAAGGAAAAAAAAACGACATCAGAGCCGCCCGTTTCGGTCGTATGAATCCAGATTTAATGGAATGCTCATTTATATGCTCCATTGATTGGTCTGCTGTGTTTCTTTTGTACGGTGACATTTAGAAAGTGTTTTTTCTTATAATATAAATTCATTTTATGCATTCAGAATTTCATTATGGACGGCTAGATTGGCTTCTGCAAATTGTAATCCAATATTTGTCGCTACAGGTTAATGCTCTTTAATTTCATTTGACCGCTTTCCTGTGTAACAGCCTTTTTTATCCAGCGTCTATTCATATGTGCACTGTTTTCTATCTTCTATCTTGTTTTTGCTCTCCTTCTTCTCTCCCCTGCTTCCCTTTCATCCCTCCTCTCCTCTCTTCCTTTCCTCCTCTTTTCCTCCCCTGCTTCCCTTTCATCCCTCCTCTCCTCTCTTCCTTTCCTCCTCTTTTCCTCCCCTGCTTCCCTTTCATTCCTCCTCACCTCTCTCCTCTTGTCTTCCCTTCTCAATTTCCTTTTTTCCCCTTTCTTTTCTCCTCCCTCCTCTCTTCCTTTCCTCCCCTCTTTTCCTTTCATTTCACCTCCTCTCCACTTTTCCCTCTCCCTGAGGAAGAGGCTGTACATTAAGCTGTTGGGCCGGGGAGAGCCCCAGGTAGCGCCCACATGCTTCTGTGAAGCCACTGTGACAGAAGGCTCCAATACAACACTATTTTCCATAGAATCCACCGCCACCTCCATCCATCGCTCATTTTCCTGCCTGCTCATTTGTCATCTGCCCCACAATTCTTCGTCCACCCAGCCGCCATTCTGTACGTCACTCTTCCAACCCATCACAAGCCCTTCCTGGAGCCCAAAATGTGTGTTTATCCAGCTATTCACTTGTCACATCACCGCCCGGACAAGCATCCATCCATCATCCATTGTCCATTACTCATTCACCCAACCTCCACCCTACAACCCTATTAAAGCCATCTATCCCGCTCCATAACTCGCGAGGTTTAATTTGCACCTTCTTGATCTATTCGCACTGCCTCTGTCCTTGGTGCAGCAGTACCCCCTGAGCACTTGGTTTGGTACCAGGGTACAATACAAGTGTGGACCGGCCCGCTACATTAACAGCACACAGCCGATTATGTCTACAATGTCTGGTCGATGTTTCCATGCTCCTAGCTCAATACAATAACCTTGAAAACCAATAAGAATGAACAAGGATGTAAAGCTTGAATATTAGTATCCAATAGATGACTTCATGATTAAGTGTTGGGTTTGTTGAATTAATACTAATTGACATTGAGTTAATTGACAATTGATCTATATGGATTTGTAATGTGAAATTTATTTGGCTAAGACTTCACTGATTTGTCAGTACCTTTGTCTTTCAGGCTGTAATTGGATTGAAACCAACTCTCTAGGTACCAGTGACTTTCCCCAAGGGCAAAGGAAAAGATGTTTTTCTCCTGAACGTATTTCTTATTCAGATTCCAACTCACATTTGGGTCTTGCATAGAAGTAATAACGTTCTCACCTGGGATTTCAGATGGCAGATGAGCTCACAAGCTCTCAGTGGCAATTAAGCCCAAATGCATTCCATCCAGTCGCCCATCCTCACTCCCGGGTTTCAGTCAAGATAATCCTGCGGGCCTCATACTTACTGGGTAAATGTGTGATTTTTCAGAGAGACAGAAGTCTCATTTACAAAGATCCCTCCCCCAGTGATTGACAATTAGTTAGTTTCTTCTGATGTGGTTCTTTTATTTAATCCACTCTGAACACTGGGCCCTTGATCGAGAGGCTTTACAAGTCTAGCATTTGCCGTAGCACAGAGTAAAATGTCACATTCATTATTTTTCCAGTCCGGTGACTATATCCTCAGGACGTCTGAGAGTGGCTTTGACGGTGACGTCATCTATTTTTTATTTAGTGGGGACTGGGTGGAGGACTCCGAGCCTCCTGAAATGGTCCCGGTTTCTGTCATCCTACCAAACTGAATGCTAACACATCTTAGAAAAGCCGGCATGTTAAAAAGCACTTTACAGGCTCGATAGGACTGAGTCTGAAAACTCTAGGCATAGTCTAGTTATATATAACTTTATATATAACTGTATATACTCTGCTTTACTTCATCCTCCTGTGCACATAGCTGAGCTTTATACAACGAGATTTTAAAATCAAGGGTGTCATGACGGTAAATGGAACCGTATAGATGTGGCTGTGAGGGTTGGTACGAACAATGATCGACAAGGGAGAGTCATGCGTAGCCCATCTGATGGAGTGGAAACGACCTGATCTACAGTATGAACTAAAGCAAACATTTTCATGGCGTTCTGTCCAGTGGCGACGGAACTGAGCCGAAACACGTTTCATAGTTCGGTAATTACACCACACGAGATGACGTGACCCCTAGGCTCCATGTGTTTTCTAGCTGGGCCTGACTTTAAGCCTCATGAGGCTCATATCGATCTGCCCGCAGCACACACACTCATCCCCGCGCCTTGCAGACGCTCCTTCTGTATTCCGATTCATTTCCCAGGAAGGTGATTAAACCCGCAGCCCATCTTCAGAGCTTCTCATCTTCAATGCGAGTTTGTGAGTGAAGGTCTTGTGCCTTGTTCCTTTTAAATTCCCTTTACTGTCTTTCGAAAGGAGTTTGATGGAAGGTTGCTCCTCGGTGCCGGGAGGGTCGAATATGAATGCCTGGTTTACTCCGACTCTAACTGATGCCACGACTGTGCAATCAGCGAACGGCAGAAGCTGAAGAACGATAGGTTTGGCTTTCCCAGCAAGCCTCTGGGCTCTGCTAACACCACTTTACCTCAGAGTATGCAGATGAGGCTGGTACAGTGCCCCATCACCACCAGTACCACCATGCCATGGTGTATTTTGAGTTGACTGGAAGCATAATGGGTAGTTAGGCAGGCTGTTGGATGTCTGCCTTGAGGATGCAGGCCTGCACCCTCAGCTTCACCCTCCCCAGGGCCACAATCCAGGGCAATGATAGCCATCGAAGCGCAAAAGGCTGTGGTATTATCCCATATTTTCACTCTACAGTTAACGACAGATGGTCCAAAAAACACAGCTCTGGCCCCTCAGCCCCGGGAAGTGTCCGCTTCCTTCGCGGGGAGCCCACATTTCATTATCGAGCCAATCTCCTCGCTCCCATCTCGTAAGCGATGATTGTTCCTCAGAAATATGTCTTCTGAAGCATCTTTGTGGCTGAATTATTTATTCCCAGCTAATGGTAATTCCGGCTCTTTTACCAGGCACCCGTCCAGGATGGGAGAGGTAGAATGGGCTCTCCGTCTTACCCTGGGGAAGTCACGCTCTCCTGTTGGGCACAAAGTTCCCATTAGGATTCAGAGGATCTCTAGGGTGACCATTCTCACCCTGCTGATCTTTCGGAACCTAAGCACTAGTGCACAGTAAATTCTATTGTATTGCAGTAATGTGGCTCCCCTCTGGATCTTCCTATTAATTATCCACTTGGAAAGCGCACTTTGCTATTCAAAGTCCACTTTGAAGTGAAGGACTTTAATATTCAGCGTGAGATATGGCGGCTGTTTCGGAAGTTAATATCGCAACTGTTTCAATAATTATCTGGGAATGGTCTATTGGCGTAGACCAGCTTTTCGGGGCTGGTTTTGTGACGCACCTGAATTGTGCATTTGAGAAATAGTTAAGACTCGTTTGGGGGATTTCAGTTGTTGTAGTTAAAATAAACGTATGTGTGCTGTGTACCTGTCAGATGGGTAGAGGTTAAATTTGGAAACACAGACGGCAGGGGAAATGCCAGGACCAACAGTCAGAGTAGTTCATCTTACCTCTGGAATGATAGCTCCCCCTTGTAGCCTTGAGTCCCATCTCTCCTGCGGACACCATAATGCCTGTTTTGTTTTGCCTCATGCCTCGTGCCGTGCCAGGCTTTTAAAATGACTCCTCAATGCATTCCCGCAAGTACATTCCCGATTGTTTTAATCGCTAGTCCTGTGACTTTGACCTGTCATTTCCGAACACTTACACTCAGTGGAGAGAATTTACGTTTCTGCTCTGCATTGAAATAATAAAAAAAAAATGCTCAGTGAACGCTGAAAAATATTCAATGCAAAATAGTTAATGCTATAAAACATGGGGCGGGGGGGTTTAGTGAAGGAGGCCTGTGATCCAGCCAGTACTTTGCCTGGAGAATATCCTCGAGCTACTGGAGGAAATTAGCAGGGGGGTGCAATTTGGACCCCCACCCTCAAGTGGACAAGGCTGCAGTACAAACCATAAGCCACCCAGGCTTTACTTCCTAAATATACAGTATTCACTATATTGCATAAACCATTAAAAAGACATCAAAGATAAAGAGTTGGAAATACGGCCAGTCGCCGTGCTGCTTCAGAAGCTGTACTGAGCTGCTAAGGTCTCCGTCAGCTTTTAGCTGTAGCTGCTCGCCGGGCTTGAAAAATGATATATTAAGTTGCTCCAGAAAGTGAGGTCCAGTGAAACTACGCGTCCGACACGTGCGAGGCCCAGAACTTCTAAAAGGAGCCTGAGCGTGCAGCCTGCTCAGGAATCTGGCACCTGTGCTGGCCTCCCATCCCAGCAGAGCTCCAAAGGGGGGCGTTTAAACTGGGAACGCAAATGAATAAATGAATGACTCAGCAGCACACTGAGTGTGAAGGAAGCAGCAGTTAAGGTTTTGATTCCAAACTCTGAATCATCTTACCTTCTTCTTTTGCACACTTAAGGAAGCATAATTCCACTATATTGCCTCTGAAAGTACACAACTTCCCAAATTTATGTACAGCACTGTGCAAAAATCTTAGGCAGTCAAAGAAAACGATTTTAAATGATCTTTATTGTTACACCCTGCGATTGCCAGCACCTGTGTTCAGCCACTTAAAAAGCCCCAGCAGACCTACCTCCAGTGTGAGGTATTGCTGACCCCGCGCAGCATATTGAGCTGTGTTTCTCAGTCCTCCCTCTAGCCCTGACCCGTCCTGCCTGTCGTACGCCTATGTCCGCGTCTCGGCCCCAAATCCCTGCCGTTTCTTCTCCCTCGTTGTGTGCCATCATCGTGGGACTGACTTACCTGGCGTCTCCGACCCTCCGCCTCGCCACCCCGACTCCATTCCAGTTCCGCCAGTTTGCTCCTCTTCCCCTTTGCTTACATAAAGCCTAGTGGGAAGTTCGCCTTGTGCTTCCCTGATTGTTCTGACCCATAACATGTTGCAGCAACCATCCAACACACCCATGTATTTTTGACTCGGCCACTAGCAGGCTGGTATTCAGGGTAATCAATACCTCAATGAGTCATTAACTAATTCGCTTAATTCATTAAATTAGTAAGATAAAATGAATACATGGAATGGCTGAGGTGGCCCTGAAGAGAGGTTTGGGGACCAAAGAGGTGTTGTTCTAGCCATCCAACAAGATATCAGTGACTTTTGGAAAACAGAAGATATTCCTGTTAGTTAGTTTTTATTCCTGTTAGTACTCTTAATTTGCATATGCTCTAATGTACAATAGTGTTTTTGTTTAGAGAAAATATACACTTACTACCCAGATAAATAGCTTTAAACTTCTCCTTTGACTGCCTAAGAAGTTTTCACAGTACTGTATTATGCCTATTTTTTACGTCATTGTCCTGTACCTACTCCATTCTGGCTCCAATTTACCTGACAGTACCATGGAAACCACAGCAAACGATACATTTCATCCCCCAAACTTCTTGAAGACCCACTGTACATACATGGATCATATGAGAACACTGCATCATCACAGAACACTGTCTGCATGCCACCCAAGAATGAGGCATCACAGCTGAGGTGCCAAAGTCATCTCCTCTAAGGAACAGAAAGAACAACCATCACTTATTTTCTAATATAGATAGTGACCCTAGAAGTCATGTTATTTTATTCCTACCACTGGCTGTTAATGTGTCTTCCACCTGCCCCGCTGTATGGGACATGCCAGCTTTCTGCATGAATTACTGTCTTCCACCATGAAGAGGAGAACCTCTCCTAAGAGCTTCTGCCCCTCCTCCCACAGCCAGCACCTCCTACCTGTACATCAAGGGAGAGACCTGATGGTACAGGGAGGATGGAGATGCTTAGGAAACTTCACCTCCACTCAGCCTTCCCTAGGCAGTTTTCACTCCATCCCCCCAGCCATTTTCAACCAGAGGTCAACCCACCCTTCTTCTTGCTCCAAAACAGATATTGTTGTGTCTTTGCACTCCTGGATCGACATCATCATAAGCCTTCAAAACATCCCAGTCTCTCGAAGCAGACAAAGTGGAATGCAAATAATAAGGTGATTCTTCGGTTGCTAATTGCACAAGCAGAGGTACACCGGAATGATTCTCTATGTCTACTCCATCCTACTCTCCATGAGGTACACATACAGGTGACAGCAAGCTTGGGTGTCACAGAGCAGGGTCAGCCAGCATGAAGCACCCCTGTAGCTGGGGGTTAAGAGCCCTGCTCAAGGGCACATAGGCATGTTACCATTCTGTCAAGGCCAGGGCTCCAACCGGTGATCTTCTCATCACAAGCACAGAGGCTGAGTCTGTTCAAAAGCCAGCATAGGTTGGGTAGATGTGTCATGGCCATCCAGCCAGCTGTGCTTGGAGCAGGAGGAAAACATCTTCATATCTTGTGATGTCACTCACTGGCTGGGCCCCAGTGCTTCCAGGAAAGATAGCAGATTTTACTGATTTACTTCAGAGTTAAACCTGAGGATGATGACATGATTTTTGTTTATATATTTATGTCCATTTGTATAATAGGGTAAATGCTCCAGCTACGCCTGTCAGCTGCTTTGTTCAAGATGGCAACAGCAGGGAACTTTCCGGATCCTGAATCTGTGATTTTCCATCCCAGCTCAGTCTGCTGTCTCAGAAGGTGTTCCAGTCTGGGTGTCACCTGCTGCCACCTGCTGTACTACTTTGGGTTTCAAGTGGAAGGCAAAATATTTTTATGATTGTCCCCTAAAATAGCAAAAATGGGTCAGAGGAACCCATTTCAGTTTTACATTTTTTACGCTAGGAAATTAAGAGCACAAGGCAGCGGTTAATGGCTTCAGATTGAATTTTCACTGGTCAGGTTCCCGTAAGAGCTCCAGTGTTATACCCTTGAGTATGATATTGATACATCCATCATGCAACCGCTTCTCCTGGTCAGGGTGGCAGGACGGGACTGGAGCCGATCCCAGTCAGCATAGGGCACAAAGCAGGGCAGCACCCGCGATGGGATGCCAGTCCATCAAGGGGAAGACATGCAGAGAATGAGCAATTTCGGGACAGAATGTTTCTGGGCTGTGGGAGGAACCTGGAGGAAAGCTGCACAAACACAGGGACAACATATCAACTCTACACAGAGTTTCCCTTTATTTTTGAAAAAATGTTTTTTCAAGACAATAGATCAAACCATTTCCAGTTTCTTGTGGGCTGGCAGGGCACCTAGAATCAGCAAATCTGTTTTACAGAGATGCAAATTCAATGGTGGAAATATATTATTGGGCAGCTCATATCTATAAAATTTCATTTTGGAGTAAGTCTGCCGATTTGCTATGGTGTAAATTAGAGGCTCATTCTTGCATTCTTGCATCTTTGATGGTGCTCCTTGCTTCTCCTCTTCCAACCAACCCCTCTGGCTTTACAAATAACCTGGTCGTACGCTCCTGTCACGTTCAGCCCCGCCCTTCATGTCTTTTTCCCTGTTTTGCCCTCAGGTGGGGCTTGATTCGCCGCACCTGTCCCTCGTTGTGCTTTGCCTCATGTTTTTCTCCGCTTGTTTGCCCTGAACAGCTGCCTTATGTTTGACCCTTAATGTCCTGCCCTATTTCAGTGAGTCTGCGTCCTGTTCCCCTTGTCGGGTATTGTCAATGCTTTGTAAGCTTGCTGTCACTCTTGCTACCGTGTTTCCCCCGATTCTTGTGAATAAACACCCCTTGGAGGGGTTCAAACCCAGCAGCCGCAGTCATGGGTTGTTCGTCTTGCCGCCAGCGTGACAGCTCCACTCTCAAAATCTGTTATCAGTTCAGGAACCATTTTAAATTTACTTCAGCGTCTACTTTTGCTCCTTTAGTGAGGAGTCATTTATTCCAACCTTCATTTACAGGTGCCAATTTTGCCATGTGGCATGATAAAAGCCTGAGATCTTTTAAAGATTTTTTCAAAGATTCCACTTTCCAAAATTTTACAGATTTATCCATTGAGTTTGATCGTCTTCTCACTTTTTTCGCTACCTTCGGATTAGGCACAGTGTCAGATCTTTGTTTTTGGCCTTCTCCTCCCCTCCTCCAGCTCAACCTTGGGAGGAATTTTTCAATATACCAAAAGTCAATTATTGCAAAGGTTTACGATAGACTTATATTACTTGACACTTCTCCAATTATCAGAATCAAATCTGCGTGGGAGGCTGAATTAGGCTTGGTCCTGGATGATGACTGGTGGGACGCTGCACTTAGTAAAATTCGTCTCACACTCATACAGTTTAAGGTCCTTTTTAGAGTCCACTCCTCTAAAGAATGACTTGCGTAAATTTATCCTAACATCACTGACACCTGTGACAAATGTCATGCCTCTCCATGCAATCTAACACATGTTCTACTCTTGTCCATCGCTGTGTAACATGTGGCAGAACTACTTTACCACTCTGTCTAATATATTTGCTAAGACCATAAATGTCTCCCCTCATATTGTCATATTTGGCTTCCCAGATAATCACTCCCAATATACCTCTAAGCAGTTAGATCTAATAGCTTTCTCTTCCTTGTTGGTGAGACGCCTCATTCTTCTTCATTGGAAGTCTGATAAACGTTCCTCTGCCACTCAGTGTCTCATGGACACTATGTCATTTTTAAAGCTGGAGAAGATTAAATATTCGGTCAGAAGTAACTTTTATGAAAGGTGGCAACCCTTCCTAACGTATGTCAAATCTGCATCTTTATCTCTTGCTTGAGCCCGCACCCCCCCTTTTCTGTTTATTTATTTATTTATGTTTATTTACCATTTCTTCTTTTTCTGTTTTCTCTTATGTTTATTTACTCTTGTTGTATTACTACAAAAAAATCATTATTACTGTTACTGATGCTCTGTTTAAATTACTGCTTAATAAACATATCAATAAAAAAACTCTACACAGAGACACACACACAAACAAAGGGACAACATACCAACTTTACACAGAGACACACACACAAACACAGGGACAACATACCAACTTTACACAGAGACACACACACAAACACAGGGACAACATACCAACACTACACAGAGACACACACACAAATACAGGGACAACATACCAACTTTACACAGAGACACACACACACAAACACAGGGACAACATACCAACTTTACACAGAGA
>JAODKN010000100.1:1101233-1115128 GCA_026774425.1 Petrocephalus zakoni | reverse complement strand
CCCCCCCCCCCCCCCCCCCCCCCCCCCCCCCCCCCCCCCCCCCCCCCCCCCGCTGCAATAAGATTCCTCACACCGTGCCCGACACCCAGAAGGAGCTAAAATGAAACACGGGCACATGCCTGAATTAACAATTTCAAATTTTTCAAATTTGACCTTGGCAATCAGTCCAGCGGTCAGCCATCTGTAGCATGAGGTTTAGTTTTCTCCTCTGTTACACACACACACACACACACACACACACACACACTGAGAGATTCCGAAATGAGCAGGCAGCGGACATGTACAATGCCCCGCGGATTCTACTCCACGTTCCCGGCGTCCGCTGCGTGTTTTTCCACCTTTCGGCTCACTGAGTGCTGCCCTGCCTCCTTCTGTCCGTCCCGTCACCCCTTACAGGCACACAGAGTGATTCGGCAGCCCAGGAGTGCTTTTGGGCCGACAAAGCCAACAGACGACAGGTCCAAAAAGAAGGAATGTGAATCCTGCAAGAAATGCCTCTGCTGGAGATCCACACCTTGGGTGGCGCCTCGGGTGGCGGAAGATGATGATGAAAAGCAAAAAGAGAGGGGAGTGGGGTGTAAACGTTAAACGAATGACTTTTTGGTTGGATGCTTTAGGTCCCCTTTACCCATCTTTGTCATCAGTCATTGAATCAAGAGAAGCTTTACATTGGTGGGGAGTTTATGGCCGTATTCATACTCCTGCTGACGAATAGCAGGCAGACACGGGGTGGGGGGGGGCAGAGTGTCCTGTGACCCCAACGTGATGCAACACAGTGTCAGCAGATACAGCCTCAATGTCATGCAAGTGTGAGTACAGTGTTCAAACAGCAGGAGTCCGCTAATGGCCAGGAGGGCTGGGGGGGGGGGGGCACAGGCTTAGGGATCCAGTTCGAGTGGGGCAGAGGGAGACGGGTACTATCTCAGGTTTAGGCTGATGTCCCCTGCTGGTGAGCAGAAGCTTTACACCTCAAAGCCAGAGCTCAGACTAAAGCCTGAGTAAGGGAAGGCTTAAGGGAGCCTTAATCACTACTGGGGGGGTCACACCTCACACCCCTCCCTCCCTGTGCTGCCTTGGCGAGCCCCCCACCCCATACTGGCTCTCACCAGCCTAATTTTATAGCTAAGTAATAATGGTTATCTTGTATAAAATGGTAATAAAGTATTACAATAATAATGACTGACTCCTTGGTTTGAGGGCTGGATCAAACATCAGTGAATTCATCTAGCGGAGATCATCGTATCTTGTGGTAGCTTATATAATTTAAAAATTATTCTCATAAAATTTCTTTTTGGTTTAGTTGACAGGCGCTGTGACTGCCCCCCCCCCATCTGATCGAGTGGCATTGCATGACTTACACCTTGGCTGCACGGCTCCCCTGCAGGCATTTGTGGTTGCAGGCAATGCACACTATCCAGGCACTTTAGCCGAGAGTTTTGCTGTTGCCAACGCAGTAATTCCTGCGCTGCCACGATAAACCTCCCTCCCAGAAATCCACCAATGGCATAAGCAGAGCCAGTGAGGGCCTCTTCCCAAGGGCACCAACAGCTGCACGACATGCAGAGGTGGAACTTTCAGATCCAGAGCATAAAAGTCCAGATCAGGGTTTTGTTTCGACCAACCAGTTAAGCGCTCTTTGACTGTGATTCTTTATGCTCAACTGGTTGGTTGAAACTTGGTCTGGATTTGTACTTTCTGGACCCGAACTACCCACCTCTGGCTGCGTGTAAGCATTTGGCGAGGCTCTGGCAGTGAGCGCTTACCACTCCTAAAGCATGCCTTAGAAATCGCGGGTATGATTAATGGAAGCAGGTTTGGGTTGGAATCGGAGGGAAATATCTCCACATTGATAAAAAAGAAAAACAGCCATGTTTAAATAAGTAGCTCTTTAGCTCTTAGAGGTCTGGCGTCAGATAACTGGCTCTGAGGCCCTGTCTGGCTGCAGGGGTAATGTCAGCGGAGAACGCCACACCTATTCTATACTTACTCATAGTCCCTTTTGACTCCTAGGCCTGAGCTTGTGCTGAAGCCAGAGGGAAAGGACCCACTGTCCCGTGTCCCGAAATCAGGATGTTCCCTTAAAAATATTACCTCACATTTGGCTGTTTACCGTCACATCCTAACAAATCCCCATGGAAAAAGGACGTCTTACGGGGATGTATTTAATGAGGAGAGAATTTGGGCTGTGTCGCCCTCATTAGCGAAATATGAAAGAGGGAACAGTGCTGAACTGCACAGAATCCACCGTTTATCGTCATCAGCTTGAGGTAGCCCAAGATGTCCAGAAGTGTGTCTCTTCAGTTTGCATAAAATAAGCTTCCAGTCCAGCAGAGCGTGAAGGAAAATGACAGACTCCTAGCTGAAGGCTGTTTCTCTCTGTGTTTGTCTCGCCGCGTTCCAGCGCGTGGGCCGAGTCCGCAGAGACCGTCCATCCAGATTCGCCGAGGGCTCACCTCTCCGGACTCACGCACCCCCACGCAAATCAAAAGCCACTTTAGTTCAAAGAGTGATTTCCCTTCATCGGGTGATGATGCAGCTGCGTGTGGCGCCCCCTGTCAGGCGGGTCGGGTCGCAGCGCTTCCATAGCGATTAAAATTCATGCATCGCGCTGCCTGCATGCAAAGCATAGGGCTTCCTTTAAACTGTCTTCAAGGGAGCCGCTCCCATCAGAAGTCCCTCGTCCGTCCCTCTGGGCTCTGATGAAAGTCCCGTGGGCGGAGTCTGCATGCCAGCGGGAGCAGAGACAGCTGGGAAGCTTGTTACTGTGACATCTACCAGTGGAGGAAAGCGTGGGCATCAAACATAAACCTGACTCTGTTAGCGAGGGGCAGAATTCCTTTTGCAGTGGTATTTTGACATTTTACAGTTTGATTGCCTAGTACTGGGGTGTAGGCTGAGGCCTGTCCTTCCTGGCCAGAGGGCAGGGGAGACGCTGGACACACAGTCACACATTATTGCTGAATTCATCTAACTGTGTGATTTTGGTCTGCTGGAGGAAATCAGAGAAAAAAGCATTACACCCCCCCCCCCATCCCATCTTCAGGATTTTAATAGAAGATTGTTAATTAACCTATAGCAAGTGTGAATTTTTAACTTATTTTTGGGCATTCCTGTACATTCGTGTAATTTCCGGGAGTAGATGAGCCCCTTTCGGCCTCCTTAGGCGAACAGGAAACGTTCATTTTCATTAAGTGCTTCCCGGAGGACTCTGCCATGTTAACATAATTAAACAGCTTCGGCAAGCCCGCACTTGATTAAGGGAAAGTTTGGCCTGTCGCAGCTTTTAAAAAATTGATATCTGTAATAATTTGCTTCTTTAAATAGGACATACTTCACAGTGTGGAGGAAAAAAAATGTTAGAGGCCATCCCTTTAAACACTTGCAGGTGAGTTGCATTCTGGGTAGGTTTGACTGGGTGTCTAAGGCATCGATCGTGGCTATTATGCTGCCCGACCTGACTGTCAAATACTGTAAAGGTGCGATCCACTGGGCTTCAGGATGTGTGTCTGTCCTGCATACAAATTCCCAAGCATCTTCGGCCGCTCTGTGATTGATTTCCCCCCCCCCTAAGAGGTTTTCTCAGTGCTTCTGTCTCCTGAGTGGCCTTGGCATTTTGGGAAATACAATGCGAACACCAAGTTAGCCTCATCTCCTCATGGTAGCAAAGATGCTATTTAAGGCATGCTTCTCGGATATTAGCTGCGGCTATTAGCCAACTGGACGGATTTGGCAGCATCCTAGTGTCATGACCGGGTATAGGCCCAAGCTGTTAAATTCTCAACTTCTTGTAAAAGGTCAGACACTGAGGCTGGGTAAATGGACGGGACACATAAACCCCACCACTGATGCCACTAGGCAAACCCCCCTGATAAATTTGTACATAAAGGTGCAGTAACAGTCAAAGAAGTCAAAGCTGTGTTAAACATAATTGGAGACTAGTGTGGTGTTTTTAAACTTGGTCAAGCCTGTTCCCAGTAACAAAGCAATTAACCGAATAACACATATGTGTAACACATTAAAACAGGACTATTCCGGAACTCAAATTGTTAATTGTTCTATGTAATTGTAAGTCTATGCACATCTGATCACTGGAACATTAAATGTAACACAAGAAACCAAAGCACATCAGTAGGCGATCACTTAAATCTGAAAACTCATCATTTTCAACTAGCTTATACTGTATACTTCAACAGCATGAGAGAATTCATGAAATTCAGCACGGCTTTTGGTGTGACACCCCCCGAGTTTTCCCTTCGCCCCATCTGCCCCCCATGAAACATTTCTGGAGGCACAACTGAAGCCCCCAGCTGGACACCAACATGGCTGCCTCTGAGAAGGTAAGTTTGACCTTGCTGGAATAACACTTTAGCCCTTGTCATTGTCTCCATGGTACAACAGGGTGCTTGGGGCTCCTAATGAGGCCATTATCAGGTGTATCTGGAGGTGGGAAAACGGGGGGGGGCACCTAAGTAGTGCCTGCACTCTCGGGAGATTCTTGTTTGAACATTGTTGCCATGACAGGGGTAAATTATTCAGGGGTTTCTAAGCTGATATGTCCCTGCTCCTCCTGAGTAAGGGTCACAGGCAGGTGCTGACAGGCCATGATATGACAGCTAATTTCTACCTGTCCAGAGGCATCAAATGAGGCACTGTGCCCAGTGACGCAGCTCGGGACAACCACGGTGGCAGTGACGTCCCAGTAGACAGCCCCCTGAAAGGACTGTGGCTAAGGTAAACTGGGCCTGGACAGACGGGGTGGCCAGAGGGACTGAGCAGGACACCCCTGACTTGACTTTGGCGATGGTCCAGCATCTGTAATCTCCTCTTGTCCATTCTGCAAAGGGGCCTACAAGCTCGGCGCCGTTTGTAGCACATGCGGAAACACGCGGGTGGTGAGGAACTAGGGCAGGGCTTGTTATGAGGAGCAGAGGGCTGCACCCCCAGTGTGTGCCCAGAAGCTTTCAGGATGGCCCCTTTGAGCTGCCTTCAGGCGTGAAAGCGGATAGCAGCCCTGGGCTTATTGAGCCTGCAGAGTGGCCTACTTGGCTATCCGACCACAGTGTGTCAGTGTGCCTCACGGCAGGACAGGCTTCTCCTAAGACCAGTGGGAACAGGATGCGACTCATTCGTGAGACGTGTCCATGCAGGGTCCAACTAAGACCAGCTACAGTGTATTGCTGTTAATGTCTTAAAAGAGGAGTTTGCGGAGGGAGGGTTGGGGGTCGTGGGGGGGTGTGTGGGGGGGGGTGGGGGGCGCCGTGACATCCGGCAGCGTCGGTCCTCCAGTCCTCCATACGGAGCCATGTTCTGTGTGCAACAGCTTGAGCTTCCCAAAGGCCAGGGCCTCTGACACGTTTGGGCCCCTGCAGGCAGTACGGGCCTCGAGCACTGCTGGCTAACCGAGCTGGGAGCCTGTGCTCCTCACTGTCCTCCCTCCCGTCTGCCAGATGTGACCGCATCTTCCCCTCACCACCTCCCCCTCTCCCTCCCTTCCCATCCGTGCCATTCTCCCACTCTTTCTCTGCACAATTTATTGTGAATTTTTGTTTTTTTGACAGACGATGGGCAATTGTGCCCTCCCTCCCTCTCTCTCTCCCCCTCTCTCTCTCTGCCTCTCTCTCCCTCTCTCTCCCTCTCCCTCCCTCTCTCTCTCCCCCTCTCTCTCTCTGCCTCTCTCTCCCTCTCCCACTCTCTCCCTCTCACTCCCTCTCTCTCTCCCCCTCTCTCTCTCTGCCTCTCTCTCCCTCTCCCTCACTCTCTCTCCCCCCCTCTCTCTCTGCCTCTTTCTCCCTCTCTCTCTCTACCTCTCTCCCTCTCTCTCTCTCTGTCTCACTCCCTCTCTCTCTGCCTCTCTTTCCCTCTCTCTCTGCCTCTCTCTTCCTCTCTCTTTCTCTCCCTCTCTCTGTATTGTGCCCTTAGCTTTCCTCCTCCACCCCTCCCCACCTCTGAGTGCGATAAGCATTACAGCCGGGGCTGGCTGGGGTCCGTGTGCCGTTTCGGTGAGTGTGTCTGACCGGAAAATTGCCTGTTAGCAGAGCTCTGTCGACTCGGCTGGGCTCTGCCGGAGAGAGATCAATCGCGTGTGGCGATTCATGCAGATGCTTGTGGCGATGTGCACACACACACACACACACACACACCAAAACACACTCTCTAAAGCTCTAAAACAGAGACACAAATGCACATATGCATAAACACGCACTGCCACTCAGCTTAGATAATAAAACATCCATTTTCCTTTTAATTTTTCATGTCACAGTTGAGTGTCGCTCGATTCAAAGTCTCACTTGGCTGCTGCAGTTTTCAGGTCACCGAACACGACATATGTGGAGGGACTGACTGACCATGCGCACACTGCGGCCAATTTAGCCGTGCCACAAACCCGATTGGTTCCCATGGCTGAGTCTTACAGGTCATTAATCTCGGCTTATCCTACCCCTTACAGGAAGCTTTTGGGTTGGTTCCCCTGCAGGCCACACCTGTTACTCTTTGGATCTTGAAATGCTCATAGACAGAGACCATCCCAGCACACATATGGCAGCTATGCTGGTGGAAAACCAAACACATCAGAAGGAATACATCTTTGTCCAGTTCACTGGGAAATGGCGATGGCCAAAGTGCAACGTGGCTCTCCGATCAGCTAGGAGGTGCTATCACAGGAACTCCAGCCTTGGGGCCCAAATTGGCTGACGCTAGATTAGGGTTTAGCAAGGCATCATGGTGGGCGGGGTCTCAGCATGGCGAACTTTGTGTCTGGCTCCACCTACTGGGCTGCCTTTCATTCCAACTCCAGGGAAAAGTAGTTTGGAGGACATGAGGACTTTCCACAGGAAGTCCAGCAGCAGCAGTGCTGGAGAGGCTTGGAATTTCCAAAGGAGCCGCCAGGGTTATTCGATGAAAAACATTTAAATGTGGGAACATATGCTACATCCATCTGTTTTAGATCAGACATCAAACAGGCCTTCTTCTACATAAAGTACATGGAGGACTCAGCACGAGATTAGACGTGTCTTGGTGGATGATGCTGTCATCTCACACCTCCCGGGTTGGGGGGTTTGAATGCTGCCCCCTACTGTGTGTTTGTGGAGTTTGCAGGTTCTCTCTGTGTAAATGAGTTTTCAGAAAATCACACCAAAAACATGTGCTAATTCATCATTCCCCTAGTCTTAGCTAAGGGATGTAGGCCTCAGTTGGCTGTTTTTTCTTCACCCTGACTCTCAGAGATAATTTCTCAGGTCCTCAGCCACCACTGATCAGACCTTGATGATTATTTCTTGGGGCTGATTAAATCTAATTACATCCTTATGAGTGTGATAGTGGGATGACCCTTGGGAGTTTTTAACTGCCATGCCACCTGCTGTACACTTTAAGTATTTCATCAGGACTGCCCCAATACAGCATAAATGGGCTCAGTTAGCAGCACTCATCCGGTGGCCTAAATTAGCATGCTACCCAGGGAATATGTCCCACAATGCTTCATTCCCCTGTTCGCTGCTTGGGATGTGAAAGTCAGTTAAGTGACATTAAAAGCACCAGGTACATGGGCTTCATAGTTTCCCTGCTGCATTTTGTCCTGGAGGCCATATTTACAGCCCAAATGCCACATTTTCCATCCCACGCGCCGTTGCTAGTGTGCAGTCAGATACGGCGGATGTTAATCTCCCTCGTAAATGAATTTGGGTAAAATTGGCCTCCTTCTTTGGAGCCGGTGGAATTTATCTGGAATTGCTAAAAGTCAGTAAATACATAACGCTCCCCGGGAAGATTCTCCCCGTAATTGCTTTTTTGGATGGAAAATGCAGCACTGATTGGGTGTGGTGCTAATTAAGACAGAGCCCTGCACACTTCCCGTGCTCAAAGAGCCATTGTGGCTTGGGTCCAATTAAAACGAATTACATTGGCCATTACGGGGGGTGGGCAGCAGGGGATTAGGCCAATCTCTCCGGCCATTAATGGCACGGCGGGAGTCTTTGGGGAGCTCGCTTCTACTCTGTCAGCTCTGACACATCTCTGCCGGGGATGAGGCAGCAGTAATCGGGGACCAGAGTGACACTGAGTGACAGTAAGTGGCACCTTTCCTGGGAGAGGCAGCAAGGACAGCCAGGGGAGTCCGGCAAAACACAGCCGCGTGCAATCTGTGTCGTGTGGGTGAGGTGGACTAGTGAGCCAAGGCGGACTGCGAATGGACATCAGGCCTGAAAGGTCAAAATGGCCCAAAACGGAAAACCCAAAATACAGAAATAGATCCTCCTTCACCCCACCCACATCACTCGGCAGCACGGGAGGGGGGCGCTGCCCAGGATAGGTCCCCGGTTCAGGTAAGGGTATTTACATGCATGGCATGTGACTGGGTCACGGAACAAATAAATTAAATGAATCATGAGGAGAAACACAGCATTCGGATTTTGGGGCAGATTTTACCCCAAAATCTGGAGATGCCTGGCAAAAACACCCGCCTCCCCCCCCCCAACGTAACTATCACTATATTTAGGAAGTGCAACAGTGTTGCCAATATTTTGTTTTATCAGCTAAAACACACAGAAATAATTTAAATGCTAACTTATGCAGAATCACCAAGAATGTATCGTTGACCACAACTGCCGCAGAGCGCCCAATGTTGGCCTATAAGTTCCTGTGTGGGTCACACATCTTACACCCATACACACACACTGTCCATCTCCCTGCTCTCATTCTTCCAGGGTACCCCCCCACCTCACCCTGAAGCTTCTCTGCTACTCTCATTATCGCACCACTGGCGCTTACCGGAATCCCAGGCGAGCTCCACACTCCCCCCCCGCACCCCCCACGCCCCCAGGAATTATGTGGGGGGCATTCTAACCCCCTCCAAGGTCGCCGAGTTCAACTTTTGATACTGCATTTTTGAAGACCTGAGGGCATCTCAGAGAAAAGTTGTGGACGTGTCAAAAAAAAAAGAAAAACAATTTTCCGTATGCAAGTCCACTGTTTCAGATGCTCTCATAGAATACAAATCCCCAGCCCAGAACACTGTAGCCTGAGCATGCATTGAATAAGGATCAGCCACCATAGAAACCTGGAAACCGAGTAATGCTGAGATCAGTTGGAAGTACCTCCACTACCCAAATATGAATCCCAATTATCAATCCCACAGACAGATCACGAGATATAAACAGCCCTTTCCTCCACCGAGAGAACATCAGAAGGATGGCATCTCGTAATCCTGCAGGAGAAAAACCAGAGGTTACAGCAGGCATCTGTGATTATAAGATTTCCTCATTATTCATCGCAGGGCCTGGAATTATCTAGGAGGGGGTCACACAGCTCAAATAAGGGGCAGGAACTTTCAGAGACAGAAACAGGAACCTTATGCAACGATATGGAAAGTTACAAGAGGAAGTCAAACTTGGATGGATGGCAAAAAGTGGGTATTGGGAGGAGCAAAAACAAGACCCCTTTGCATTCTCCACGGGGGCTTTGCACCTGCGCGCTTCTGCAGGGGCGGCTGTTTCGGGGCCAAACGGAAGCTGAGCCAGGCTGCGGCGCTGTGCTGCCAGCAGGGTGCCACCGTCCTGCGTTCCCATCGTCTCCTGCAGGCACGCCAGGTCCCCGTGCCCCCCCTCCCACCTGCCTGACGGGGGCAGTCGTGGCCAGGCATGTCATTGGATCTCCTGTGAGCGGGGGGCACCCCTCCACGTTCTGAGTAAACGGCCCGGAGCCTGTGACAGCGATCCCCACGCCGTTCTCGTCTGGGTCGTGAGGTTACGTGTACCTACACACGCAGAAGCAGCCACAAACAGACATGCCCACATATTTTACTAGTCTGCTATTCTACCCACCATATGCCACAAATCGTGTAGGACAGATAGCATCACTGCGAAAAGCAATCAATCTCACCTCAGGTAACTGACCAATCACAGCTGCCTTATATATTTGTGGGCAGAGCTTATATAGCAACCAATGATGACAGCCCTGGCTATGTTAAGCCCCACCCACCTCCTCTCCAATCTCAAATTGGTGATAACAGTTAATATTAACTATTAAGTAAAAAATAATTCATATAAATTATACCAGTGACATCCAACAGTAAACTGGAATGACATTAAAGTTTTACAAAAGAACGACTAAAATGCTAATTGTTGCATAGCCGTTATTAAGAAGATGATTTTGTACCATTGTTTCCTGGTAACAGTATGCATATTTAGGTGTCAGTGAAAGTGCACAGCTGCACAATCACAGAGTAAAGAGGTAAATATAAACCACGGCTGTAGTAGGTGCTGCTGTGCCTGTGTGTGATTACAGGAGAGATATGAGCCGGGGGCACGGAGGAAGGGGGTGTGTGAACAGCGGGGGAAGGAGTGTGTGTGTGCCGAGGTGCAAACACATGTGTAGACGAATGTTGCCTGTCAGGAAATAGAACTAAGCTGGGAGACTTCATATGCTTGCCTACATGCTCTGCTCTCTTTTTTAGGCTATTTTTCAGAGAACGTTCCCACATGGCCTTCTAAGATAAACGGTATGGAAAATGGATGGATGGATAGCACAACGTCAGAGTCAAAGCCATCCTTGCTAACGACGTCATCGGGTGTTTTTTAAAAGTAGAGCATGTGCGCATGGACATCAGCGCGAGTGTCTTGCGGCACCCACCTGCCGGCAGTCACATGACGCGCCCGGTGCTGACCGAGCAGTCCTGCGCTGTGCCGGGCCGAGTGTGACACTGCCAGCACCAGACAGGCAGCGCTGGCTAGATGAGCTTCAGAGCCTCCAGGACCGCTGGGTGGCAGGGAAACCATGCACAGAGCTACTTTAATGGAGGCGAACTGTGCAGCTGGTTACGCTGAAGAAATTTAATGTCTGAAATTCCCGCCAGCACCAAGGAGCATCATTCACATGTCTGAGCCAAGGCCTGCTCGCATAGACGCGACTGCACGCATGCTTAACCATGGCTGAAATGACCCACTTACGAAAACTCATAGCTACAGTCTCTCTCCAGTGGCACAGACATCTTCGCACGCGTCGTTCCCAGGGCTGAAACCAAACGGCCTCCCATGAAAACCATGTCCAATGAAAAAAGAGAGCAGCACGTTCGCTGCTGGGAGACCAGAGCATCCAGGCCAGTCTGCTTCCTGTTTTATGCAAGAAATGCGTCAGTTTCTGTATTATTTCCAGCGGAGTCGTTTAAATAATGCATCTTGCATCTGGCTTTCAGTGGCATCGCAGTGTTCGCCTGCTATCCTCCTACGCCGGGCCCGGCCCCTCATTGCAGGAGATCCCAGGACGGGGCAGCCCAAGGTGACTCATGTGAAGAACAGCATCTGGCCCGGGGGCAGGGGGGCCCTGCCTCACGCCTCGTCAGATGACATTAAGTCTCCCAAAGCCACGACAAACTGGGAATTCGGGAGACACTTTGCGCCCTGATGCGTGTGATGAGCTGATCCTGAATTACTCAGAAGGGGGCGCTTTGCCTGCAGGAGGAGGTGTAACAGAATGTAGAGTAGCGTAAGAAAGTAGATCTGCAAAGGTCTTCAATCCTCATGTATATGCATTGACTTAATGGACCACCTTGTAGTTGCCTACCAGCAGCTGACACACTGGTTGCCATTAACATTAAAACTGCCCATGGTCAGTTCCCTAGGAGTCCTGCTATTGTATCCCCAAGCTACGTCCTAAATATGACTTGCTTTGATAAACATCCACCTGTTATTGTTGCAAATTGTCCTGTATGTGCAGATGAGCAGATATGGAATGTGACATGGGCTGCTGGCAAGGGGCGTGTGGCAAACCAGATCTGTGGGCACAATTTCACAAACACACACAAAACATAAATAATTCACTGATGCAAATATTAATTTTCTTGATATGTAACTATTGTACATTCAAACATGACCAGATAACCTGCTGCTGAAATGTGAGTCATGAATGTTACTACGTGACAACCTGATGATAGAGTTATCGGGGATGATGAGGAATGGGGGCGGGGATTATGAGATGCCATCTGACGGATGGAGTTCTCTCATTGGTCAGATTACCCTGGGAATGATGAGGGGTAGAGGCGGGGATTAAGAGATGTCATCTGATGGAGGGAGCTCTCTCATTGGCCAGATTACCCTGGGAATGATGAGGAATGGAGGCCGGGATTAAGAAATGCCATTTGACGGCTCGAGCTCTCTCATTGGCTAGATTACCCTGGGAATGATGAGGAATGGGGGCGGGGATTAAGAGATGCCATCCGATGGCGTTAGATTACCACAACCACAAGTTTACTGCAAGTTTGACAAGGTGTTATATCATTGTCACAGTCAATGTAGGCATGTTCTTGATTTACTGAATAGTTAATTCATTATATTTGCACAAAATATTGGGTAGGCACAATACCACAGATTGTTGGGGTCTCAGGAAGTGTGGGGTTGTGATCCTAGTTCTCCATACAGTCCTCCCCGCCCCATCTTTCCAAGAAACAGATCCCACTGATGACTGCTGTGGGTGTTCTTTCTGGGCTTTTTTTTTCTTGTGCACAAATTAACAGCATTAGCCCACAGGACAACAACATCTGAAACCAGGAGCCCTGTATTCAAAAAAGCACAAGAAGCCAGACCCCCCCCACACACACAGCTATTTAATTACTACTTTGCTTTGAGGTTGAATCTGATCATTGGTCCGGTACCTAATCTCAAATGACAACGTCAAAGCCAACAGCAAATCCCAAAAATAACCAACAAAAATGCATGGTCAACCTTCAAAAATCATACTTCCCTCAAGAGCTTGAATCTGTTATTAGCTGTGGTTTGTATCTGTGTGTGTGTACATGCAGGATTGGCAGGATGGGTGTATAAGATATAATCTTTCCACACAAGACATTTTCAAAACATACCTGTGAGGGGGGGCCCCCCCTACTTATCTGCAATCAGTCACTAATTAATGATATGATGGGACTTTTCTCTGGGTAGCAGATGAGCGGCACTCATGAGCTGTGAGACATTAATTCCGTCCTTATGCTTCACCCTCCCTATTTTCCGTGTCAGTTGGTCCGTTCTGAGAGCCAAAATGGCGGCTTCGCCGGCCCAGCCTATTAAATCGGAAGAGTCTTAATGAATTCCCACTTTCCATCTGCTCAGTCCCTTTGTGCTGCAGGCCTGCTCACCATCCCGGGGGAGAAGTGCCACGCCTGGACCTGAGGACCATGCATATGGGCTCTTCACTGGGCGTCTGCTGGATGCGGGGGGATGTAATCGGGCAGAGGCAGCGCCTGAATGCTCTTAGTCAGGGCGCCCTCTGCAGTGAGGAGGAGGAAGCACGCTCCACGGCGTGCCTGACACCAGCTCGGCAGCAAGGGGACCATCTCACAGCATCCAGAAGTATGCGAGGTCACATAGCGCGTCAGCGCGTGCTCAGTGACGCGTTTCGGGGGTCACCACCGCAGGACCGGCCCGTAAATATGACCCAGCGCTCGGCACGGAGCTATGAGACGCCTGCTAGTGCGAATTCATGAGTGGGGGGGGGGTGCCCCCGGGGCGTCGTGGAAATTGAGGTTGGCATGACGCAGTGAAGAGTCGATGACACTGCAGGGCCATTGGGGTCCCTGATTTAGTGTATGAGGTTTATGAGGTTTTTCTTACCTCGGAAGAGTAATGGTCCTGTAACGCCCCCCTTCTGCTGAAGAGAAAAATAAAAACACAATAAGGTTATATACGCTATATAAACACGACATAAATCTGCATCATAAAATCATCATATTATTATTCGGCGGAAACATTTATTGAAAGGAACTTTGGTAGCTTGTGGACCTGCCTTAGTCCAGTTACGGTGAGCTTATTATGGGATGGGGGATCACACATCTAGGGCTCCTCAGACAGATCGTCCCGCATCTTGCAGTTTCCCTCGGTTGTCCAAAAACCCGGCCAAGTATGTTTCTCACATAC
>JAODKN010000100.1:1086152-1099208 GCA_026774425.1 Petrocephalus zakoni | reverse complement strand
CCCGGGGGCGGCCGACCCGCCGCCCCGCCCGGTCACCCGGGCCCCGCCCGGGGGGCGATCAGGCCACCAGGAGAGTGATACGGGACCCTACCGGGGAGGCCGATCAGGCAGACAGGAGAGTGATACGGGACCCTACCGGGGGGGCTGATCAGGCCGACAGGAGAGTGATACGGGACCCTACCGGGGAGGGCGATCAGGCAGACAGGAGAGTGATACGGGACCCTGCCGGGGGGGGCGATCAGGCAAACAGGAGAGTGATACGGGACCCTACCGGGGGGGCCGATGACACACAGGGTGGATTCTGCACGTTCTTCAGCTGGCGAATAAGCTGCAGCTCTGCTTCCGTCAGCAAAAAGCCCTGCATCTCCAATGCGGCCCTCAAGTGCAGATCCCAATCAATGGTGTTTTGTTTCAGCATCAGAACTAACACATGCACTGTGATGTACTGCAGCTGCATCCAGGGTCTCACCTGCCTCATGTCCTAAGCTTCAGCGGAGTAGCTGGATGGATGGACCCGCAGAGAGTCCATATTTTTGCTCCTTTTGGACTGTCTGGGGGTCTCCCAGGACTGGGCTGAGCAACACTGGTTTAAGCTGCGGATGTTGGATTTCCGATGAGACCTTCCAACTGAGTTTCCGGACTAGGCGAAGCCCCTTTACTTTCCTCGCCTTCCTACTTTCTACCTGAGTTTCGCTCATCATAAGAGCAGGTGTGATGACAAATTGATCAAATTTCACCACCGAGCAGCAGGAAATCCATCAAGTGCGTTGGCTGTTTCAGCCGCAGGGCGGAGTGTGGGAACGTGTTTCGGAGGTCTGTGAGCTGGTGGCGGGTGCTGTGTGTCCAGAACGCTAATGCTTTGACAGGATAGGATTATTAGATCGGACAGAAACATCAATAAACTGTAGGGCTTAATACATTTCGGACAAAACTGAGATCAGGATGCGATTACAGCAGCACTAAGCTGGGCCGCCATCCCACACCTGGCATAATCTCACACCTTCACTCTGCCATGTCACACCAGCCCTCCCTAAAGATGAACATGAAGGCGAAAAGGCTTTTAGAGCACTTAAACTGAGCAATACAACAATATCACCCCCCCCCCACCGGGATTAATCTGTACTGGACCTTAAACTCTTCCGCTGTCCTTTTCCCTGCTTATGGATAGTTTCCCAAATGCCTGTATCAGTGTCCATCCTCCCATCACGGGCAACAAGCTCCTCCCCTGCCGAATGCACCCCACTATGGTGCTATTGATATCTGACATGAAAGAGGGCCCACATTAAGCAAAGCAGGTGGTGACTGTGTCCTGGAAAGTTGGACGCCTCAATATAAATCTAGACCCTGTTCAGTCAGTCCTCAGCCACTGGCTCAGGATGAGATTCCATCCATCCATCCATCCATCCATTTTCCTAAACCACTTGTCCTATTCTGGGTCGTGGAGGGATGGGGCTCCTAATTGCATAAATTGCCCCCGTTATGTATAAGGTACTGTAATTCTTTCACTAAAAACCATTTTCAGGTTTCTGGTCTGAGTTCTAACTGCATGTCTTCAGCTTTTTACTAATGAAATGAGTTTGCTTTCAGGCTAAAACGCAACGTTTCAAACAAATCCTTTTCAGTGCTCGCTCACTTTAAAATGAGCTTATTTTACTCTAGTGGGGAATATATTCTGTATGATTTTTATTTTACATCCCAGTTTCCTCCATCATATTCAGATTCCAATCATAGCAGCTGGACACCTCGAAACATCTCCAGCTTCGAGTCTGGCTAATCGGTCTGTGCTCGATTCTGACAGATATAAACGTATCGTTCATCAGCATTCCTCCGACTCGTTCACATTTGATGTTCGCATTTGACTCGATATTTCCCTGACTGAACGGGCAAAACCCCGACAAATACACCGGTCCCGAGGATTTGGAATTCGGGAAGCAAACGGCACCTTTCCGCAGACATCACGGCAGCTCACAGCTGCCTGCTCTGGCACGGCAATCAGCAGAGGTGCACACACAAACACAGCAATTACCCGCTATGGGGTTAGGCGTTTCCACAGCGACGCTCCCGAAACACCCCCCCACTGGGGGCCGGTCCTCAGTGACTGTAGCTTTGATGCCAGAAGCAGCCGACATGCCACCTACATCTATTAGGCCAAATATTTTCGCTTTGTAATTAGCTGGGGTCTTATTAGAATCATAAAAAAGCTTGCCAACCACCCCCCTTCCCCCCAGCCCCCCTCAGGACGGGGATGAGACTTTGTCTCCGTATGGTGTGAATCAGCAGTAGAGATTCCCGAAACCTCAGTCCCTGTCCAAGGTGCTCTCAGGATGCCCTTTGATTTTAGAAACGCGCTTTAGCATGCGCTGAATGGCACCCCTAGTGGCAGTAATGCAGCTGGGTCGTCGGGTTTGCAAAGGCCTACAATAAGCCTGATTACGTGATTTAAGAGCTGTATAAAACAACTTATCGCCCCCACCAGCTTTATCAACGTGAGGCCAGTGGATATACGCTCAGCGGAATGTATCATCTGCAGAGCTTTCTCGCACTTTTATACTGGTAGGGAAAATGAAAAATGCTGAACTATGGTCTGGGTTTTTATCTGTGCTTCTTAGCTATAGACAGAACTGTGCTGAATCATCCATATTCCACAATGGGTGGTAATCTATTATTTCTTTATTTGCTTGCACATAGAGGCCCTTGGGGGCAAACATTTAACATTTAATCCACTTTTACAGATTAGATAGTAATTATGCTATACCAGCCTAAAATGCCAGCCACAGGTTCCCTTCCAGAATCTACACTCTCGAGATCCCCACACCACTGGAGGACCGTTCTTGGCGGCCTTTGCGCTCTTGTGCACAGGCTTCAGACATGGGCTGATCCAGGGTGAATTGTTACCCCCTATTGGTTGAGCAGTCGGCCTTCTGTGGTGATTGACATGTCACTAAGCGAACGACGTTGTCAACATTCTGTCCAAATTGCCAGTGTGAGGAAAGGGCGAAGCAGAATAATCTGTAAGTGACAGCACTTTTATTGCACATCAGCCCCCAGACCTCCTAGAAATGTAATGGCCGTGCTTCTGAAGGCATCGTGAGGATCACGCCCTGTTTCATCCCAAGGCAAAACCAACACCACTCACAAAAGTCAGCGCGGTGGATCTCACTACATAATTATATACGTGAAATTCACCTGTCATTAATTATTATGCATACACCACTTTATCCATCCATCATCAGTTCTCATCCAGCTGGTTTTGCTTGTGGGAGCTTAGGGACACAGCCACATAGCTACTTATCACCATTAAAATGCTTTATTATTGTTATAGTTACTGATATTGCGATTGTAATGGTTCTGCAGTGGGCTGGTATCCCATTCAGAATGGTTCCCTGCCTTGTTCCCAGTGCTGTCTGAGATACAGTCCAGGCCAGTCCTAAGACCCGGTACTGTCTGAGGGGTTTCAGTAACCTTTTTTGGTAATTTTATTATGAAATGCAGTTTCTTTGGTGGAGATCACCATTTAGAGAGTTGGTTACAATAAAGGTGATGATTAATTGTCATTGTTGACGTACTACAACAAAATATGTTTAACCCATGTGACATTGTGACACAGCAGTGGGCAGCTATTTCTGCACCCGGGGAGCAGTGGTGGGAGGCGGTGCCTTGCTCAGAGTACCTTAGCGGTACTTGCGGGTCAGGGACTCAAACCAGTTACACAGTCACATCCCTAACCATTACGCCACCACTGCCCCCTCTACCAGATGCATACGGAGATACTGGGTTTAACTTCCCTATTTGAAATCACACATAAAAAGAGGAACTGTTTGTGGATAATTTATGGAATTCACCACAAAAGCCCCCACTGTTTTACACCATAGGGACACCAGCTGTCTTTGAGGGAGAGTCAAGCATGATTTAGCAACCAAGTTAGGCCTTAAATTGTGAATTTTTAATTTGACGTCTGCTTGCCTGGCCTAATGGTTTAGCCAAAACACCTCCATTCTCACAGGATATTGGGTGCCTTAATAGCATGGACGCACAGAGCCACACGGACGTTTTTTATTGGCCAGGCAGTGGCTCCCTTTGCCGCCATCCGGCTCCTGTTCCTGTCCGTTTCCTTCATCTTCTCCATCTCTGGCAGTATCATTCTTCTGCTGCCATGTCGATTCCAACACATCAGCAATCTAACAATTAAAGCGACACACAGAAACTACCCAGTTGTTTAGAGACATATGTTTTCAGAAACAGGTATTCGACTAAATAATTATGTGAGGGAGATGACAGCCTTGTCGGGCAGTGATCAGTTTGACTTCCAAGTACACAGTAATTTTTGCTAGAACCCCAACACTCTGTGCCACTTTCAATGAAATATTTGGACTCTGCACCTGTTGGGGATTTAGAGGCCATCCAGCTGAGCTAATTAGCTTTTTGCCCAAACTGACGCATGTCGGGTGGGGGGGTATGCACCCTGCCATTACAACCCCTGAACACCATCACCCTACTTTCGACACACAAATTGACTTTAAGAGCTGTAATTCCCAACAATTAGCAGCTGAGCCTTTACTAATGAGGACCTAATAACCATTATTGCCCAGTTGCCAAAGAAAGCTTTTCAGGCAGAACACTGAACACTCGCCGTGACAGGGCATTGGATGACATGTCACTGATGTCACTCATCATGTGGCCTGATGACGATTTCGAGAGACATGATACTTACTTTTTTACTGGTCACATCCCAGACTGAGTAACCTCTACAGAACTATTTGCTCCCCCAACATAATGTCTTTTGGGCATTTGAGCAATTTGGGTTGCTAACCCTTTTCTACTGTGTGTGTGTGTGTGTGTGTGTTTTGAACTGCCATTTGAGAGCAGGCCTAGCAGAAAGCACTGAACACCAACCATCCTTTTGACAGCCTTAGAGGCACAGGAAAATGGCTTTTCTCTCTGGACACCCCTCTTACAGTCTGCTCCAGCAGATGAGGACTAGGGCGCCTCTGTGTTTCTTAAATGGCAAGGTTTTTTTCTGAGTTACTTTACTGCTACCCTGAAGATGAATTACAGCGTGGCGTCTCAGTGGGTAACAATTTACACCTTCTGGCAGTAATTACCTCCATACAATAGTTCCGGTGTATACTATGACTGAAATTCACAACAGAAGTGCACATAAGCTCATGAGCTTATGAGTTTATAAGGAACAAATAGCTTGCCTGATTTTATTTCAGTTGCTGCTCAAAGCCGTACGTTATCTCGCTAAATACAAATCCAGCCTGTTATGGCCCCCTTTTGCCATTTTTACTAGTTTTCTGTTACGTTCCTGTCCCTCTGAAACCAAAGACCTGAGTCACCCAATGTTGACGTGCAAAACAAAATAATTCATGAGCTTGCTGCAAGTGATGGGCTGTTGGAAACGCAAAGTGGGCGGGGCTATCACAAGCCGCCTACAAAACAGCCAATAGAAAGGGGACTGAACTGTTGTGTTACTGACAGCCTAATGTGCTGATCAAAACCATTTTCAGTTTCTGCACACAGTAATCAATCCCTCACCCTTACAACACCCATAAAGCACGCTCCTAAGGTGCGTGCACCAGGTTATGCAAATTTTCAGTGAAGCTTGGCACTTTTCACAGAAATAACGGCTGAATCTTAATAAAGCTGGGAAAATCATTAAATACGAGTGTCAGGCTTTTACTAAAGAGACATAGCCGGACACGCTGCTCCATCCATCACCAAAGTTCCGAGTTTAAGAAAAACACAGCTAATGGATAAGCCACCTGTCAAAATGGCATGTAATTGGCTTATTTAAATCAGCCTCCATATAAATAAACGCATGAATTAATGAAGCTGCCTGTCTTTCTTTGGCGAATTAACCCAGCGCTCCGTGGTTCTGAAAAGTTAATGGTTAGAGGCCGGGGGCATCGAAACCTGCCAGTCGATGTTTTGACAGTATTAATTTTCCCGCTGCTTTATGGGCTGTGAAATTACCGTGTTCATTTTTATACGGTGGGAAAATAGGGGGAAGAAGTACCCGCGAAAGCAGTGACCTCACGGTACCACAGAAGTATATTAATGAGTCTTAAGGGTACACTGTGTGTTTTTGCCTGTTGAAAGTTCTTCATGCAGAATCGGCTAACTTTGTATGGGTGTTGAGAGGCACCCTAGAGCTGGGAGTGAAATGAAGGACAGGGAGCCCAAATAAGGGGGAGAAGGAGCATTTTCTGACAGCCCCGAGTCTAAGTGGGCACAGTTGATAGCTCGGAAAGTCACACAAGTCTCCCGCACTTATGTCACCATGTTACATCACTATAATGTGGACCAGCAACAGCCCTCCAGGACCCGAGAACTGTGGCCCCTACGAGACGCCCCTCTGTGCCATGGTGAAGCCCTTGCCAGGCATGGGTGATCCATCACTCTGCTGCTCCTGCCAAGATTAACAACAACGGCGGCCCCTGTTACTCCTACCTATCGTCTCCAGGGGGCGCTCCTGATTGCTCATTAGGGACAGCCGGGCACAGGTGCAGCAGACTAGAACTACTATTAAAAATGGCTCTGCTCAGCTTAAGGACCAGAGAGGGGAGACAGGGAAGCGGCTGGCTGAAGAGGCTTCATCCACGCGTATTTTCCCATGTTCCCAGAATTGCATGTATTGGAACGCCATATAAACGTCCAAAAAGAAAACAGTGCCCCGATTCAGAGTGCCTGAGTAGACGTGACTTGACGCCGTGGTCCCACAGCACATCAGTCACCCTCCAAAATAGTCGGTCATGGCAGGACCTCACAGCTGACCTCATCAGGCCAAGTCTGGTTCAGCTTGGATGGACCGGTGCCAATGTGCTCCCCAGCCCCGCAACAGCGGCCTGCCATTAGGGAACGACTGCCGAGTGGCTGAACTCCGAGCAGATAGACCCAGGCCTCGGTGTCCCTGAAAATGAAGGGTTTAAGGAGCCATAGTCCTTGATGGTAAGAGAGTAAGAGAGACAGGCATATGGGCAGAGAGGCGAAACCCACAATCAGCGCTGTGCGAAACGGCGCGCTGAGCCCGTCAGTCACTGTCACCTGCTCGCCGCCCGCCTATGCCTAATTACAGGGGTGCGGTTGGCATTGCTTACTTTACAGTCACTCAACCACGTGTTCATAGCGCTGAAAGCATCACAGCCTAAGTCAGCAAGAACACAGAACTGATACACAAGTATGAATTAGCCCCTCGCTATCTTTGCGCTGTAGTCGGCCATCTCGGCCACCATTTTGCCTGGCCTAGGTGTAGACCACGCAGGTTTGGCTTCGGTCTTCCTGCTCATTCCCAGCCGCATCTGGGACAAGATTAGTCACGCAACCACAGTTCCCCCACCGCTGCAGGGCTAATGTCCTGCCCCGCCAATTCTGGGCTCTACTGGCTCAAACCACTGTGGCCAGAGTCGCCTAACCCGGAGGGGGGGGGGGTTCAGATCTTCTCTTTAAAGCTTTGCTATTCTACTCCCACTGAGAAACAACACAGATTATGTACTTAACTGTTCCCCTTTCTTTGCACCAGCATTAAAAATGCATCCACTGCGTGTGGCATTAAAAGCATATTGCATAAGATACTAAATATACCTCACCCGGGCACTGACTGCTCCCTCCCTCTCCAGCTTCTCACACTAGCTGCCGCCTTCCTCGCCTCATCGCCGGGGTCACGCACGCAGCAGTCCCTCATCTCACCACAGTGACGCCGCAGCCTTTGTGCCAGGGGGCGCTGTGGCACCCGGTGACGGCAGGTGAGACAATAACAGATGAAAAGAACGACTGAACAAATTAAGCATTGAATCAATGACTGTATGACTGATTCCTTGATTGACTGGTCAGTTGGTCGCTGTTAGCAGCAAAGGGACTTTACTTCTCTGCATGGTCACATTGCTGCTAATGGTGCTTTACTCTGTGCTCAAGTATGTTGTAACACAATGCGCATGTTGTGAACCCTATATGCACCGTATTGCAATATTTCATGTGACGCTTTACTACTGATTTATTGCCTTGATTCACGAATGCCCTATATATCCTGTGTGTCAGTGTTTCATGGTCTGCAATAATTGTACAGTTTTAGTCATTGTGTTTGTGTTGCACTCTAGGTTGACTGTTTATTGTAGTGTTGAGGACATGTTGACTGTTGTCTGTCTGCAATGAAGGCATTCAAGCAAGAATTCTACTTTGTACCAGTACACTGTATATATGACAATAAACCTTTAATTGAATTGGTTGGAAAGGCGATTGACTGATTAGTCAGGTAGTTGGTTGGTAGGTTTATTGATTGATAGGTTGGTTGGTTGGTTGATTGATTAGTAAATTGACTGAATGATTGATTGATTGGTTGGTAGGTTGGCTGATTGATTAGAAGGTTGATTGACTGAATGATTGATTGATAGGTGGGTTGGTTGGTTAATACAGCACCTTCCGGTTATCTCATTATGAAGATAGCTTCAGCCCCTTGGTTCTCCCTCACCGCCAGTGCTCCGAGATCATTCCCCTCCCTGCTTCATTGTCATGTCACACACCTTTATTTAAAAGGTGGCGTGCTCCCCAGCACGCCCCTAAAATACCACGTTCAGTGGGGGGCGGTCGCAGTCGCCCCCTCACTTCTCACACCCAGTGTCTTGGCTTTCAGAGGCAACCAATGGAGCCCAAATTTGTCTCAGTGCACCAATGGCATGGGGTGCAGATTAATGAGAACCGGGGGGGGATGCTGTTGGGAATGTGTGTGCATGTGTGTGTGTGTGTGTGTGTGCGTGCATGTGTGCGTGTGTGTGGTTGTCACCCAACTCTCAACCCAACACTTTGAGTTAAGGCTCTGTAGACCATGACCCCCCCCACCCCCCAAAGGAGGCTCCCGTTGGGTTGAAACATCCCTGAACAGCTGGGCCATTGTTTACTCCTCTGATTCCAGAGCCATTTTCACAAGCAGCAGCAGCTCTGCTTTCATCATTAGCCTGAAAACTGTCCACAGGCATCCAGGAGTCAGGCACTAAAGCGCGATGAAAGAAAAGCTCCAGTGGGCAGGAGGAGGAAGAGTCCAGATTACGGGCCTCATGGACACCTCCCACATGGGGCAGCAACACGGGTGCTAGGAGGATGTCCTGTAGGGGGCAGCACCATGGGTGCTAGGAGGATGTCCTGTAGGGGGCAGCACCATGGGTGCTAGGAGGATGTTCTGTAGGGGGCAGCACCATGGGTGCTAGGAGGATGTCCTGTAGGGGGCAGCAGAGAAATGCAGACGACGGGCACCAGAGAGTGACGCCTTTTCTGAAAGAGATACAGCACACAGAGGCACCAGGAAATAAGTATAAGTGCGGGGTGCAAAAAACAGGAAGTCCTTAAGGTGGAAATGCAGAGAGCCACAACAAGGGCCAGAAGGTCCAATCACTGCTACAAAGACCAGGAAGCCAAACAGGAAATGAGGTACAGGTGCATGTTTAGGTGGGAATACTCGCCATTGACAGGATGTGGCCTGGGACTTCCTCAGCCTGCGGAAAAACACCTGCTTTAATCCTGGGGGCCGTTGTGTCATTTATAACCAACATTAGTTCATAGGTAACCCTGCAGCTGTATAACCCTAGTTCATAGGTACGTCTGCAGCTTTACAGCTTTGGACTGTAGGGACATATGTGTCAGTCTTTAACTTTAACTTTTAGAGTAACTAAGTTTTAAGTCTACAGCTTTGGAAGCACTTTCCTGCCTCTTCATTACGCATCTTTTATTTTATGCTGTTTTGCAATTTTTTTTGCATCACACACATAAATCAGTGTCGCTCAAGCTTTACTGCGATTATGCATTTTGTGTTTGACACCTTGTTGCTTAATTGGTCCCATCAATTACATAAATGTAATTTTAAAATTAAACATTGCCTTTGCTGGTGGGAGGGCATCTAAATTAGCTGAAATTAGAAACTAAAGGTCCTGTTATAACAACTTATCAAAAAGGTCATTGAGTAGTTCTAACTCACTGAAAGACCATTAGGCAATTGAATAAATTACCCTTAAATTAACGAGTCATTAATTATCAGCTCAATAGTTCTTGAACTGCTGAGGTCTAGGCATATAAATCTGCAGTGAGCAACGGCGGCAGATTGTCAAGGAGCTCTACGGTCGAGCGACGGCGAGGCAGGTCAGCTCTCTGACACCGAAATGCCAGGGAAATGCTAATTTTACAGCAGGTGGTTTAAAAAAAATAACAACAACAGGGTTGAGGCTCCTGCAATCTCTTCTCTGAGATATAGGGGGCACCGTAGAGGAGAAAAAGGAGGAGTGCGCGTGGACGACCCACCGGAGAGCTCGGCACTAGCTAAACGTCTGTTCACCCAGCGGCTCACTCAGCCCGTCTTCCTGTGCTCTCGTTGTCCAATCAGCTGCCTACCTCATCGAGGCTCTTTCCCGAAATGACTTACCGGCTCACACTGTTAAAAATGACCCATTTTCCTGCTATGGTAAGAAGAAAAGATAACCTTTATTAACCCCACAGTTGGGAAATTTTATTCTTGTACTGAAGGACTGCGCACACGGTCACAGTTCCAGTTCCTTAATTACTGTGGCGTACGCAGCCCCAGCTGCCTCGGATGGGAAAGAGTCTGCTTTTTCAGAAGGTCTCACTGCTGTCATGGTGTGGCACATCAAAATTTGGGAGCTGTACTGAGTGCTTGGGGACAGGTGCTGTCTGGGGCATCAAGAGTGTCAAAATATTTACTATTCCTATTAGACTGTAGATTAGCCTGGAATTTTTCTATTGAAAGAGGACTGTTTTGCCTGTAAAGGGAAAGTTTTCTAAAAATGAGACATGCTTTTGTTTCATTTCCCTGCCACTCAGCCAGTTGGGATGAGAGGTCATGAGCACAGTGGAATGTAAGATGGCTGCCAGAGAAGAAGGGGGTGGGGCTTAAGGCACTGAGCAAATCACAAGGTGCCCAGGCTCCAAACAGTGGGGAGGATTCAGTACACACTCTCAGTCTATAGAGAGGACACGGGTGGGTCACCAGCAGAGGCAGGAAGCCGCTCTGCTAAGCAGCACGTGGAGTGTTTTCATGCCCCCCCTTCCAACACCCACCCACACAAATTCATTATATTTTGCAAGCAATATTACAGAATGTTTCAAAATGTTTTGGGCACAAGGGCCAGTTGGGCAGCGTTGAACGCTGGGTCTCCATCCTCCCACCGGGCCTCATTTGCCGGTGTGGAAATTCAAAAATACACAGAAGCAAGAACAAAGCTTCCAGAGCCCGTGGAGCTGCTGTTTTCCACGTCTTCCGTCTGATGCCGGGGAAAAGGATGCCTCCCTTACTAGTCTCTCTCCACTTTCCTTTCATTTCCATGCTAACAGACGGCCGTATTGACTTTCATGGGTGTGGAATTACGCACCTTAGCTGCTGTATATCTCATTTAGCCCTTCCTAAGATGGCTGCACACAGGGACTTAGCGTGTTACACAGGAAGTGGGTAACGGGAGGTGAGCTCTCTGGTTTCAGGACGGTGTTTGGTCATTCCTTAGTCTAATATCGTTCCTTTTATATCCTTTTACAAGGGGGTTTGAGAGTGTACTGGTAAATGCTGAAACATTTAGGAAGAAAACCAAATTGCATTCTTAAATATCCGTGTTTCTATGATGTGTTTAAAAGCTAGACAACCGGCCATTTCAATGAAGTTGCATGTAGTGTAAATAAATGGTATGTAAATCCTTCCAGTCCAAACGGGAAGCGAGACGTAATCCCCTCAAACACGAGCTACTTGTCATATAAACTGTTATCAGAACAGACTTTTATTCATAAATGAGGTATCAAACGCTGGTGGTGTGGAGCTTGGTCTCGTGGGGAGAGGAAGGCATCTTGAACCTTTGTGTGTCACAGAGCCGTGCTTCGAGGCCCCAGCTGGCAGAGGGGCTGTTTCCAGAGCCACAGAGCTGCAGTTCCCCTCAACACACAGCACGGAGAGGAAGTGTAAGGGGTAGAGAGTGAGAGAGGAAACAGGGGGGGGGCGTCCCGGGAGGGCGAGTCAGGGGGTTTAGGGTGTTCATTACATCCACCTGTCTCTCGTACGCTGCTGTGTCAACAAATAGTTTTCTCTCTTTTTGGGGTTTTATGTCTCATTGGTCCCTGGTTACCCAGCAGAATCTCAAAGTCGTGACCTAAATCACCGTTCAGTGCAAGGCTTTTCCCGGCTGGACAGTTCTGTTTTATTTTTTATTTACATTTCCTTACATCTCATTCACACCTGAACAGAGCCCCCACCCCCCCCCTACCAAATCACTAAGCTATTTCCTGCCCACACTTGAATCAAGACACCATGGAAATTAAGAGTAATCGGATTTCTTGCATTAACTATGGTTCGGGATAGTAAGATCATTAATGAGAGCTGACTAATGAAGTTTGTGGTGGTCTAACACTTAGGGAAGTGCGCTTGTGATTGATAGGGTGCTGGTTTGAATCCTTGACCAGCATAAGAGCAAGATTCTACTCCCTGGGTGGGAGTTGATCACCCACATTGTGTCACAATGTCACATATAGGTCAAATGCAGAGAACACATTCCAAGAATGCCCATTAATCACTTTCACCCTCATAATTACCACTTTGCCAAAGCATATTTGACCTTGAAGGTGTTGACCTTCAACTAAATGCCAGTCGTAATGAGGTCAGATGCTAGCCACCTGGTGCTGTGCTCAGTATCCTGGTCATCAGAGTGACTGCTGGTGAGGGTACCATGGCTGTGATTCGCTGGACCTCGCCGCTCGGCAGACAGGTCAAACGGGCTCCCAGCCAGGCGGGTGTCTCTGGGACAACGAAAGCGCTCCGTTGGCGGCCTCCCTTCCCGGCGGTGACCCTGCCCTCTGCCGGCCCTCCATAACCTCATCGGGAAAACCACTAGCAGAACAGCCGCGACCTGACAGCCGTGGGGGAACGGGGACCCAGGGAGTCAGATCCTCGATAGGCCCCTCCCAATTGTTGGCGAAGCGGCTTGTGATTCACGGAGCTCATCCCAAAAATAGGAAATCCAAAGAGACACTTTCCCTGGACGGGGGGGGGGGGGGGGGGGGGGGGGACAAGAAAAAAAA
>JAODKN010000100.1:1052722-1068283 GCA_026774425.1 Petrocephalus zakoni | reverse complement strand
TCAGTTTAGCCTGGCTTGACTTGTTGTGGTTTGACTGGTTCGCTTACTCTGTGGTCTTTAAGGGAGATCCTCAGGAGGTCTAATTCACCATTTTTCACATCTTAACCACCCATCTTTCCCACATTCTTCTCTGTGGTGAAAAAAATGTTGCCGAAAACCACACTGCTAATGGAATTACGGACGCGGTGTTTGCGTTTAATCGAGCCGAGGTGTGTTGTGGCAGTGCGATGGCACGGCCCTTGCAGACTATAAGCTGGGCTGTTTATCCTTCGCCTGGACTCTGTGGCAGGAGCACAGCTGGTCATTAGGAAGCGAGTCTGACCCCTCCTCATCTGGCCCTAGTGCGTATGGAGGGCTACCAAAACTGAGGACACGCGGAGAGAGAACAGAGCCCGCGTTAGTAAATAAAAGCTTATTTGGCATCAGCATTGCCACCCCCCCACCTGATTTTTAAGCCCATAAATAATCTTGCTGTCGCATTTCCTGGACAGAGGTACGGGCAAAAGCCCCAAAATATCTCACAGTGCCAATGGCTCTATTTTCGTTTAGTTTTCTGAAGCAGAAAATTGAACGAGAACAAACTTTTCGACTGGGTGGCACGGCGACTCTGGAGGTGGTACTGTTCCCTCCCCCTCTGGGGTCTGAGGTTTGAATCCCAGCCCTACTGTCTGTTTGAGGCTTGTGTGTACTGCTCAAATCATATGGGTTTTGGCCAACAATTCACAGATAAGTTAATAACTGGTGACTAAAGTGCTTGAGTGATCGTGTGTGTCCCGGCCTGGCATCCTCTGCCAGCCCTACACTGCCCAGAATATGCCCCAGAACCCTGAAAAATGACCCCCAACTATTAGGCGATACGAACGTGGGTGCCAGTCTTGCTGGGTTTCCTCAGGACGAGGCAAGAGCTCCTTTTCCGTTTCCCGTCCCTTTCCTTATTTAAAAAAACACGCTTAAATGACACAGGCGTGTGCTGCAGAATGCCCTGCTGTGCAAAGGCTACCAGCATCACTGGGCGGCTGATGGCAGTCAGGCTTTAAAAGCGCAGAAGGGGGCAGCGTGGCAGCAGGGGGAAGCTCAAAGCAGCCGCGCCGCAAAGCCGGTCGCCGTCACGCGCGCGGGAGTCTCCGTGGCACAGTCAATTAGCGCGAAGGACGGGGATAACTGCAGCTGTGTGTGCATCTCATTAGTGCCTGAATTTCAAACATAAATGTATTTATAAAGAGCCCTTCATGATCCTACAAGGTTACGGCAAACGGGCACGGTCGCCGGGCAGTGCGTCGGCAAGGCGGCCCGCCGCACAATGGCACCAGTAACCACGGTGATGCCTCTCTCACCAACGACTTCTAATAATTAAACCGGAACGACTCACACACAAGCCCTTTGCACTATTTGTCAAGCAGTTGCCGAACGACTGACTTGCTTTGCCCGAGAGGAAAACGCAGAGATCCAATGATCTGAATATTATTCTTTTTTTATGAAATATGTCCAGAATGTTCCATGCATCTTCTAAGCACTTCTCCTGAGCAGAGTCATTGGGTCCAGAGTAGACTGATATTTTAATGGCTACCCTCAGAATAACAATGAAATAAAATCTGGCAAACAATTAAATCCTGCAAAAAACAGATGATATATTGCTTCTGAAAATGTGCTATGCAAGCTGGCAATTATTTCCGACTGCTTATATAATGTTTTATAATAAAGCATATTATACATCCATCATTAAATGTTTTGAAAGCATTAAAATTAAAATTCTCTACTATTATTTTTGTAAACGGCGTAAAGCGGAATTCATAGGAAGTGATTTTTAAGATGCTTTAAGTTTGTCTAATTTTGAATTTGTGGCAGTTATTTGGGTAGGCGTCAGTTGGTGTGTGTCTGTGTTACTTAGCTTGCTGGTAGATGCTTAACGTGGGGCTAGATGACAGACCCTCTCAGGGACTGCTCCACCTGCATCCGCTCAGAGTGCAGTGACCTTCTCCGAGGTACAGCGAGCAATTCATCCACTCAGCGGAAGCAGCGCAAATCGAATTCTTTCAGAAATGAAACTACAGCCCTCGAGCCATACAGGCTTCTCCTTGTCGCCCCAGCCCGCTTTTCAAGTTGTGGCCGTAAAAGCCAGAGATAATGGTATCTGATTTTTAAAAATTACAGTGACTTCAAACACCATAACGCGAGACCACAAAGTCGGGACTTGTGTTGTTTATATGAGTCCAAACGTCCTGCAGCTGTATTGACATTATGCTGTAAAGGTCTGAACTCTACCCAGTTACAGCTTTGATGTTTGAGTTTTACCCAATGATAACACAACTGTCCCATCTCCACAAAATGATAGCTTGGACACCGGAGTTCTACGCAATGATAGCCTAGTAGTCCGATTGCTACCCAATGACAGTTCACTGTAGAAGTAAAAGTCCTTAGCCAAATAGCATCATGGGAGATTTGGCAAAGGGCCTGAGGATCCTGCAATCTTCCATTAGGAATCATTACCTGCTATTTCTCCATTTAATTACTTAATGAGGAGCAGCATGTTCCAACCCTCTGGACTAGTCAGCGTGTGTGAACATTGGCTAAACTTCTCCCTGAAATGAGCACAAGTCGGGCCATCAATTCCTGCCACCTGGGAGGAGTAGGGAGGAACCAAAGTCTTGTTCTAGGCTACACACATCTTTAGAGTCAATGCATGCCAGGGGGCACCTTTGATATACTAACCCCAGCAAATAGGAGCTTAACAACACAAATTAGGCATCTGAAGGTTGTGGGTTCAAGTCTCATTAGAAGTACAACTGTTGTATCCTAGAGTGACATGCGTAACTCGACTAGTCCCTGAAATAGATTAACCTGCAGGTTGGTCCGAGAACGTTTCCTCGTTAAATGACACACTATTGCTAAGATCTGATCCCTTGCGCCACACGTTTTGGGCAGGACCTTCTGAAGCAGCCAGTCAACTGCAAAGCAAGGCAAACGAAGAAGGAGCCAAGCATGATTATTCATCGGGCCGAGACGGGGCCAAGTGCATTCTGGGGCCTTGAGTAGGCACAGGCCTTCTCCATAAAGAGCTCAAGGGGGACCGGAAGCTCACTGAACCATAGCCATGACCATCTAGCCTCTGCTCATTCGCTCATCTGCAGGGAGGTAACACCCACCTTGCCCTTCAGCAGGGGGCGCCACAATGCCACTCTCGCCCCCCTTCATCCCAAATAGGTGGACACCCACCGACACCACAGGACGAGCCTGTCACCAGACACCACATTTTGCCAATGGCATTAAATACAGCTAATTATCTGTAACGAGCAGCTCTGGCTCGCCTCTTTCGCCAGCTGGGCACAAGGGCACTAAATAAATCTCACGTTTTTTCAATTTCCTTCCCGCTCCTGAGAATCCTCGGGGGCCCCGAACAAAACAGGACCGACTTCACAGCTGAGTGACAGCGATCGCCACTGCTGTGCGCCCCTCCCCCACCTCCTGGCCACAGCTGTGGTCTCATCCACACTGCTGGCCCTCTAATAGTCTCCCCAGCCCTTATGATTTAAAGATGGCATCACTCCAACGCCCCTGGAAAGCAAACATGGCAGCCTTTGTTAGTCTGTGTTAGGCACAGCCCCCATGGCCCCCTGACAACCTCCTAGACGCGTCTCGAAAAAGCACAGAATTCAGATACTTTTTGCCCAGTAAACTGAAGGCGGCTCTAATCCGATCCAGATTAATTGGAAAACAAAGACATTTCAACTTGATGAGAATCTACTGAGAATCTTTTACAGGCACGCTTGCTCCCTGGCAGAAGCCTGCAGGATCGGCTTTGCTGGGATGTAAAACCACATTGTTTGCAGTTGATTAACACAGACGGCGCTCTTTGGTGAATTACGCCTTTCCAATCTGTTCATTTCGTCTCAGTCCTGGACAGGACTCGCGTGCAGGGCCACTGTGGGATTATACACGGGGTTGCGACTTTGCCAGGGCATTAACCGCAAAGCCCACCACTGAAACGTCTTTACTGAAATGCTGATGGAACCGAAAGACAAAAGAAATAAAAAATCATACAACCATTACACATCTGACGGTTTCTGACTCTGACAAACACATTTGGTCTTAAAGCGACAGCACACACAGATTCCACTGCTTCATGTCCATCCTCTGTATCCAAGCTTGCATTTCAAGGTCGATGGAGAAAAAGCAAACTGATGTCAATCTTTCAGAGCTCAGGACAGAAACCGGTCCCATGGTGGTTCAGCAACTAGACCAGAAGAGACTGCACCCTGGCCAGTCTGCCTAGTGGGGCACCCTAACGGCGACTGGAAGCTACTCGGAGTTCCTAGGGTTCTTGGGCCGCTTTTAGTGTGCTCATTGCCAATTTAATAATTCATGTTCCACAATGCATCAGCTGTCTTCAGGAGCCTGGCATATTTAGTCGGAGCTAGCACTGCTCCAAATTAGCACTAGTCTGAGGAAGTGAGATACTCAAAAATACACAAATGCAAATCACATCAAATTCCTGACTGCACTGACTAATTCACCAGAGCATTTCCTGTTCCCCTTTGAAAGTTTCATACAGGATCCCTCCGATTTCCTGCGTCTGAAGCAAACAGAGTGTGTCTTAACATGTTTCAAGCAGAGCCTGTTCCTTTTTGAGATGAGAAGGCGAAGGGATTTATAATCCAAGGTAAACAAGTGAAAAAAGGGACAATTTGTCAATATCAGAATGGCATGTGTCCAAACCATTTCCAAGACCCATTCTGTGGAATGGGAGACTTTCTTCATGCCCAGAATGAGCTCCCCACTGTTGTCAACATGCGGACCCTCGAGACAGTATAAATAACGGCATGATTAGCCTTGTGCCCCTGATTTGCATATGTCATGCTGAGTGTATTAGCTTCTAGAGTGGAACATATTCATGGGTGGGGGCCATCATTACCCAGCTTTCCCACCCTGGCGTGTGCTACTGGTGAACATTGGCCTGGGATCCCCACTGTCCACTTTACCAAATTATTAGACACTGTAAGTCATAGAATGCCATGGCTCTGCTTGGTGGTGTGGGAGACAATGAACTGTAGATCAGAAAGAGCCCCCACCTCAGAAAGATGGAAGGGGTGAGGTCAAAGGTGAGCGGGGGGATAGCTTTCTGACTGAGCCAGATGAGGGGAATAAGATTTTCACTGATAGAGCTCAGCGCCAGAAAACATCAGATTTTGCAATGGAGTGAATTTCGCCTGTGACCCATTCTGTTCTGATGGGGACACCATCCCAGCAACACTAACCAGCCTCTAACTGGCAGGGAGTGACGATGCATAATTTTACGGTGCTCATTTTCAGAGTTTGCCCAACAATACTCCCTCAGTAATAACACAAAATCGACCATTTAGCCCCAGCGTAATCGAAGCTGGCCGCGATTTCATTTCAGAAGTCAGTGAAACCCGAAAAATACCCCAGCAGCTATTGATCATACAACTTTAATACTCTGACTGAAAATCCCAAGATTATACAGTCAAGGTTATACAGATTCTCAGCTGCCAGACTGACGATGCTTGAGAGCGGCACGCGAAGCCGCAAAGAGGACTTTTAAGTCGTCACCCAGAGCATTAGCACATGAATATCAGCTGCATCTCAGCCGAGGTCGTCGCGTTAGACGACCGTGCCGTTTTTTAACACGCTGCCATTCGGAATGCCCGACGTTGGCTGAGTCACGTCAAACCTGCATATGGGGGACAGCACGCTGGATCAACTGGGTAATCACGCCAAGTGCTGCAAGACCTGACTGGTTAAGCGTGAGAGGCTGAGATTAAGCTCGTTATGCTTTCATTGTGGGAGGCTGCATAGTGAAGGCATTGTTTGCATCTGCACAACACCCCCATCACCAGCCCACGGAAGCGCTAACCGGTCGACCAGACCACCAGTTCCCCATGACCATCACATGCACGGCCACATACCTTCAAACTGACCACAGAGGTCAAAAGGTGGTCTGTCACGGAAATAAAAAGCACCGGACTCCGCGGTGAAACATCAGACGATAACGCGCATCTGACCTTTTCAGCCGTCGCCACGGCGATCTGATCAGATGTGACAGTCGTGTCCAGCGGGTATCGTACAATTTGGTCCGCGTGACACAGCATGACGGCGACCGTCTAATCCGCCGCTATTCCACTGGTGTTTATGTGCTGCCTACATGGTACAGAATATTCCGGCCTCACAATCACACCCCCAGTCTGAGGGACCCATTCTGAAGTGTTGTGCAATGGAACCAAAATCCGTCTCACGACACCAGGACCATCTAATGCAATTCATGTCATAAGGCTACGTTGGATTAAGCCACAGTGTTATCCCTGAGCCCCCAGCTTCCTCGTTCTAAATTATGCTTCCCCAGTTGCATAATCATGAGTTCATGCCTTGTCTTGCAATTATGGTGACTACGGATTTTGCATTGCAGAGCCCAGAGATGAGATGTGAGAGCCAGACCTGATAGATCAATGCAGTGTAAAGGACAGCTGGACAAGGCGGCGCCAGAGTGTAGCCCAGTGGTACCAGGCCAAAACCACTGCAGGTTCAAATCAGTATAGATGATCCTCCAACCCCTGTGAACCCTTCAGTCACTCAACCTTAATATCATCCTTAAATCTACACCTAAATGACTAGAAAAGAATACTTAAGGTTATACAACATGTTACTGCCATCTAATGATCTTCCGTTCCGTTATCAGCAAAGTCTGAGCTTGGACCAGGCAGCAGATGAACCCGAAATCAAACACGTCCCCCGGTTTTGAAGGGAAAGTCAGCGCACAGCGTGAGGCCCACGCCATAGCCGGCACACTGCGGAAGCAGCACGCTCCTGCCAGTCACGCACATCTTCCCCATCTCCTCAGGAGCAGCACACGGCTAAAGACTCATGTTCTACAAAGAGCCGGGATCCGGCTTTGCGTCTGAGCTGATGCTTAAAACCAGCACATTAATACGACTTAAAAACTCCGCTTCACCGATGTCGACTGATGCGATGTCAAGCCCCCCGTCAGAATCCTGAAGCGCGGAGGGGCAAATCCCTGCCAGCAGTCCTCAGCCTGTTCTATGCAGACCTTTGACGTTCTCGTTTTAAGAAGTTTACTTAAATAACTGGCATTTCTATTTCACCCTCTCCCCCATTTACAGGACACTTGAGCAGAAAAGACAACAGCTGACCCTAGGCCTAATAGCATGCATGATAAACAATGACATGGGTATGGGGGGGAGGGGGGGGCATGCGCCCTCTAGTGGTCCAAAGGGGTATTATATACTAAAGCAAAGATTATCCACTGTCAAAAATCCCAGGGCAAGGTGTACCAGGGTATAAACAAATACTGTACAGGCTGATAAATATATGAAATGGAACGAGGAGAAGCACCACTCTTTTGCAAGCATAACAAATGCTTGTTTTCCTTCTGTGTTAGACACAAAGTCTAGCAGCAAAGGTAAGTGGGACATGGAATACTCTGATAAGCAGACTGATTGCTCTGCCGAACCGTGTTAGTCAGTCACTAGAGTTATGTTTTGGGAAAGAAGGAAGATGGCCCCCATGCAATGCTGAACACTTCTGCTTTCTGGTGAAGAGAGTCTGATGCAGAAAAGGCCAGAGACATGGGCATTCAGGGTAACGAGGGCGGGGGACAACCCAGGATAGGGTGCCAGCCCATCACAGGGCACGCTCACACACCAGACACTCACACAGGCACACCTCCCGGCAACCTGCAACTCCAATTAACCCCAGCATGTTTTGCACTATGGGGAGAAACCGGATTACCTACAGGAAACCCCACGACAACATGGGCAAAGCATGCAAATCCCACAGACACAGGGCCATGGCTGCTCGAACCCTGGTCCCAGAGGTGTGAGGCGACAGTGCTAACCACTGCACTACCATGCCACCCCTACACTATATTTATGTAGTCTATAATGCGCATATTATATACACACATACATATATATATGAAATAAAACTTTAGAAGCACGCAAAATACAATCAAAAGTAAACCGCCTATTTAAACATAACGTGAGCTCAGATTCTAACAAAATAAAAATAAATAAAACCCGGTTTTAGCTACGAGCGTTTTCTGTAATGGTTCGATAATTATTATTCCCTCTCATGGTGATGTGTAGCGATGTTGCTACTTTTTTGCCGTTATTGTCGTTTCCTTGATGGTCTAACTTCTTAAGCTATATGTATATGTAATACAGGTCCAGTCTAAAGCCAGTGTCCACTTAACCTTTGCATGTAATTCAATTAGTTAATGCCCCAATTCCTTGCTCGTTCTACCCTGCAAAAAGCCCTTATGCATAAAAACACCCCCGCTAAAGCGGGTAGCCATCCTAAGTGCAAGCGTACATTGGAGTGGCTTTGGGATACGCGTGCTTCTCGGAAAGCCGAGGTTCGGGCAGCAGGTTCGGGCTCAGCGGAGCGGCGGCACTCACAGTGGCACCAGCCCAAGTGGCAGCACCAGTGCAGCTTGAAGCACTTCCCGTGGCTGTGCGTGGCGCAGATGGACAGCCCGTCGCACGGCAGAAAGTCGGGTCTGCCGGCGCAGTTCTTGGCCAGCGCCTGCGCCTCGTCCAACTTGTCGCTCTTCGGCGCCTTGGGTCCCCCAGACGCGGCCATCGCATGTAAGTGCCTAGGATGGAGCGGCTCCGGAAGAGCGCATCCGCACCGCGCCGGCGATCGCCTGGGTGACGGACAGCGAGAGGAAGGCGGCCGTCAGCCCGCATGTTCGGGGGCAGGACGCGGCAGACGGGTTTTACGGAGGAGAGGAAACAAAAAAAATAAAATACGCCAAGAAGAAACTGCAAATAAATAACGATTATGGATATTTAAAGAGACGCGAGTTAACATGCCATCAAACAAAACATACAATCGACGCCAGGTCATAAATAAACGCTATACACACTATATAGTCTAGCAAATTAAAACATCCAAGGCGCACCCTACGGACTTTAAACATTTGATTAAAATTCACCCTCTCGATGACGATCGACGTCCTTTCTGGTGCTGTCGGCGCTCCGGTCTGACGCTGCCCTTTCCGATCAACTTTATTAGGACTCAGAGGAAGTCCCCGTGTCCGGTTACTCTCCGGACGGAGGTCCTGCCCAGGCGCATAGGCGTGTGCGCATCAGGAAAGTGGCCGCGATGCCCAGGCGGATAAAGCGGTGCTGGGGAGACGCGGAGACGCGCAAACTGCGAGCACCCCGCTCCTCTTCATAAAAGTGTTTCCGTGCAAAAAAATAATCGTCCGGCCTTAGAAACCTCGGGGGAAAAAAAGGGGGAAGCAGGGCTGGAAACAAAAGAGAGAGAAAAATGTTAAGTTGAAATTCCAAGAGGCTGGACGGCGAGGCTTTGGGAGACCGTGAGATCGCAGGAATTAAAAGGCAAAGAATTCGGATGGGATTTTAGAGGCTTTGTAGTTACACCGCCGGCCAGAGCGGCTCCTTCACTTTCTGCTGCCCGTCTCTGGGTCGCGGAGAGATATACAGTGAGGGCTACTATTGCAGATGACGTTTTAAGTGTCTACAAGTTCACCGCCCCCCTCTCCCTTTGTCAGGCGCCGAGGGTTACTTACTAACGCCGAAGTGCGTCTGCTGCCTCGGTCGATCGGTTAAATTGCAAAGCCGATGCAATATTAACGATCATCTGTTGGCACAAAGCAATATAACAGCTGTAATGACCCTGGGCTCCTGCGTGAGACGGAGGTTGCATGCACTCGCCCACTGAGGGCGTTGTTTCTACAGCAAAGCCTCTTCACCTTCCCGGATTTCAGGTTCGGATCAGCCAAGTCGATTTGGATTATGGTACTGGTGCCATTTCGTGCTGTGGATGTGATCGTTTTAGGGAAAACCAGGTAGTAATTTTAAAGATCACTGCGCGTAAAAGAAACGGGACTGTTGGAATGTTTTGGCGACTGATTCTTGATTTTATTCATATATAAGCACTGTGAATAAAACTGGATCTTTCGTTCAAAAAGACACCAAAGCACTGAATATTTAATAACGTTGCCAAAACTAAAAATTTCAGAAAATACACATTTTTTTTTCTGGGCAGAAAAAAATAGGCTTCATTGGCTCCAAACCAATACACCACCCACTGAACTTTTTGTTAACTTAGCCATTTGTGGCGGGTAAGTAAGGGTCATTTCATTTATGATCTGGGGAGTTCATGGACCAGCTGTCACACCCTGTTCAGGCCATCCATCTGATCCTCCCATCTTCCCCCTGCCATGGCTCTATAAGGGCCATGCCTAGTGCTCGTTTACCTTACCTCCGTTCCTGCCCTCCTGTTCATCACTGCCAGCTGCCTCCTGTTTACGCCCTCCTTAGCCATGTATTTCAGTGCTTCCAAGTGCCATACTCCCCAGACTGGTTCCTCACTAGTGTTGCCCATGCCTGCTCCTCTACTCTATACTCCCCATTGTTCAGCTTTTTTCCTGTCCAGCATAATAAAACCTTTTTATTTTCAGCCTTTGCTCTTGGGTCTTGCATCCTACTGGTTGTGGCACCACCAGAAGCAGATCATATTTGTGTGGAAAGCACATCAATTTGACTGGTAATCAGTCCATTTGGAGATAAACATTCACATGGCGAAAAGATATGAATAATATCTAAAACATCGCCATTGCCACAGATAAAGAGAAGGCCATTCGCAGGAAAACAGGTTAATCCTCAATAAAATGAAATAATGAAATAATGATGGTAGATCATTTACTATTTGTTCAGTCGGAAGGAATTTTTTTATTGCAACTAATCTTTTTAGTTTTAATTTAAGTGCAGTGTAGCCATCCAGGTCTTATGGTAGGCTTAGACTAGCCCTGAAAACAACATTTTTAATCATTTTTAATCGTTTCACTTGTAATTAAGTTTGCAAATGGAAAACGAGCCAGACTTAGATAAATACGCAGCTCATTTAGTACTGAAGGTAACCGGACAAGAAACTGGGGAGTGATTAATGATTATCAGGAGAAATCACGGCTAGAATAATGATATGTTTGCTTCCATTAGTTTAGCAGATGCCTATGTCCAAATCAACTTACAGGTTAGGAGTACAAATATTAAAATGCGTCAAAACACAAGTTCATGTTCACTTTAACTCCTGGCAAGTTACATGCAAAATATTGTTTCACGTTATGCATATTTTCTTCTGTTTTCCTGATTCAAATTGCTTCTTCCCCTGGGCAAGAAATGGGGGGAAAATGTCACAAACACTGAAACTGACAATCTCGTATAGCCAACAGCCTGCTGACCTGCCCAGCCAATGGCCTCTCTTCATCCTGCATCAGGATGAATTGTTGTCCAATCTCAAGGTCAGAACCTCCATTCCCTTGATACACGTCCAGATGCCAGCCTGACCCAATGGTGAGCCATGTCTGCTTTTATTCAGTGCATGAAGATATGTCACCTGAAGTGGGATTGGATCAGAAATGGGAAAGATGGTGATGTCCTATAGACTGAATGTTATCAGTATGTTACAGCTGACATTTTACTGCTACCACATTGGTATTTCAAGTCAGATGGCATAAAATCTTATACATAAGATTTTTTAGTAACCGTTTACTTGAGGGGGCACACATAACTTACTAACTCAGTTACTACACAAGTGAAAATCATGAACAAATATAGTAACTGCATGAAAGATATGAACTGCTATGACTGATCGTTTTGTAGCTAACACTTAGTTTCCGGCCGGTTAATTAAAATATTAAGTAAGAGTGTACTATGACAATATTTGTGCCTCCTCAAGTAACGTGTTACTGATTTTACTCATTTTATTTTCACAAGGTATCCGTGTTTAGGCATGTTTACGCAATGTTGGGTTGGACTCATATCTTTGTCTGAGGTACTCTCTCTCTTTATTCATATATATATATATACACACACACACACACACACACACACACACACAGAGTATAGCATATATGAAATACAGTTGCCCTGCCACCCTGCAAAGGATGGTGTGTTTTCACGCCTTCTGCCCTATAAGGACAAAAGTACTGGGAGCACCCGGCCATCACACCCACAGCGACTTTTATGACACCCCCGTTATAACTCCATAGGCATCAATATGGAGTTGCTCCCCCCTTTGGAGCTATAACAGCTGCTACTCTTCTGTGCAGGCTTTCCATAAGATTTGGAAGTGTGTCTGAGGGAATTTTTGCCTATTCATCCAGAAGAGCATCTGTCAGCTCAGGCACTGATGTTGGATGTGAAGTCCTGGCTCACAATCTCAGTTCTAGTTCATCCCAATGGTATTTGATGGAGTTGAGGTCAGGGTTATGGTTAGGGTTAGGGTTAGGGTTCCATAGCAAACCCAAAGCAAACTGGACCTTGCTTTGTGCACTGGGGCATAGTCATCACTCCACAGAACACATTTCCACTAGTCTAGTACACCGCTCCATCTAATGCTTGGCATTGGTAATGTGAGAATAGCATGCAGCTGCTCAGCCATGGAAGCCCATCCCATGAAGCTCCCAGTGCACAGTTTATGTGCTGAGGATAATGCCAGAGGACGATTGGAGCTCTGGCAAACTTTTACACACTATGCAAATCAGCACATGGCGACCCCGCTCTGTTACTCTACGTGGTCTGCCTCTTCGTGGCCGAGTTTCTGTCCCTTAATACTCCCCTTTGCAATAATACCACTTACACTTGACCGTGGAATATCTTGCAGGGAACAAATTTCATTAACTGACTTATTGTAAAGGTGGCATCCCATGACTGTGCCATGCTTTAATTCATTGAGCTCTTCAGAACACCCCATTCTTTCACAAATGTACGTAAACCTGACTGCATGGCTAGGTGCTTGATTTTATACACCTGTGACAATGGGTCTGAACGGAACATCAAACTTCAGGTGAGTGCATCACAATGGCACAGACCATGTCCCTTTGTGAACCATGTCTATAGCCCCTTCCAGTTTGTGTGGGATTGTCCTGGGAGCCTTTGGTGTCCTTCAGGGAAAATTCTAGGATTTGACCCTTAAGGGACCCACTTTTATTCTGAAGTAATATAAGATGCCCCCCCCCCCAACATTGGGTGCCCCAATACTCAATTTGACAGTCAGGGGCAGGGAGGAGATGGAAACAAAAAAAAAATAGGCACGTTCAAGGCCCCTTAAATAGGGTGTCGAACCGCTTATGGTTTCTTACCATAGTCCAAAGACAGCATTTCAGGTGCAGGGAGGTCTCCCATAGTGACTGTGAGTGTGCACTGTGGCACTATGGTGTTCTGTGTGGCGTGTCACCTGCCTTGAGTCCAGTCCTTCCCAGTATGAACTCAAAACTCAGCAGCACCCTGTACCAGATCATTCATTAAGGGAGATGGATAGATGCATATAGTTTATTGAAGCAATTAATTTAATAATGAATGTCCCCAAATTATTAAAGTAATTAATAAAGCAGAAGATTAATTAATTTAGTGGGAGGGTTACATTTATTACAGTACTGCACCTTACCCGAGTGATGGTGCATATGTCTGAGGTGTGTGTTACAGAGACGGCTGTTTTCTGTACCGTAAAGGTGGGTGTTCAGTTTAAAAGGCCTTTAATTTTCTTGGACAAAGTCCCACGGAGCCACTCTTAAAGCGTGCCATTTCCCTGGAGACTGAGCTTAAAGTAGCAGTGATTGTTCCGTCAGCCACCATCTGGCCAGGGCTTAAATGTTAAACGTAAGGGATGTCGAGAGTCTCCGGCACTCTAGGTGAGTGACTCCCCATGGTGAGGATACTAACAACCTGCTGGGCCCCAGTGCTACTTGAAGGGACGGGGGGGAGGGGGGGGGGTTGGGGGGTTAATGACAACCCTTGGAGTCTGTAGAAAACACAGCTGCAGCTTTTTTCGGGGATTTATGCATTTAATGCATCGCTGTTCCCTGCAAATGAAAGAGGGAAACATCTGTCTGCTTATCCCTCTGTATTTAATAGCTTTTCTCACTATTTGTTGTTTGAGTTGGATCTCATCATAAAATATTTATATTCATCATCGTTTAGCTTTTATTATGGGGCTGTGCTGCCCATGCAGCATGCGAGGCTTTTCAGTGACATATTCGCATGCCTTTATTGCTGCTTCCGATTCTCTGTACCGGTGGCTCCCGAGATACTATCCAGGCGAGCGGCTGTCCGGCGTTAATGGCGCTTCATTAAATCGCTGACATCAATACGAGCACCACAGCCCAGAATAAAGGGACGTGCCTCGTAACGGCCATGCACAAAGTCCCGGCAGTAAAAGGCATTCATCCGGGCATGTGTGCCTAATGCACTTTCCCAACAAGAAAATATGGTTTGAGAGTAATGGTAGCCCTGATGCTAGAAGAAATGGACCTGTCTTGTGAGCTGGATCTCAGCGTTTGGACCAGGAATGGGTCAGGACCACACTGGTGACACTCAAACGTGTTGGCTGGAAAATCCCACAAGCCCCTTGCTCAGGGCAACAGCACCGTGCCGTCACACTGCGCTGCTTCCTGTCATGGAACGACAGGGACCCCATACCCAGATGGACAGCAAAACCCCCACCCTCGTTTCAGGGGCTTCTGTAACTGGCCACTGTGATTCATGACCGTTGGTCCATGAGGGTTGAGCACCTGCAGCTGCTCTCTCATCTCCTTCCAGCTGGTCAGTTTTATATCAAAGCTATACATGAACAACAACACTCTCTTTTCTCTCTTGCTCTTTTGGCACAGGCCTGAATTTTTTTCCCATAAAAAATGACGTCGAGAGCTCGGGTTGGTCCTTCGGTATTTTGCACGCGGTATCTCTCAAATGGGAGGCTCGAAAACACGGGTTCTTGATTTCAGTTACCCAGGAAACACTTTCACCCTGAGTCATGCCCTCCATCGCTTAAGTTGTCAAGGTAACGCACCCCTCGTAGCGGCCACAGCAGGAATCCGCCCCCCCCACCGTTTGCGGTGAATCCGCCCCGCGTTGGGAGTACATGCAGGCGGAGCGTGACAGAGAGTCCCCCCAGATGAACAACCTGCATGGAGAACAGCCGGCCAGAAAAGTCGACCTTGTACTTTGTCTGTGTATGGAGACGCTGCGTGAGTCACCCTGACTGTTGTCCAGGTCTTCTGCCTCTGCCTGCCTCCTACCTGCTTCACCTACTTCAGCCAAACTGTGAGAGATGCTACAGGGCTGGTGAGTGAGGCCTAAATAGGGACGGCAGAGACAACCGCACCTTACAGAGGGAATCAGAACTGGCTGCAGTTATGATCAAGAATACAGAGCAGGGTGTGAGTCCTGATCAAGGCAAGACAGCAAACAGAACCAACTGGCATCAGGATAGTGGACATGTTTCACTAGCCCTGCTCAACAGAGTACATTCACTGGACAGGTTCTACTGCACCTGCTCTACAAAGCACAATCACTCCACCAGATTTATCCAGAAAGGGCCATTGTGTGTGTGGGTTTTCGCTGTAACTCCCTATTTAGGTAGCTGATTGGCTGAAGAGTCCTGGGTTTGAACAGCTGACCTACAGGTTATCCCAAAACCCTGCATACACACCGGCGCTTTGCAGGTAAGACTGGCCACCCCTGCTCTGCACATTCCACTGGCCCTCCCCTACAGAGTACATTT
>JAODKN010000100.1:1035120-1051596 GCA_026774425.1 Petrocephalus zakoni | reverse complement strand
ATTCACTGGAAGGGCTCCACTGGACCTGCTCTACAGAGCACATTCACTGGAAAGGTTCCACTGGACCTGCTCTACAATGTACATTCACTGGAAGGGCTCCACTGGACCTGCTCTACAGAGCACATTCACCGGAAAGGTTCTACTAGACCTGTTCTGAGACCTGAGTACACTGCATAAGCATCCAGCCTGTTCCGGCAAGCAAACTCAACAGGTTGTGCGTTACTGTGATGATACTTCATCTGGACACGGTCTGCTGCACAAAACATGTTTAACTGTTCATGTCACTTATGCTCAGCTGAACAAGATGCATTCTGGGATTTCTACACTAGGCATTCACTTGAGAGCCTATCCCACTATATGCACTGATTATTCAGTCTTCGATGCATGGCGTACCTAGTTGGCACTGCTGAGCTTGTTCCCCTAGCTGATCCCTTCAGGAGAATTGCATCATGTGGACATGCCTGGGCAAAGAGTGTGTGCTTGTTAGACTCTCTCCCATTGGCCCTAAAGCAGATGGATTCCCTCATGATTGAGAGAGTTGGGCGTCTGGATGGGGACTGATATCTTAATGTGTATGAAATGGGACTTTGATGCTCGTGGTGGTCAAGGGAAAAAGGGTAATTATGCCCACTGCAGGTCTCCATCACCCATTTCTCCTGTCATTAGTGGAAACATTCTGATACTGCTCCAGGATTAGACGATGATGTCAGTGTCATGAACCCCAGGTGGTGGGGGAAGGGGGGGGGAGTCCAGGCAGGATTCAGCCTGTAACCCAGGTAGCGGTCGAATGAAACACTGAGGTGATGCTGGCAGCAGTTCAAGGACTTCCACAGCAATGCTGTTTTATTCATATGGGGTGCATCTCAAAGCTGCACTCAATCACGATTGCTAATTGGCCAGCCTCCAGTGCAGAATATGTTTTTTGAAAACAATATGGGCATATAGACATCGATATTTAACATTGTTAAAATGTTGCTTGAACATACCAAAGGTCCAGTTTGGCTATATGATGCAGGCTTTCTTTCAGGAGTGATTCTTCATCCTGTTCAGTGTTGACGCTGTTCGGAGCAGTAGCAGTCCTTGTGAGCACGCTGAACTGTTTTCCAGTGGAGGTCCACATTTCAGTTTGTATCCTCCAGCTGCCAGGCCAGATCTTTTTGGATTCCACCTGAGGGTCTCCTAGGGTTAATCTCTGATTGGTTTTCTGGAGAATGGATCACCAGTGGGAGGACAGAAACAGTTATGTCACGCATGTCACATTTTTCCAAGACGAGCAATGCTTGTGTTGAAAAGTGGTCGTCTCCTTCATGCAGTAACCGTTCTAAACCCTTTGGGAAACATACCCAAGTCTCAGCTTCAAGTGTCAGTGTATGGCACCTCATCCTTAATGACTTAATAGCCTCTTAAAGCCAAAAAAACAATTTCATACAGTAGGATATTTTCACTGATGAACTTTGGGTGAACTCGGTTACAAGAACAGCGGCATTAGCTGAAACCGATGTGTCTCACCTGCGGTGTCTTTTTTAATACTCATTCGCATTCAGTGGCTCCTTCATGTAAATCTCTTCCAAGGGCCCAGGAATCAGAGCATCAGAAGTGAAAGAAGTAATCTGGCCGTTTCGGACTAGGGCTGTGGCATTTTGGTTATGCAGAAAGTGGACTCAGACACACACACACACAGGGATGTCTGGATAGATGTCTCCATAAACCTGTTCTAAAGTCCCTAATTTGCCTCAATGTCCGCCACTGACAAGATTATGGGGGCCATCGCTGACAGCCTCTGCAGCTTTATGGAATTAGATCCATCGCTTAGCCTTGGGGACACAAAACTGGGTCATGGAGATGAGTCTTAAAGAGCCGTCGTCGCCGAAGGACGTTTTTCAGAGATGTCGCCACATTATTCCGCGTGCACGGCCTCTCGGCATGGCTTTTTGCTTTCAGCCTACCGACGTCCAGGAGCTACACCCTTCTCCTAGACACGCTTACATCCAGCAGAGTCAGCCAGATTTAGAGCGAAGGCGCCAAGCGAGCACATTAATTTCCCAAAGCCAGAGTGACTGATGTACTGTAAACCCAAAAAGGACGGTTCTGGACCCGACAGATGTGTTCCAGATACTGTAGCCCCTGGAAGAGAAAATAAATCTCTTAGATGGGACAAACATACTGCCTGTACAGTGTACATATGTGTGTGCGTGTGTGTGTGTGTGCGTATGTGTGCGATGGAGGCAGGTGTTGGTGGACATGTGTGCCTGGCTATGCGTTTGTGTGCCACACTCATCTGATGAGAAGATGCAGCTCTTGGTCTTGTTTTTGACATCAGGTCTCCTTCAGACATTTGAGCAATGACATATTGGTGCATGTCACAGGCTATTTCTCTTGTACAAGGCTGCTATATCCATCAGATGTCCTATAATCAAACAGCCCCGTAAAAGGGATATACTTCTTGTCTCCTTGGGGATGTTGGGAATGCAGGCTTTTGCTTTGCTAGGTACACACTCCCACTTGTCATGTTCAGGCAGACCCATTTTTGTACAACAACATCCTTTGGGGAGCGGGGGGTGGGGGGGGGAGGTAGGTCCTCCATCTTCCCTGGAGACCAATTACTCCGTGTTTATCACGGAGAGCGAGCAAGCTGCCATCTTTCAGCATCTGTGTGAAGGATATAGTCCACCATTAGAGGTGGACTGCAGCTGGGACAAGCCACTACAGAAATGAACCACACAAAGGAGATGCACAAATGAACACAGCATAGTGCGTACCTCCAGCACCCCCCATCCCCCCGCACTCCTGGCACGACACTGGGGGAGAGGCTTGTGCAAATCTCCCTGGTTCCTCACGGCTCAGATGTGGCCCTCGGAGTGCTTTCGTTTTTTCATGCAGCCAGAAATCTCTCCCTCCACCCCCTCCGCCGACGAGCCCTTATCTCTCATGTGAACACTTTCATCACCCAGAATTCCACAGTACAGCCGCCTTCAGGAGCAGCACGTTTATCATCGCTTGTGCTCTCGCCTTTTCCCCTCCTTTCTTCACCTGCGATCAGCAGCTAAACTGCTAACGACGGCAGAGCGAGAGCTGGCAGCTAAGAACAGCTGGGGTTTCACTCTTAATCTGCATTGTATTACCAAGAATTTGAGTCTTCGTTGTAGGTGATGCTCCAACAAGTAAAGAGACAGTGAGCCGCCATACTGGCTGCCTTTTATTCCAGACACCCTAACAGCTTACACGTTAAACAGTGGACTGTGTGCTGTGCATCCTTCAGGATGCCATGGGCACATTAGCGTTGACATATAAAGATGTTGACAGCAAACGCCGTGGTAGGGTTTGACGTAAGGGCTCCTGGAAAGCCCGAGAAGAAAATAATTCTGGCGGTAGCTGGGTAGAATCTTCTCCCACTGACTAAATGTACATCCGTTTATTTTTATTTCTGTGTCTGCTGTGCGTGGAGAGGGACCCATGAGAGAGCCCAGCAGAGATTGACGAAAAGCATAAGAGCCGGAGCCGAGGGGTGGGGCTGTGTCCATCTCCACCCCTCCCATCACACACAGCTCAGGTCTCATTATTTCAAGGTGGGGGTGGGTGGAAGAAGAGAAAGGAGTATCCTAGCTTGTATGCATACACCCACTATCACCCAGTACCTCAGTACCAGCGTCCCATCCTAAATCAGCGTACGCTTTGGGGGTGTGTTTTCCCGAGAGATGCGCTGCAGTGTCAGGAATCGTGAGCGCAGTATGAGATTACATGAACTGGAGGATAAGCCACTCTCCCTGAGGTGGCCTGAGGTGGTGCATTCCTGTAAAAAGCGCTGGACACCAACTGGTTAGGGAGAACTAGCAGAAGGACAACGACAACAACAAGGGAAATTCAGCCGTAGCGGCCATCTCGCCTGGGCGGCGTGGGCTTCTAGGGGCAGCTTGCAGCGGCCTCTTGATGAAGCCCCATCTTTGATGATGAAGTACACTCCTGCACCGCACTCTTCCTCATTAAAGATTAAACCCACAACCAGGAGGGAACAGCTTGTGCCCTTAAATGCTCCGAGATAATGAGCATCTCCAGCATGATCAGAGTCCACTGTGCGGATGCTGTCTGCGGGTCAAGGGAGGACCTGGGGGCTCAGCTGAGCACGCTTAGGGAAAGGTCAACTATAACAAAGGTGCAACCCAAATTTTGCACCCCCTCCCATCTGTGAGGTCAGGCATCAGTCGTATTATACGCGAACAAATAAACTAAGAAGGCAGGCACTTCTGTCAGATAAAAGCACACGCGAAGCTGCCTCATTCTCCCAGCATCCCGCTGGGTATCTGAATGGCCCAATTAATACCACCCCTTCACCATGCGGTACCACACACCGCAGATGTGAGGAATCTGCACTTACAGAGATTATAGTCTAAAGGAGGAGTTGCGTCACCCATTAGAATGTCTCTGTCCCTATTCATGCTTTGAATGGAACACTCAAAATGATACAGGCGGAGCGACGATGCTGATGGCAGCCTTGCAGTCCCTCCATGCCAACGCCTCCCCATCAGTCAGGAAGCGCCACTTACAATGTTCTCTCCTTCTTTCCTATGCTTCCATCCTTCTTCATTTCCCCACCTCCAGCTCCACTATTTTCATTGTCCTCCCCCCATCCGCTCTTCCATCCTCTTCATCCTCTATTCCATCACCACCTCCCTCCATAGTCTCTCTGGCATCATACCATCTCCACCATCAGCTCGCCTGCATCCTTGATTTCTCCACCATCAACTTCACCCATAACTACTTTATTTCCTTACTATCTGCTCAGACTGTCCTACCTCTTGTGAGTCCACCACTACTACCATTTCCTCAATCATCTCACACATGGCACTCAGTCTAAGCACCACCTCAAATACTAATTGTTCAGGTTAGGGAGAGATGCGCTATTCTTTTTTATTCATGCGGAATATCCATCTCACGTGCCCCCGCCCCAAGCTACATTGTTCTATTTATTTTTAGATGATTGTTAAAACAGCCATAACAGCATTATATATGTGAGTAGTTTAATGTGCAGCTCGCCTTTGTTTATAATTTGACCTGCCGCTGATGCGTATTTGCTTGGTGATGCAATGCGGACCCCTGGTGGTGAGATCTGGATATTACGTTTTTCAAAAAGGTCTAATTACCAACTTCATTTGCCATCAGGAAACCCCTCGTGGATCTGTTATTCTGATCCTCCTAGGATGCGTGTCTTAGTTTCACTTTTGTTAATAAACCCGGTTTATCTCGGAGTTGGCCACTGGACATTAAGAGGACATTAATAACAACAGACAAACCGTCACACCAAGAATACATTAATAACAAAACAGTCAGACGACACATCAGGACGACATACATAACAATGCAGTGTTATGAGTGGTTAATGGAATTATAGAGTGGTTAAATCAATTAATAAAAATAGACACTACAGTACCTGCACGTTGAGATTGTGAAAGTGCTTTGAATTAACCAAATCATGTTCTCCCAGTGCAGAAGTGAAGGGGATGTGGGTCCAATCAGGGATTAAATTAGAAGCAGAGAGGAGGGAGAGCCCTGTCAGGTACAGGGCGGTGTTGGTCCTGTATAAGCACCTCTGCAATAGTGCATTAGCTGGCATATGTATTTAGGGTCACTATTTTAAAGATTTAGTATGATGTGGGTATTTTGCATACATATAATAAAACATTTGTTCGTGTCTATTAAACTTTAACACAGTTAAATCAATTTCTATCCAGTAAGATCAAAACTGTCCACAGCGTGCGCCCATCCTGTTATCCCTTAGAAAAGCAAACCTTCTTATTAACCTTCTTAAGGATAATAGCATGAACATGACAGAAACAATTAAAGTGCAAACATACAAAATATAGCACCTGGCAAATTATGATCACATGCCGTGAGGTAATCATGGAACGTCATTCAGTATCTGATACATTATTTCAGTTTCTAAAGTCTCCTGAGATCAGGAATCCAATCAGGAAACTTTAATCCAGTTTCTAAATCAAATAAAGTATCTGCTGGTATAACGGTACAAATACTGTTCATAACTGTAAAGTATTTGCAAAATGCCTATGTGCCTCTCCCAGAAATAAGTGCAAATAACAATAGCAAACATAAGCGTGGCACTATTGGGCCGTGTAGATGCGCGGTGCGTTTCCACTGGTACACGCAGTGTTGCCAGGTCCAGCAAAAATCTCCAGCCCAAAGTTATCTTAAAATCCGCCCAACGGAAGTCGAAACTAGCCCAATATTTGAAATAACAGCATTCTGTATCCTATCGAAATATGCTGATCACCTTCACTGTGATGTGCCAGTACTTGCAGTACTTTGCCATTGTTATGCGGAATACTTTTCCACTCAATTAAACCCCTTGTTCCAAATCCTTGCACATTGTGTATTTTTCCTGGCACTGTAGGCTAGCAATTAACGCTAGATAAGCTAACCTCACTCTTCCACCTTGCACCGTGTAGGTTTCCCTCTCTTTCTCTCCTCCTCTCTCAATCACTTCTCCCTGTCCCTCTTTCTCGACCGAATCGAATATATATAGCTGAGCGTGTGTTTTTATATGATATCAGAGCCAATTAGTACACCTTGATCTCGGTCAAATGGCGTACAGAAAATGGCGGTTTTACTCGTCGTCTTTATAATCGTAGCTAAAAGTAACCGATCAAAACGTGCGTTACGAATGATGTCACGCAAACGAACGCGCTCTCCTCTCCGTGACTTTCGGATAGTAGCGATTCAGTATTATTCAGTAGTGGTGTGCGATACTGCTAAATTTGGTATCGATCCGATACCAAGTAAACACATGGCCAATATCACCGATACCAGTACTTTTTACTTACAGAGGCAGCCTATGTACTATGTAGGGGACAGCAATGCATCATCAATATGCTAAATCTGATTAAATTTTCATAACCACCAAATGATTTTGTGATTTCTGCACGCCACGTCTATAATTAGTTCATTATATGTATGTTAAAACTCAGGACAGATTGTTTTTAGCAAAGTTTTTAGTAAAATGTTTTTATTGTCGTAATGAGCTAAATTTAGAAACGTGAAATCTGTATAAATTATTGGAGAACAAAGGTTTTAAAGCTTAAACTGCTCTTTTCAAGTTCAAGAAGCAACAATATGAAAAAAATCTCCCTTTGGTTACACTTATCTGCTTTTATAAACAGTGCAAACAAAGTGCACACGGTTATTTGTGAAAATGAAAGTAAATAAAGTGCAAATAACTAAAGAAAAGCACAAACTTCTCTTGGCTCTAATTCTCTTTATCTCTGCCGTGTTGCCGCGCGACTCTCACTCAGCCAGTCTGCTCGCGCTCATGCCGCTGAGTCACGTGACACCACGACAACAAGCTACGGCGGAGCAGGAGGAGCAAAGTGAGCTGCAAAATGCAGACGGAGCAGTGTTTGTTCTACTTTTGGGAGTGTAGAGGAGAGAAATTGTAACAGTATTGATCCGATACGAATGCCAACGTTACCATTGATATTTGGATCGATCTGCCCACCTATATTATTCAGCATTAGGAGCCACTTGCATCCATAACAATTAATTTCGTTTCCCCATACAGTCCGCTGCCGCGGAACATTATGAAAACAGCCCAAAAGCCGCAGCCCGCGACCTCCTAATATTTACCCGCAACTGGATTTTCAAAATAGCGGGAAAACCGCGGACCTGGCAACTCTGGCTACACGTAACTCACGCGGCCAGTTCCGGTCCGGCACTTTTTTCCGTCCCCTCGCACTGTGTCCTTGTTACATTAGTTCCGAACGAACACCAACAGTGCCGTAGCGAACGGGCGCCAGCCCCTCCGTTTCCATTCGGGAAAGGGACCATGCGCTCCCTTTTTGGTTTAGCTGCTGTGGTCGCGGCGGCTACTTTTTATCTTTATTTCCTGTCTAAGTTTCTGCCACCGGCACCAAGACACCTTCCCCGAGCAAATGAGGCAGAGGTGCCAGGGCAAACGGACGAAGATGCAGAACCCGAAGAATACAGGTAGATATAAGCAATTATATATTAATGTTGAGTGGCGAATTACATCTAACTAGCTCTCTAGTTTGGTGTATAGCTTATTTCAAACTGAGACTGTGTATACCTGCGTGCATAATGTGCTGTAAATGCAACTTTGTGTTACGTAATTATGTGAAACCATGAATTATATTGCTGCCCAAAAACACGAAGCAAATGCTAGCCGCGTCCGCATTGGTTACCGTACCATGTGTCTGGGTACGTCTTAAAGGTGCATAAGAGCGCTGGCTGCGGGATGGACGCGGAAGAATGACGGGTGGGCGTGGCTTGGGACGGCGTGTCCTGGGGGCGTGGCTCGGGGCTGCATGCGCCGAGGGGGCGTGGCTCGGGGCTGCGTGCGCCGAGGGGGCGTGGCTCCCGGGGCGTCAGTGGGAGTGGCGTGTTCGGCGGTGACCCTGGTGCGGTGACCCTGACAACGTTACTGTCCTCCGCAACATCCACGGGCGGCTACAGGGTGTAACTTTACCGTCGGTCTGATAAGACTGAAAAGTAAACAAGTCGCAATCTTTATCTGATTAATGGTTGACTTAAAGTGTATATTGTTTTACATATTAACGTTTCTAATTAAAATGATCTAGAAAGTATTTCAGAATGGTTTTTTTTGCACGGGGCCGTTATTAATTGCGGATGCAGACATTGCCCTAATGAATCCCTCTCGATATTTTACATTTTAACCTTGATTTTATTTATAAATGGCGTTATAACCCTATGGTTACCTGTTCTCCCGTTTCTGTTTGGCACTTGGAGTGTTAAGTCCGCATTGTACGTCCATATTGTGTCCTGCCAGTGCCGCTATCAAAGAGATTCACCGACTCGGAGGTGCCGTTGTTACTGCTCCCTTTAATACACTTGCAGCAGGTAAAAACCAGCTACATGCTAGTTCTCTCTGGTATCAGTTAACTACACATACCCATAAAGTCCTTAGAAACAACTGATACGGTGGCTTCACCAGCCCATAATAGTCAACACATATCTTATTTTTTTCTCTCTCTTTCTGGTATTGGAGCCTGTCCCAAATGCAAACAAAGAACCATCCTTAATGATACACTGTATGGACAAAGGTATTGGGACACCTGGCCATTACACCCACAAGAACTTCCCATTGTAGTCTGTGGGAATTTTTACCCATTCACCCAGAAAAGGCTCTCAATCTTCATTCTAGTTCATCCCAAAGGTGTTCTCTGGGGTTAAGGTCTGGGCTCTGTGCAGGCCAGTCCAGTTCTCCCACAGGAAACTCCCCAAACCATGTCTTTATGGCCATTGCTTTGTGCTCTGGGTTGAGTCATACTGGAACAGAAGAGGGCCTTCCCCAAACTTCTCCCATAACGTTGGAAACATAGAATTATCCAAAATGTCTTGGCATGCATGTGCCAATACTTTTGTCCATATAGTGTATATGAATTCCTCCAGTTGTTTTATGTGGGCAGTTTGTAGCTCAGTGGAGATCTGTGCCTGAGCCCAAAAGATCATGGAGCACACTTAGCCTATGGCAATGTGCATGTGATGAACAGATATGGTACGCCGAAATTATGGATATAGTGCTATTGTTACATAAAAAGAAGCCCAGTACAATGCAGTACAATAAAATAATTAGCCACAGCTTCCATTGTTTGCTTCTGTGCACATTTTTTGATTTCATAGTGCAACAAAGTCATGAAAAAGAGTACATCCTCTTTCAGTTCTAAGGTTTTATATATCAGGACATAAAAATCATGTGGTGATTATCAGGTGTAAAACAACACATAACAGAAGTGTATCCCATGATTCAATAGCTTGTAGAACCACCTTTAGCAGATATTACTTGATGTAATCGTTTTCTGTTTGACTCTATCAGTCTCTAATTTCATTGTGGAGGAATTTTGGGCTCCACTCTGTACAACGCTGCCCCAGTCCGTTGAGGGTTGCTGGCATTCATTTACGCACAGCTTTGTTAAGGTCCTGCCACAGCATCTCAGTCAGATTTAGGTCTGGACTGTGACTGGGCCATTGCAACACCTTGATTTTCTTTCTCAGCCATTCTGATTTGCTGGTGCGCCTGGGATTATTGTCCTGTTGCATGACCCAATTTCAGCCAAGCTTTAGCTGCCAGACAGATGGCCTCCCATTTTACTGACAATACTATTGTATACAGAGGAGTTCATGGTCGACTCAGTGATGGCAAGGTGCCCAGGTCCTGTGGCTGCAAAACAAACCCAAATCATCGCCCCTCTACCACTGAGCTTGACAGTTGGTATGAGGTGTTTGTGCTGATATGCTGTGTTTGGTTTTTGCCAGATGTGGAGCTGTGCATTATGGCCATACATCTTCACTTTGGTCTCATCTGGCCAAAGGACATTGTTCCAGAGTCTTGCGTTTTGTTCAGATGCAACTTTGAAAGCCTAAGCCGTGCTGCCATGTTCTTTTTAGGAGAGAAGAGGCTTTCTCCTGGTGGCCATTCCGAAAACGCCATACTTGTTCAGTCTTTTTCTAATTGTAATGTCAAGAATTTTAACATTCAACATGTTAACTGAGGCCTGTAGAGTCCGAGATGTAGCACGTGGGTTTTTTGCAATTTCTCTGAGTATTGCACAATCTGACCTTGGGGTGAATTTGCTGGGATGTCCACTCCTGAGAAGATCAGAAACTGGCTTGAATATTTTCCTCTTGTGAATAATCAGCCCTAATTTAACACACCTGGTACTGATAATCAGGCACTGAGAAGCATCTCAGTTAGTCGGCTATGTAGAAGCAAAGCTGACTCTAATACTGAGATGCTTCTGAAGGGCCTGATTATCAATATCAGGTGTGTTAAATTGGGGCTGCACCTAAGCTCTGCAGGGTGGTAGCTCTCCAGGAGCAGGGTTGGGCAGCCCTGGGTTAGAGACTGACTGCAGGGAGCTCGGAGGGAGCAAAAGCATCAGGGACCGACTGTGGATCCCAGAGGACCGGATTGGGAAATACTGGTGTAGTAGATCAGTGTAGAGTATCCCCACCTCATGGTCGCGTGGCCTCTTATCATTTTCGGAGGGATGGATTGCATGATGGAGGCTGGTGCATGGATCACCAGGAACAGGCCTTGAGCGTGGAGATCAGGAAATGCAGCCCTGCTGGTCTCCAGTACCCTGATATGTGTGTTGTTGAGTCTGTGTATGTGTCACACACCACGTTTTCTTATGAATGCCCAGCACTTGTGTTTTATTATTTTATTTTCTCTGCAGTTTCCTGTTAAGTGCCTCTTAGCAGGAAACGGCGTAGCCTGGTTGTTTGTGAGGCCCCCCGGAGTATTTACTTTTACGAATGAGCGGGAGTGTTTTCCCTGGCCTCGTCGTTGCCTGCCTGAGTACTGAGCTTTTTAGACTGTGATGTTTATCGTATTACAGTTTAACGAGGAGCCGCAAGTCGACATCTTCTCCAGCAAGAGAGCAGAAAATCAGGAGCCCAACGAAGCAGTTGTAGCGCATGGCGAACTCACTGTGTCTCACACACACACAGCCTCTGTTGTTCCTGTGAGCCCAACTAAGGTACAGAGTGACTGTCAACTTCACTGCTCTCTCGACACAAAAAAAAACACAAATTCCATGCTGAATAAAAATGCCAGAGATTGAAAGACGTTTTTCCATCTGAGGGCTTTTGGAAAACCTCTTCATGTCCTTCATTCTGCAATATAGCAGTAAAATTCAAGCAGAATGAAAGTTATGGGTCTGTAATATTTATTTAGTAGCTTAAGGGTTATGGTTGAGATCCGTGTGCTTTGCTCACTTTGTATCTGTTGGGGAATTCTGTGTGTCGGTCCACATGGACCACTTTAGCATTGCAGGGTTAGGCAGAGGCCTTAGCATTATCGCTGCTACTGCGGTACCACGGTTCGGTCTAGCTAATGAGGCACTGGCTTGATACCTTCCCATCATGCCCTTCTTCCTGTCATCCACGAACCAGGCGCGAATGGCCCACTTCTGTGACCGTTGTCTGTTCCTGCTGTATAAATGAAAACGGTGTAAGCTTGTTGCTTTTTTTTGGGTTGGGTCTGCTGTCTGTACGAGGAGCAGGTTTGGGATATCGGCTTGTTGGGGTTATCCTGAAGGAACACATAATGTAATGAACCCCTGTGACTGTCACAGCTGGGGTGCGTGGGGTACATGCCACGCCATGGTTTCTGTGGTTGATCTGTGTTAGTTACCATTGTTGTAGAAAGCCTGGGTGTCTGGGGCGGATTTCCAAATTGCAGCCTGGATCCAGGGGTAACTCAACTGCACAGATTTTCTGGTTGGATTTACCATAACAATTTGCCGTCGCTCACTACCTGGTTTGACATTCTTCCCATTGGATTCACTGGTTCCCGCGGTATTAAACCATGCTGTGATTGACACGTCACAATACCTGTGGCGTTCTGAAATGAGCCTGCCCTCTGCTGGACAGGAGTGAAATCACAGTCTGACTGGTGTGATGTGGACTTTCCAGCATCGTTGTGAGCTCCATAATCTTCCATGTGTGCCCTGCCAGATTTGGGGACATCCCTCCCACCTGTCTGCTTTTTAATGGGCAAACTGAATCTGATCGGGTTAAAACCATAAATTCAGCTTAAAAATTTTTTACAGTAATTTCTCTCACACATTTTCAGTGCTATTTTGCCATCTTTCACACCATTTATATGACTGGAAATTTCTTTTGTTGCTTAGCGACTTACAAGCCTACGCCTTAATGCATTTAACACTGTAGCATAGTGACTAGCGGCAGCCCTGCTCCCCCCTCCCTAACCTCGCCCCGCCTCGCATTCCCTCAGCCTGCGGTTCCCCTCGGACCTGGACGAGCTGCGGACGCAGGCAGCCCTCCTACGGTTCTACCGGACGGAGCACGCGAGCTACGTGTGGCTGCTCTTCTGCAGTGCTTACCTCTACAAGCAGGCCTTTGCCATCCCCGGCTCCTCCTTCCTGGTGAGTGTCTGTGGTGCCTCGCACCCCGTGGAGTGCCCAGCAGGGGGCCCACTGGCTAAGGAGCACAGAGATACGGCTGTGAAGGCACAAGGAAACAAGGAAAGGTTCCTCTGCAGTCCTGTTACATTGTTTCCGCGAAGCGTCAGACTGGTTGCAGAGATGTTGTGATGTGCTGAGCAGCGCATTCTCATTTTACACGGGCACGAAGTGTGTGATTTTAAAATAACACCATGTATCCTCAGGTATAAAAAAATATTGCACAAGTCAAATGAGCACAAATCACATAGATGTGCTGTTATATGCGTACACTGGGGCGGGAGCTGTTTAAAATATACTAAATTTGTGTGCAATATGTGTGAAGTATCAGCAGAGGATCAGTGCTTTAGCGTGGTTGGTGTGACCTCCCGGAGCATTTCTTGTTGCTGTAAGCTCACATTTTGCATCCCCACCAGTCATGGTAGTCTTTCTGTCCTCAGAATATCCTGGCGGGGGCGCTCTTCGGACCATGGGAGGGCCTGCTCCTGGCATGTCTTCTCACCACCTTCGGTTCCACACTCTGCTTCCTCCTGTCCCGCGTCTTTGGGAAGCGTCACGTTGTACGGCTGTTCCCAGACAAGGTGGCCCAACTGCAAGCCAAGGTTGGTCAGAGCAGCGCGTTCGCGGTCTCCGCTGGTGCAGTGTGTTCCTGTACCTTCCAGCTTTCAGGTTAATAGTCGTTTGCCTTGGAACTGCTGTGTTTTGCCCACTGGGCGGCAGTATTGCAGTAGTTTGTTGTTCTATGAATCCTTGATTCTTTATGAAATATTTATTAATGACATTGTAGGACTTATGATGGTGAGTCCCTGGGTTGGGTGTCCTTTGTCTGCATGAACTGAAGATATACTGGTGTGAAATGTATTTTAAGGTTTTTTTAATGTAGTTATAATTATGTTGATGTAATTATGTAATTACATTGTTGAGATTGGTGGTCATTCTAGGTGGAGGACAACAGGAGCAGCTTGTTCTTCTTCCTGCTTTTCCTGAGATTCTTCCCCATGACGCCCAACTGGTTCCTCAACATGGCGTCGCCGGTCGCCAACATCCCCGTTAGCTTGTTCATTCTCTCCGTCTTCATCGGTGAGTGCGGCATGATGGCGCAGAAGAGTCACGGAAGCCTCCCCCGATTTTGTCTCGTTCTCACCCTAATGAACCCTGAGCACGTTTGCCCTTTGTTGGAACCTGTACCACAAAGCAGGATCTCTCTCTTAGCCGGGTAACCTGTCAGATTTCAGGTAGTCTTGGCTAAGTGTAAGTGAACAAAGATAAAGTCCATTTAAACTTTTTGGGATACCTTAAATCTGACAAGTTATCCAGAAATCCTGCTTCCGGATACAGCCCCCTGGTGCTATGTTTGAGTTTTGATAAATATTAATGTCTTTGGTGAGAGATCAGTGGCCCTCTGGATCTGGTTTGTTATGCCTCCCAGCCAGCAGAGGGCAGTGTGTGTACCATAGTGTTGACTCGTCCATGTGCCCTGAAGCAGCCTCTTACTCCACTGTAGTCTCTCGGCTTATAACCTGCCTGCCTCCCTCAGGCCTTCTCCCCTACAACTTCATCTGTGTGCGCACTGGCTCCATCCTCTCTGAGATTTCCTCCCTGGACCACATCTTCAGCTGGGGCATGGTGCTGCAGCTGCTCGCCCTGGCCTGCGCGGTCCTGCTTCCAGGCGCTCTGGTCCGCCACTGGGGCCGCGGACGCCTGGCGTTGGAGGGCCCCGAACGCAACGGCACGGGCGCCCTCCGGAAGCGCGAGTGACCAGCGTGCTGCCGTCGGCCCCGCCTGGCACAGATCGAGCATTCAGATCCTCCCGGAACAGTGGGGCCCAAAGATGTGTGTGTAATTGCAGAGTGCCACAAACATCTGCGAGGGACTGGATCCGTGTTTTTTACTGACTTTGTTTGGCTGCATGGCTGAAATGGGTGCGAGCCGTTGACATGCTGTTGTACCCTTGGTCAATGCTGTATGTGTCGTGCTTGATGAAGGCCCTGCTTCTTACAACCTCACTAAGCAAAGGTGCACTAGAGCTGTTATATACCCAAGGAGTGTCAGGATGACGGGTGTGAGCCCCGTGTGTGTGTGTGTGTGCGTACCTAGGGGAGGATCACAGTCTAAATCCAGATGAATTTCAAAAGCCAGTGAAGTTTTCCCCAATCTCTGCCCGTCAACTGAAAGCACTGTTAGGATACACGTTTTTAAAGAGCATTTTTGGGTGGTGGGTGTTAAATCTGAGTGAAATTACAGCACCCATTTTAAGTACTTTTAACATATTTGAGGATGTCGCAAGCAGACATCCTGAACTCTGCAGGCCTTTGCATGGCCAGATTCTGGACCAGTGTGTTTGACTTTGTGTGTTATATTGTCGTATGTGTGAGCCTGTCCTGCACCACGAGTTTGAGGTATTTCCTGTCTTTGGACACTTCCTGTGTTGGACATTTGCGGTGGAACCCTGTGACATTCCAGCTGCGGTTAGTGTTCTCCCGATTTGTTCTGAAGGCCAGTGATGAAGTGCCTTAATAATCTTCCCAGCTTCCCCAGGCCCACCCAGAACGGGTAATACTGTCATTATAAATAAAAGCCTTTTGTGTGAGTGGGTTTGAGTTTCATTGCTGGTCAGAGAACACAGCCTCCTGCCTTGACCACCCTCTGTGGGATAGGTGTGCTGTTACTTAATCATTAAAACCGTAGAAAATGTTGTTAGCATGTTGCGTGCTGCAGTACCTGTCCTGAGCCTATGCCTGCACCTGCTGCCAATGGAGCTTGACTCAACAGGGCCCAGCGAGCCAAGCATGGCCCTGCCACGCCCAGAATGCATTTGGCTGCATTTCCGGACCAGCCCGTTTCCCAGTACCACATCCCATCACACTGAACTTTCCAGTGACAGCGCGGTACAGCCAGTGTATTCGGATCACTGGCTCAGCCGCGATGGCGCCCCCGTGAGGGTGCCTCGGCTCTCTGCAGAGGTCTTCTCGTGCAGATTGATGGGGAGGAGCCTGACCTTTACTTAACCACTTTAGCGTACTGTGCCTGGTTGTCCATTACAATGCATGTAGCCCTCAGTGTTGGTAGGAACTTCAGAGCTTCACTAGGGGTGGGGTGCATAATAAGTACTGATGTAGGCCAATAACCAGTCAGAGCAGAGGCCATGATGTGGCCAGGGGAGAACATCTTTGTCAGCTTCTGATCACTATTCTCTGGATGTAATTTCAGACACACCGCGGGCTGGAGCTGCTCGGTTATTTAAGTGGGGACGCAGGTGCTACACACTTATGAGCAAGCCCTTTTGCGGGGAGTCATTTAGCCGTTTGTCCGGCGTGAATCATCTGACAGGCCATGTGGTGTTCCAGCTGTGGCTGCACGTAGGGCCATGCTTGTGATCAATCTGTAAAGGAGTTTCTCCATTATCCGCCTGGCCTAAAAAGGGAGAGTAATGGCGCTTTTCCACTGCATAGTACGGTACGACACGGTTCAGTTCAGCTCACTTTTGGGGGGTTTTCCACTGGGA
>JAODKN010000100.1:1009262-1021349 GCA_026774425.1 Petrocephalus zakoni | reverse complement strand
CCCCCCCCCCCCCCCCCCCCCCCCCCCCCCCCCCCCCCCCCCCCCCCCCCCCCCCCCCCCCCCCCCCCCCCACGCGCGGCGACAAACACAGACTTGTCCACGAGGAAGGAGCCGAGAGCAGAAGCCTTGATCAGTATGATGTGGGAAATTCAAATGAAGCCACACACATCTGGAAGAAGGATCCCGAGACGGGGGGACGGCCAGCGAAGGGGGGGGTCACTTACGCCTTGGCTTCCTCCTTGGTGGAGTAGGTGACGTTCACCACCGCAGTCTCTGTGTCAGTGTTAACTGTGAGGAAGGATTAAAGAAGAGAGATCACACGGGGTCAGTCCCCCATCCTCACGCTCAGGGGCCCGCAGCAGGCTGCTCTCCGTGGGGACCGCAGGCGGGCAGTCCCACAAAAAAGGCAGACTCTGACTGGGGGGGGGAGGATGGGGGCAGCACTTACGGGAATCTGGACAGAATAGACAACAGCCTTCCATGGATCACAGCGTGGTTTGGGACGGGGGGGGGGAGGGTGGAGGCTGAGGAGAGTGCAGTCATTCATCCATGGATTGCCCCCCCTCCCCACCACCCAAGGATGAGCTAAAAAGATTCCCTCACCTTAACTTTTCCTAAAACATGCAATAGCACCATATACGCGGCTAATATCTGACGCTCGACTGTCGGAGAGGGAGCGAGAAGCAGAATGGGCACACACACACGCACACACGCACACACACACACACGCAGAACACCGGGGACGTGTCCTACTAGACATCTGCATTCACCCCTTAATTACCCCCCAGCCACCCCCCCAACCCCAGAAAGAACATGCTGCATTTTTCTGGAAGGGGGCCACGCTCCCCCAGCCCCCAAAACCAATCAATACCCCATGGCCCCCGGTCTCCCCGCACGGCCTCCCGGGATGTGGGCTGCTGAGCCCCCCTATTTCCGAGGTCAGGAATGACAGTGCTCTCCTACAGATGGGAGGGCCACCACCCCCCCCACCAAACACACACACACACACACACACACAGGCTGATACAGCAAGCAGGAAATCATTAAGGGCCATCAGGCAAACATTAGGACCACACGCAGACACACACACAGACACGCAGACACACGCGCAGACACACATACGCAGATGCTCACACAAACACACACGCAGACACACACCGGGTTAGAGTCACAGGGTTCACACTTTACCTTGTTCCACGTTCTCCACAGATCCGTACTGCGCTAACAGGCTGTCCAAGACCTGTGGAGTGGAGCGAGCACGAGTCAAACACACGCGCGTGCTTCCCAACCCCACAATCCCTAAGTCCCCCTTTCTGCACGCTCCCTATTTCACAGAGAAGATAGGCTCGCTACCCCCCACCCCCGTGTTTACATCTATTAAAAGCTCCGGATACTACAAAACACTTACCCACGTTAATCATGTGAAAACAACAACAACAGAGGAGCGAGCGCAGCAGTTAGCATTCCGGGAAACGGGGCCATGGAGCGTCTGGTACGCTAGCCAAAATCCCAAAAGGCGATGCCACAGCTGCACCCCGGGAAGGGGGGGGGGCACAACTACCTCCAGTGTTGCTCAGTATCGCCGCCCCCCCCCCCCCCAAGGAGCCTCTGCTTATTCCACAGGGCATCAGGAGGAGTGTCACTCTTTCAGGTCAGGGTTAGGCACTCTGCCTCCACTCATCCCCCATAACCTCGTCTCCGGGACAGGCTCGCAGGGACCCCCCCAGGACGGGTATGTGCCAAAGCGCTCAGGCACGCACTTCCAAACTCCGGGGAGTAATCTGCAGCACACTTCGCTAAGAAGGCACACGGCGGTTCACATGCAAGCATTCAGCTCCACGCCACTCAAACACCTACCTCCCACTGCAGGTGGGGAGGAATGTTCCGGATCTGGATCTTCCGGCTCCTATAGAGGCGAGAAAGGCGGTGAGCGTTAATTGTGCTTTTCACTGTATGATCCCCAAAAACTCAAGCAGAAAAACAAAAAACTTAAATCCCTGCTGTAAGAATCAGCTTCAAAGCATAGTGGAGAACTTCAACAACATTTTCCTAGAAGATCAGCACCCTTCATTATAATATTATGAATCCCTCGCAAACATGGTCACAGCATCTACAGAAACATCTCGAGCTCACGAGGGGGTGTTTCTGAAACAATAGCCTCACTCTCCCCCAACAATGTCCTGCAGATGTTTCTATAAGAAGTCCCTCCCATCCATGGTGGTAAGCGTTTGGATCAGGTGAGAAGGCGGCGACATGCTCGACTAACCACTATCCAACAGGGGGCGCCGTCTAGCCAGGACGACCTCTCACCCAAGTAAACTGACATGGCCTTTGAAGAGATAATCCCTATTTTTTGTGAAGACGACCCGGCTATCATGCCTCATGTGCATGCGTGTGTGTATGTGTGTGCATGCAAATGACTGCTTGTTTGATTAAGCCGCTTTGAGACACTGGGAAAGCCCCGGCTGTTCCCCAGCCAATCAGGACACTTGGCGAGCACAGGGGCGGGGCAGGCTCTTCCGTGAGAGGACCGCACGCACGTGTACACATGTATGCCCCTTTTTCACCGGCCAGGGTAGCGCTGGCAGCTCAGAGCCGCGTTACCGTGAGCACCGGCTGCTGCAGCAGAGATGGGGCTGTTACCAGGGATGCTAACTGCGAAAGGAGGAACAAACGGAGAGGACAACTTACACTAGACAGCGGGTTCCGTAGGCAAAGCGGAGCCAGCGCTCGGAGACGGGCGACTCAAGCCCTCCCACACTCATATCGCCCCCCGTGTTCCGGATCAATGCCCCCTCTCCTCCGCCAGCTCCCCTCGCCTCATCGACACCAGGCGCACACACCGACAGCGATTACCGGGGCAAAGAAATGCCCGATCACGGCCCCTCTCCGAATTGGAAACCCCCTCGGCGCGGCTCATTTAGATACCCAGGGAAAGACACAGCTGGCTGGCCCTGGATCGGCGCAGCACACTCATTCGTGGTCCCTACCGCGCGTCAGATGCGGAGGGGGAGGAGCCTGCTCCCCACACACACCGGTGCCTCCGGCTGCCACTTTAATCCCCTCATCAACCGGTCTCGCTGCGCGCGGCACTCCGCTTGGTCACGCTTGTTCTACAGTAGTTACGGCAACACTAAGTTTCCACGTAAACAATTTCACACACAAGAACTTGCCAGACAGAACATTCCGGAACACTAGAAAAACAAACCCGCAAAAAACAGGTCTTCACCTACCTCTTGTGAGGTGAGTCTCAGTAGTGCCACCCCCCCACACCACCCCCCCCGCCATAATTCTTGGCAGGAGATACAGAAATTGCAAACACTATAGGGTAACACCCTTATTGTCGCCATTCTTTCCATAGTTCCGCCACCCTTGTGGACAAAGGCTGTAATGGCCCCCTCCCACCAATCACCCTGTGACAGTCCTCCTCTCTCACCCTGCCTCCTACAGGCCATTCATACACATTGTTCTCCCTAAACTCCCTAAACAGCCTATACTTTCCCAACTCTCATGCGTAACGTCACATTTCATTCTGTATCAAGGTCCGACCGCCCTCCCTGCATCTTGCAAATAAAGACTCATTAAAACGTGCTGAGTGAGCCCCTGTAATCTAGCATAAAATCGGGCTGCATGCCGCTGCTTACAGACGACGCACACTCGATGCGCTCTCTGACATGCTCAATGTCACGCTGGGCAACTCAGTGCAGCCAAGTTGGGTGGGCCCCTGCCCCCTGCCCCCTGCCCACTGCCCACTGCCCCCTGCCCACTGCCCCCAGCAGATAGCAAGCAGGTAGCGGGAATCAGCGTTCCCAGGGGCAGAAGGGAGGGTCGGACCACATCCGGAAATAAATCAGAAGTACACAGACCGTTGCTTTCCGACCGCGATGCCTTCAGCTCCTTGTGTGTTACCCGCCATGGACACTAGCCGTTCGTAGGAGGTAGGACCCCCCCTCGGGCTGAACTTGCCGTTACATAACAGACATCCATTCAGCACCGGTAGGATACAGAAGGCGACCATTTTTTGCATGAGGGGTGTTGATTCTCAGTGGCCGAGTGACTTTGGCTTGGATCCTAAAGTCCGTCTGGGACAAGCAAATGATACCAAAGGCACACAGACACACTCAGGCGTGTTGGAACTGTGCGTGTGTCTGCATTACCAGTGTTACACACTTACCAACTGTCCTGCCTCGCTTTCAACACCGACACAGCAAGACTTCGCGAGATTCCACAGTAACATCACCGGGACGGCCATCTGAGGGCCTTCGGGAAGACAGACACGCCATCCAGCGGGGAGACTCACGCTGGCGGGACACGTTAAACACGTTAAACTCCGGGGAAGCGCAGCACCAAAATAAGAAAATTTTAGAAAGATTTTGAATCTGACACCGGAGCCGGGAGCTGCAATTAAAAGCCAATCAGACAAAGTGGAGTGAGGCACTAGGCTTCTGGATGAGCCACCAATGCCCCCCCCCCCCGAACTCAGCAGAGGCTGGCTGAGCTGAAGGCCAGTTTCGTTACAAAGTGCTTAACCTGACACATTAAACACTCAAATGATTACAGCAATCAAGGCTCTGCCTGTGTCCCATTTCGTCTTTCTGAGTCTTGAGAGGAAGCCAGTTGAACGGCAAGCTGCAAGCGATGCTTCTGTCACTAACCAGAAATCCGGGTCCTCGCCACCTTCCCAAGACCAGGGGTGCGTCAGAAACGCCCCTTGGCATGTTGGCGTTTTCATACCGCAGACACGACGCATGTTCTCTGCAAACATCTTTGGATTCACACAAGAGTGACAATGCTAACCCCAACCGGTCAGGATAGCTGTACAGGTGGCACGACGGCCCAGCTGTGGCAAATCGATCGGGCCACGGTTTTGGGCCACACCGGCAACACATCCGAGTCACAGAGTCCATCGACTCCCCAGGGGAGTGTATGGGAGGATCCATTTCAGGAGTGTGCGCAGAGATGTACCCATGTAAAGCACCCTGGGATAACCTGTTGCGAAGGGCGCTATATAAAAATAAATTGAATTTAATGGAATGTATATCTGCAAAAATCAGGTGTAAGGGAGTATCAGTGCCAAACCACGATAGCTGCTCCTGTCCTTTAGCACATGATAAGACCCCAAAAGAAACTGAAATTCAATTAGAGCACCCCCCTTTACCTGCCTTTATACAAACAGCCTCTGCCCATTCCACAAAAAGGTAGGAATCAGCAGGGAGCCAGGCAGCAGGCCACACCCTGCCCATCCATCCCCAAACGGGTCGCATGGACACCGCTCAGGTACCCCACACCCTGCCCATCCATCCCCAAACGGGACGCATGGACACCGCTCAGGTACCCCACACCCTGCCCATCCATCCCCAAACGGGACGCATGGACACCGCTCAGGTAACCCACACCCTGCCCATCCATCCCCAAACGGGACGCATGGACACCGCTCAGGTACCCCACACCTTGCCCATCCATCCCCAAACGTGAGGTTTAACCCCCCAAAAGCACAGGGATGTGACAGACGTGACAGAGGCAAGATGGCTGTTCCAACCTCATTCCCACATTCATGACGTCAAAGAACACAGGGGCAGACACGAGGACAAATCAGCACGGATCTGACACACAGCCCCAAGCCACCCAACGGCCATTTTCTGCCCCTGAGTGCTGGGACCGCCTTCGAGAGCTCTACAGCTGGGCGAGAACAGAACCCGAGCAGGAGGGAGTGTGTCTGACAATGGCGTTCGTGCCAGCACCCTCGGCGAGTCAGTCCGGGCCGGTCGGGGCTGGCAGGGCACGCTACGCTCCAGGGTGGAGATGCCAGGGGCACCAGTAATCTGAATTAACCCTGATCCACGCTAAGCCCTTAAGCACCATGAGATCTCCAGGAGAGAGAGAGCCCCGCACGGCACACAGGATCGGGAAGAACGCGTCACGCCCACACGCGAGACCCCCCCTAGAGCCAGTCTGGGGACAGGGGTCCACATGCTCTGTGATGGACTGGCGTCTCGTGCAGGGTGCGCCATGCCTTCACAGCGATCCCATCCAGGATAAGCGGAAGCCGGATGGGTTTTAGAGACCTCAGACACTCCTAATACCCATGCGAGTCTCTCATACCCACAGACATCTGACACCAGCACTCCCCCTGTTGGCAAGGAGGGCTCACCTCCCTCAGTGTAGTGGCATGATCTCAAGTATATGCCCCAGACAGGGGATTTAAAAAGCAGGGAGAATCAGGCACCTCATTGGCTAAGAGTCCCGAACCATGACGCACATCTCACTAATACTGAATGTGAGCCTTCCCAGCCTGCTGAGATTTATTTATTTAAACCAGGCACAATTAAAAGCTGCGAAATGGTGTCTGTGCATCAGCCAAGGGGGTACACATCCAGAGATCGTGCCACAGCTTGTTCTCAGGTCCTCGGGGAGGTTTAAGTTTTACCCGTTTATCAGCTCTATCAATATCCGGTGAAATACGCCTGTAAGGAGCCAGCCTCATCTCTCCATCTCAGCCCGCGCCATTTCTGTGGGTCGCACTTCATTCCTGGGGTCCCACCGGAAGTGTGTCAGACAGTAGGGGGTCCCACCCAAAAACAGCCCCCCTTCTTATGTAAAGCACACAGAGGCTGCCCTCAGTGCATAGGCTCCCCATCCCTGCTGGAGCAGCGGGGCAACCTCAAAAACAGTGGCTGAGCTCCGGGGGGGACTGAACAGCCAGAAGTGCAAAGCTCGCAGCTGCACTGCAGTTTTCAGTCACCTGGAGGCGCTGTGGAGCCACAGCGTGAAGCCAGGACGTGGGCTGTCACACTGAATGGGGATTTTCCTGGCTCGCTCCTGACCCGTCCAGAGGGCAGGGCGGGGTGCGTACAGACCGGCACAGAGTCGCCCTAAGGAAGGGACCGCAGCCATCGAACGACCTGAACAAGCCACACACAGCATCTCTCCATGGGAAGCCAGGCAGCCCAGCTCTGAGGGAATCCCTGGACTATATGGGAATTCCCTTTTTTTTTTGGGGGAGGGGGGCGGGTGGAAAGCAAACTCTTGTTCTATAGCACATAACAGGGTTAAGAGAAAACTCTCATATATTAACATAAAAATCGATATAAGGCAGCAGTTTGGGTGGCTGACATCCCCTGCTAAACCTTCAGCCTCCCGCTGGTCCCAGTCAGGAGCTGGGGGTGGGGCCAGTCAATGACAGTCCCTCATACATCAGGCTGCATAATAAACAAAAAACGTAATCTCCTGGTAGCAGAATCTCCAGCTGAGATCCCCCCCCCCACGTCCCCCGGCGCAGAATGAGGAGGAGGACACTCGGTGCGGGCTGGTACCCGCTCGGTACCCGCATGTCACTCGGTCTCCGGTCAGGTAGCAGCTCCAGGTGAGGGCGACAACCCAGCCACCAGCGGAGGCAGCGTGCAGCCCGGGACAAGGCAGCCAGCGGGAAAGCCCCAGCCGTCGATACACCACGGCAAAAAAAAAAAACACCCAAAGGGGGCACTGGGGGACGCTGGAACCGCCCCAAAACAAGAGAGCGGCCGCCCACTAACTGCTAAAACAGGAACGGGGAATCCGCGCAGAGCGCCCGTGTGTGAGCCATCGCCTCAGAGCAGCACTGCACTGGCAGAGCTCCCCACATCAACACCGTGCAGCCGCTGTCCCGCCCCTCAGCCAACCCAGCCAATCACAGCCCAGCTGCATCACAGCCAATGGGAAGGCAATAAAGTTGTGCGTTGTAGCCACACAGCAAACTCATGTAGATGAACACAGAGGGAAAAACAGCTGTTTTAGCTATTATTATATGGACATCAAAGCGAGACAAAATTAGCCTTTTGTGCTCGGAGTACTGACTGTCTAGTAAATTGACCCGTATAGTCAGCAATTAGACAATCAAGGATATAAATCACTGTTAATAATAACAATAACAGGAGCAGCAGTAAAAGCTTAATTACTGCTCCATTAAGGCATGATTAGCAATGTTAACGCTTATAGGACGGTCAGGGATAACGCGTGGATGGGAACCATATACACAGCTGACACACGACCAGCAACTCCAAAGAAAATTGGAGACATACTTGACAGGTATTAACTGTATTCTCTCACTGGAACAATTCACAGGAAGCAGAGAAGTAGCCAATGGGAAGTGATCTAAACCTGACTGACAGGTAAGACTTCCTCCCATAGGGTTCAGAAGTCTTACTTGGGTTCATTTCACCCATCATCATTGCAAAAGCCAGAGCTCTGTCCACCATCAGACCTCATCTGCAGCGAGTTCTGTGGAAAGACATGAGCTTTCTGAGCTGATAAGACCTCCCAGGACGTCAGAAACAGAACCAAAACATCCTTGTGGTACATACATAACGCCAACTGTGTCTCCAGTTCAGGACAATGCTAATACCTGGTGCTCCAATTACGCTCACATGGATGAACGCAGATGCACGCAGAGGGGTAGGTGGGGTGTAGGGGCAGCTGGTGCTCCACTAGTGCACGGCCTCAACGGGGACCCTGAGAGCTCTGGGCCCTGCAGAAAGGCAGCAGTGACACAGCCCAGTCCAGCTTCTGGACGAAAGCGCTTTCGCCTCTGAGTGTGTGGGATCTGACGCATTTCTAACCCCCTTAGCTCAGGACTACATGCGAGCGCAAGGGAAAGGCGCAAGTGTGCTGCTAATCTGGTGCTGCACACATGCGCCTGCTGCCCTTGTGGACCGGCTGGGGCTGGATATGAATGGATATGATGATATAAGCACATGACAGCGTAGGCAGCTGGCCAGGGGGTCGCTTAGCTTACCGCTGTGCTGACGACCGGCAGGGGGGTGGAGGGTCGCCCATACACCCCACCCACCCCTACTTGTGTACAAAAGGCCCAGTATGCAGTAACATGACCCAAAAGGGGCTAATCGCTTTATTGAGAAGATTAGGTCCATAAGAGAGCCCCGCCCCCAAAAATCCCGGCATCCCTATGCCCACGTGACACCCTGGCGGCTGAGGTGGCATTATCTCCAGCAGGACTTTGTCCTCAGCTCGACAGCGTAAATCCCCACCCCCAGGTGGCTGGAAAGGCACTGCGGCTTGGGCTCAGAGGAAGACACCCAGGCGCTGACCCCGCCCACACACGGCGATCACGCAGGAGACACCCCCGTCCTGAACTCACAGCACGAGAGTGATTATGGCGAGCGTGCTCGGTCTGGGACGTGCGGTGACGTGCACGCCCGATAAATCCAGAGGGTTACCATGGGACAGAGACATGGCAGACTGTGACAGAGGGGTCCCAGGCACCCAGGTCTGGCAGCACACAGCACGCCCTCCTACCGACCCTGACCTCCTTCCGGGCCAGGAGTTGAGCTGCCGTGGATTTGACAGGTCTGCTGTCAGCTACCAGAGCTACCAAATTATTTCTACGTAAAGAAAGAAAAAAAAAAAAAAAAAACATTCAGCCAGGCAGGGGAGACAGAGGCCAGCCTGAAAACTCTCCCCAGCTCCATCCCTCCCATACAATAGCCTCTGTACAACTACCGCATCTATATCTACGACAGTATCCGTGGCAACAGTGAGTCGCAGCCCTGGCCCTGGGTGTGAGCGAGAGACGGGCCTAGCCAAGCACCTTTGTTTCCAGGGGCCTTGATTCCACCTTTCCAGAATAAAAGCCACCACCCAAGAGGTGCAGCACACAGAGCACACCGGCGGGGGTGTCCTGACGGCGTGGCCGGAGAAGCTCGGCCGCGGGGGTCACGGCGCATTCCTGCCACCGACACGAGTAGCACCGACCGCACACTGCTCACAACCACGATGAAACTGAGTCCAGGCTCTCTGTCACCAGCACACATGTGTCACAGGGCATAACAACGAGAGAGCGCCTTTAAAGTGTCCGGTTTCATTCTCCACCCCCTCACCGCATCACATGCGAGGCGGCTAGGCCTTCCCTCCAACCAGAGACGCGTAACACAAAACAGGCAGCCACCGTCGTGTCGAGTGACTACAGGGGGCACCCCTGATGGACACAGGGACGGCCGATCCCTACACAGCTACTGAGGGGAGACACATACTCACATGTACATGCGCATGTAATTGGGGGCTCACGGCCAGCCAGTAGTGCAGGGCAGGGCGATCTCCAAGTGTAGGAGGACAGATCTCATGTAACAGGAAAGATCAAGACATAGAGAAAGCGGAGGAGAAGAGGAGAGAGGAGAGGAGAAGAGAGGAGAGAGGAGAGGAGAGGAGAAGGGGCGGCAGAAGGGAGGGAATGAGAGTCATGAGAGAAGAGGCAGCGGAGTGGCACGGGATCCCCAGCTGGCACTGCGGCCGGCCCCTGGCAGCACCACAGCTTGGCACAGGAGGGGCACTGGTGTCCTTTGGCTGAGCGTGGCACCCGTCCTACTGCGACACCAGCTGTGTGCGGCAGGTGTGTGTGGGGGGTGCACCAAAACACCACCTACAAAAGCCCAGCCCCCATGCCAAACCCTAGTAAACACCCTAAGATCCCACAGCTAATAGGGGAGGTTAGACGGCCAATGCCCCCCCCCGCAGCCATCCGCCAGAAGCTGTGGGCCCGCCCTGCCCTGCTATTCCGTGGCACACCCGCCTCGAACCCGTCCTGCAGCCCCACGGAGACACCGCGCCAGCTGTGAAAAGCACCCTGTGCCCCGGAGCAGGGCCGGCTGGCCGTGCTTCCTGCCGTACCAGTTCTGACAACCCGCTGATGTCACCGGCAGAGCCATCGGTCCTCTACACTCCCGTGACGGCTCACAGCTGTCCCGGAAAGGCAGGGCCGCGGACGCCCGGCCGGCCAGATGCACGGAACGGGCAGAGGCTCCCCCGAACAAGCTCCGCCGCCACCCCGCCCCCAGCCAGAGCACCGCATGACTGCCATCAAATATTTAAGATGCGGAAAGGAGCGGGAGAGTGGGGTGGAGGCAGAGCTCGGCCTGCCGCGTCACATGACACCGCCAACGGCCATTTGCGGTAACCAGGCACGCTCTGTCGCCGTAGCGATGCAGCCACATGCCTGTTCACGCGACACGCCTGTGCAAACGCCTGTTCTTGTGTGTTGTAAAAATAAACAAAGCATTTTTTTCTGAATACAAATGTGCTTTTATTTCATCTCCCCATTCACTCAAAAGGCCCTCCCAACCGCCTGTCACCCAAAGTGACCTTCCTCCAATCACCTAACAGGCCCTCCCCCAATCACTCAAAAGGCCCTCCCCCAATCACTCAAAGGCCCTCCCACCTGCCTGTCACCCAAAATGACCTTCCTCCAATCACCCAAAAGGCCCTCCCCCAATCACCCAAAAGGCCCTCCCCCAGCCACCCAAAGGCCCTTCCTCTGGCCCATTATCCAAAAGGTCCTCCTGCCCTTGGTGTCTGCAAGTCTTTGAAATTTAAAATAAAAAAGATGGCTAAAATGGAATAACCAGGTATCCTAGCAACACTCCTGAAGCAGCAGTACATCTCAGGGCCAGCGCAGGCCGTGCGAGATCAGGCCGCGCAGAGGCTCACCGTGGCAGACGGCTAAGGACGCCAGCGCTCAAAGCCTGAGGAACGAACCCAGGGCTCAGAACCTGACCGTCCTCCCGCCAGAACCGAGGGGCACCATGGCAACCACCGTCACCCAAAAATGCCTCCTAATTGCAGAGGTCCGGCATAAAGACGAGCGTTCAACCGCATGGGGGTCCCCACTGCTTCCCCCCCCAGACGACGAACCTCGCAAGTCAGCAGATCACCGAGCTGGGAGACCAGCGCTCGCAGGAAAATGGGGGCGGCGGTGGGGGGGGCAGGGTTGAGACGAGGGAGCACTTCACAAAACAAACAACCATCAACATAAACAAAAAAGTCAGAGCCACAGTGAAGCGCAGTGGGAGCCCTCACAGAGGTAGGAGGGGCGCCAGGCGTCTGCGAGCGGCTGCATTCCGCCTGCCCGCCTTACTGTAAGACACGTGACTTGGCGGCAAGAAAAAAGCATAACTGACGGGTCTGGGCAATGCTATCACTACACACACATGTGAATTGGGTTTCCTCTTCTTGGGGTTGAGAGGTGTGTGTGTGTGTGTGTGTGGGGGGGGGGGGGGGTCACTATCATCTTCCTCCAGGGTAAAAAAAACCAAAAATGTT
>JAODKN010000100.1:983100-997239 GCA_026774425.1 Petrocephalus zakoni | reverse complement strand
CCCCTAGTACTAGCCATGTTTAAACAATAATGCTCAGCCTGGGGCGGATTTGTTGTTTCTGGGTCCCACTCAAAAAGTGCGCCCCCCGCCGGGGGGGTGGCGGGGGGGGGGGGGGCCCACCCGCAATTAAATTGACACGTTTCTGTTATTTCTTTTATTAATTACACTTTGGAGAATCGGCGCCAAAAGGGTTTGATGAGCTCATATTTAAAAACTCCACAATGATGAAGAGGCAGCCATGCTTTCCACTCCCACAAGCGGGGGGGGGGGGCAGTATTATTTTAACACTAAATATTTGCGTGAAGAGCCAAGGTAAGGCTTCCTAACAGGGGCTAAGCTTTTATTTACCGGGCACTGAGCGGCCCCCCGCCTGTTGATAAGGCTGAGCGGTACCGGGGGGGCGATCTGCGTTCCGAAGCGGCGCCGCGGCTGAGTTTCAGTGGCCTGGCGCAGCTCGGAGCCGGAGTCGCACCTCGTCCCCCCCCAGCTACCTGTTTATCCGCACTTTCCTCCGGACCCCCATCACCTACCCGCAGGACACCTCGTAAAAAGCTCCCCGGGCACCCTGGGAACCTGGATCTGGCGCATTCTGCGCGCCCGCTTCCCGCGGCGCTTTTCAATAAAATCAAAACAAAAAATAACTGAAAAATAATTACGCCTCTGCCCGGGCATCCGAGCCCCGCACGCGTGTCTGCGGGGGAGCGCGGAGCGGGACCCCGCCGCGGCTTTCGGGGGGCGCCGGACCCGCCGCCGCTTCGCCCGCCCCGCGCTGCCGGGCACGATCCCGGCCAGGGGATGCGAGCTTTAAGTCGCCCCATTTTCGGGGGCCGTGCGGGGGTCGCTGCCCGGACTCGGGCGCTGGTGCGGCGCGGCGCGGCGTCCCGTGCGCCGTCCCGCCGGGCGCCCCGCACTCCTGCCCCGCGTCCCCTCTCCGGAGAAACGCTCCGGCGGGTCCGTCTTTCGGGACCGTGAGCCGCGCACCGAGCCCCGGCGCCCCCCGAAGTGCGCGCCGCACTCACCTGACAAAGTCTCGATGGCTTTGATGGCCCAGTTCTGGTCCGGGAAATCGACGAAGGCATAGCCGGATTTGAGCAGGACCTGCTCGGCTAAGGGCAGCTTTCTCTCCCCAAAGAGCTGCTTCAAGTCCTCCACGGTGACCGAAGGGCTCAGATTCCCGATGTATAGTTTGTTCATGATCCAAAGAAGGAAATCCCGGTATGAAATCAGACGGGGAGGGAAACAAAATATCTAGAGGATGAAATAGAGGGGAGGGGGGGAATACAAAATAAAAGAAAAAAATAAGAGGAAAAACCCTGCAAAAAAAAAGCAGTTATCACCCCCCAAGTCCAGTGCACCCCCGGTTCCAACTCTGCTCCTGGTCAAACACTTTTGACGGGGGTAGGAGGAAAAAAAGTGTCGTTAGGGCGCTATGGAGCCGGCAAGCGCCGCCTCTAAGCACAATCTGCCCTTAGAATGTCAGAAATAGTGTTTGCAGCCTGCATGTGCCGCGCGCGCCGCTCCGCTCCGAACGGGCTGGCGTGGGGGTGCCAAGTGGCACCGAGATCACCCTCCGGGTGCATTAATCAAAGGGGGGGGGTGTCGGAGTCAGCGAGGTCGTCCATCCAGCCCCCCCCCAAATAGTGCCAGTGGTGTTTGTGTTATTGCTGGGCTGCGCGAGCGCGCGTGCTGCTCCTAATATTTGGTAAATGAAAACAAACCATAATGACAGCCCCCTGCCCCCCCGCAAGACGGGCGTTCAGTATCCACTATAGAAGCAGGTCATTTGTTGGGAGGGGGGGGTGGGGGGTGGTGGGGGGGGCGTGGAATAATAGCATTTTTTATGCTAAATTTATTTTAATCAACGATTGCAGGTACTGGTGGGTGACAGCCCGAACCGGGTACCGGTGCGATGGGGCGCGCGGCCACCGATGCAGCGGGACCCGGACCCGGTCGCGGCGACGGCCTCCCGCCGCGTATCGCCGCGCGCCCCCTCGCTTACTTTTGGAAGGCTGGATTGATTGAAGGGTAAAGAGGTTGGATTTCCCGTATGACTGAGACTCCGGACATCCACTCCCCGGAGCCGAGTGCGGCCGAAGCCTGCCGAGAGGGGGGCGGGAACACGCCCCCACACATGGCAGCGGACCCGGCGACGGCAGGAGCAACTTGGGCGCTCGCGGAGAGTCCATTTAGCGCGCGACCAAATGCACGGGTACCTGGTCCTGTTAGACCCGGGCACTGCCCAACCCCCAGATTCGGCTTCGTTTATTTGCTCTAAATTTATTTTTGTAATTGCAGACTGCAGTTGGGCATATATGGGATTTATTTTCTTATAAAACAAACAAAAAAAAACAAAGTATGCTTTTGACATCGACGGCGCAGCAAATGGCACGCGACATCAAATGTCCAGGTTGCGATCGGTACATTATTCTAAGAAAATCCCACATACGTAGATTATCGGGGGGGGGTTACACCCAAGCACACAAGACTGCCCTCAATCGAGGTTATTGCGTAAGCCTTCCGCTAGCAGTTGTGCGGTCTTACCTGCACCATTAAGTATAAAGATTTAATTTCAAGCGGCGCTTAAAGTGAGTCTTTCCCCGCATACGTGCATTTTTCATGGAAGGAGGGCGATGCAGCCGAAGATCATGTTGCATAAAGGCACCGGCGTGATGCAGAAGCACGCATCGTGGGCCTACACGGCCAGTTCCTTTGTTAGGCGCCTGCACAGCCTCGGCTTCAGCGTGCTGCCCATCGCAGGAAGCGATCGGCGGCGAGACGGGCTCCCACCAAAGCCCCTCTCCAAAGGACGGCGCTGAAACCGGCTTTAATGTGCCACCACGTTCCGCAGTTCACACACCAGACCTTGTTATTCCAGCCCCGGAACGTCTCAACTTTGCGGACTGAGGGCGTTGCATTTCTCGGGAGAGCTTTTCCGGTTAAACTGAATTAACTAAATTTATATGAATTATTGAAGTGTGGCTGCGACCCTGTGCGTGGAAGGAAAAGCTAAACAATTTCTCGGCGGAAGCCCAAATATTCCCGTGCGTGCGTAGATGGTCCATGTTTTGAGAAGCCTGCACCGCTGACTAACGTATTATGGTCTACGTTTTCAGAGGACATAAAAACAACGCCATATGAAGTCTGAAATGAGTATGAAGGACCCTGACGCACACACGCCCTTGCTCCTCGCATAAAGACCCCAACAGCAAACACACACACCTTCTGACAGCGCCATGTTAAGGAGCCACTCGTCTCATTGCGCAGAACCACCACTTTTAAAATCTCACTGCTCACGCGCGTTTTGTACAAAATGTTTGTTCAAGGAGAGCCGTCTATTCAAATGACGATTTTCAAAGAATGTGCCATAATTCATTTGAATTAAGAAATGTAGGGCTGGTTATATGGTCACGACACATTATATAACTAAAACAATCTAATTTGTGCATAGAATATATTTTTTAATCAACCTAAAATATAACCACATATTTTATAAAAGTCGCATTACATTTAACGTGAACGTGAAAATTAAATGGGTGGAAAAATGATTAAACATTTAAAAGCCAAATACTGTCAAGTATATGTGGGCTGCTTTCGCCACGTTTTACCCCAGGATACGATGGACATTGCCTGGGTGTTTTCGACAGTGACGTCTTGGTGCCGAGAAATACTTGCCGTCTAAATACAACGAAATCGTAAAACCTCGATATTCTTTGTTTCGGAGGTTATAAACTGGACTCTGTGTTTTTATTTAGTTTTGTGTCATGTGCCTTTTCCATTATGGTGCGCTGCTCAGAAGAGAGAATATTAGCGAAAGTATCATTTATTTTATTATTAAAAGTTTAATTTTTGCCGATTAAGTCCTTCTGTCTCTGCTAGTATTGAATTGTAAACAAATCTAACAAAAGGGTCGCTCTACTGAATTCATAAAAATCTAAAATTTCTTGTACATTCCCAATCTGTAGCAATTATATTTTGGCAGGGTGGAATATAAGAAGACAGGGAATATTCTGATGTCCACAAAAATCCTCTCCGAACCTCGAGTATCTCCAGAGCCTATTTGAAAACAGATTGCAATAGAATGGAACGAACTGTGCTGTAGCGAAAACTAAAGAAGTGCGCCACCTGCTGGTTGCTCTGGAGGCGCAACACAGTTTTAATTCTCAGCTGAGTAATGATCTTTTGACTCGCATGTGATAATACCTTGGTAATGTTTCACAAGAGATATTACGAAATGCAATGGGCGAGAAGGGGGCAAACAACTTCAGTAGGGTTATGTCTTTGGCCCTTTTCGTAAACCATCTAATTTGTATTTTAATGTGGGGGCGCAGATCAAACGGTTCCACTCAACAGGCGCCCAGGCGTCTCACAATTAGAATTATTGTGCGATGCAGAATCCATAAATTGCGGTCCTTTTTTGTTACGGTTAAACTTTACCACCTTGTGAAACTTCGCCTTTTATCCCGGAAGAAAAAATACTAATCTAAAAATAAGATATCAATTAGTTTTCATTTAGTAATCTGCTGCCGCCATGTCATGAAGCATGTACATTAACAAATTTGTGTGTGTGTGTGTGTGGGGGGGGGGGGATAGTGGAAAAAGCTTATGATAATGAACTTGATTTGACAACTAAACTGTAAACATCTTCGGCAGGGAAGAACATACCGTACCTGGTATATTTTCTGGCTCAATTTCAGCACACCTTTTCCTCCTGGAGCAATCCTACACCGTTCACACCCTGTTAGACATTTTATCGATCTGCCGATAACATTCGCTCGTACCGTCTACGTGTTTCGTGCACACGTAGTACTTCTCGCCAAATATTCCGCTTGTCTGCATTTATTATCCGTTTAGAAAATAGAACCCAAAACGCACCAATGGTGTATGCCAGGTTAATATAGCACAGTATGTAACAGTCGTCAGGCTTTCCAACCATCACTCCGTCACCAAAATAACCTCAGCACAAGCCACCGAGGAAGATGGTTAAGATGCAGGGATGGCAGAGCACGGCGTACGAATACCCACCTAACAGTGATGGCTGATACGGTTAGAACGCTACCTCACCCAGCTGATTCTCTGAATACACCCACTTGCTTCTGCCCAGGGCTTTCAGCTAAGCAAGAGTTCCATGGGACTCTCCCCATTTCCAAATGGTGGCTGTAACTGTGGCTTCGGCCCAATAGGTTGGATGCATCATGCTTCGATCAGGTAGATGTCACGTTTCACCTTCAGGTCCCAGTTAAACCATGGCGACAGAAAAAGGGGGCAATGGGTTTGTCCCTACCGACCAAAGGCGCTTTATACCGCACCAAGTACGGTACTTCTGGTATGGTACTTTCACTTTTCCATCGACTTCCTGTCGAGCACAAGTACCAAAAGTAGTACCGAAAGCGCCGAACCAGTTGGGGTACGTCTTCGGTACTTGGGGGCATAACTTGAAACGCTTTCGTTATCGACTGGTCGTGCAAATAGCCCGATTCTGAAACAATGCGACCGCCGTTTTGATAAAAAAAAATATATATAATTGCGATCTGGTCGGAACAACTAATACAAGGTCAGGATAGCTTAAGAAATTTAAAAAGTATTTAATATACTAAGGCAGATTATAAATACTGGGGTACTTATAATCAAAAATTAGTTATACTTCTCACAAACCTGTCTAGGAGTGATTTAAACAGCCAGGATGAGAATGATTATGATAGTCTCGGAGAACGCATGCAAAAGCCGCGAAAGGAAACTAAACGGATTTTACATCTATAAAAGGAATAATTAAAAGTTGCCAAGTGAGCTAAGCGTTTCCCATATACCAAATGTAAAATGTTTTAGCGAAACATTAGCCCCCTGCGCTGTTCGTACAGAACTTAATGTTTAATAAAAAAAAAAAATAAATAAATAAATAAAAAAAAGTCTTATCAAAGCTAACTGTCAAATGATGCAGATGATCTATAAACTTTCCAGCATGGCCAATTTCTGTGTGCTCACAAACTGCCTCGTCAACTGCATAGGCAAGTCACAACATACACACACGCCACATAGCACTCACCAAAATGACAGACAAGCTGGTGAGGGGGGGGGGGGTGCAGAGACTCACCAAGGACAAGGCATTGTGTGAAGAGGCAGTTTATTGCTTGATTACTGCCGAATTATGAGCAGAACACACACAGTACAGAATCAGAGCAGTGGGACTGTTCCCCACCCCATATGAACCATTTCCTATATACAAAGCTGGTCTGTGAACATCTACAAATAAAAAAGCAGGGAAACAGTCAACAAAATGCATTCAAAAATGCACAGGGGAGGGAAAAAAAAAAAAAAAAAAAAAAACCAACAACCTCATCTACACATTTGGGGTACTGATGGCAGGTAAAATTTGATAGGGACAGAGACTGACAAAATGTATAGCCCCCCACCCTTCCCAAACCAAACATCTGTGACCACTGTCACCAAACAAGGGCTGGCTGCTTGTGATGCAAAAACTTTTCAGTAATGACCTGTGGAAAGAAAGAAACCGATGAGGACTGCAACACAGGGTGACATCAACACATCTGTCACTAGCAGAAGTTTAACATGTGAACCTCATACAGCACTGGCATGAGGTGGCAACCTGGGATCTGCCGCTCGATGTCACAAGGGGCACTTACGAGGCGAATAGGAGCGCGACCTTGACCGGGACCTGTACGCCCCACGACTGTAGTATGGAGATGGAGACCTGCGTCTGAAAAGAGAATAAGTCTCAGGTCTGGACTCAATGAATGGCATAAACAAAGACATTTAAGCAGATTACCCCTTGTGCCACAACAGCTGTACAACAATGCCCATCTAAAATTAAAAGGCAATACTAACGCACCACGCTACAAGCAGGACATGGTACAGCGCCAAGTAAAAATTCATTAGCCTTGCACTGCCAACAGGCCAGTTCAGAATCGACACAGCTGGCCAGAGCTGCTCATGCGCACATACCTGTAAGATCTGTAGTAGTCGCGATCATCGTAGCGATCATAGCCACGGTCGTAGCCTCGATCATAACAATCCCGTGAAGAACGACGGAAGCTGGGCCCACCTCCGGCACCTCCACTACAGAGAGCACAACCAGGTCAGAGGTGATGACAAGGGCTCGACGTCCCAAGAAACCTATACGTTGAAGGTCTCCCATACATGTAGAGGCGCTATTCTAGAGCCCAGGATCACTTACTAGGTTGGCCGGCCCATGTAGATCCCAGGGGTTGGGGTGTGTGGCCTCTTCGTAATGGAGTAATCGACTCTGATGCGCCGACCATCCAGTTCCATTCCATTGGCGCGCTCTTTGGCCTGACAGCACACAGACCGTAAGAAACATCCCCAGAAACCCTTAACAGCGGCCTCATCAATCTTCTCGTAAAACCAAGAAACAGACATCCTAATTAGAGAGCTAGAGATGTAGGAGCCATCTACTGAAAGCTATTTTGAGATTTAAAATTTATGAAAAATGACCAAGTAATAATATAAACATTTCCCATACCCATTTTACTCCCAGGTTGTAGTCCTCATATGTTTCATAGTAGACAAAATCAATCAGTTTGCCCTCCTCACCATGGCCACAGCAGACTGCAATTCTGCAACACCCATCATGCGGAATGCTCACCTCTTTAGAGTCGTCCCTGTTCTCAAAGTAAACGAAGGCAAAGCCCCTGGAGCGCCGAGACTGCTGATCGTACACGATGCTGACGTTGGACAGGGGGCCGTACTTGGAGAACACCTCCCTCAGGTCACGCTCAGTGGTATATAGGCTGAGGCCAAACACGCCCAAGCAACAGTTCGGGTCTGGATTTGCCTGAAGAGAGAGCAGAGCATAACTCAAGTCCTTCAGCATGGTCACAGTTATAGCATGGAACAGAAAAGCTGCAGATGCTTACTGACTACCTCCTATAGACTGAAGAAGTGGCTTGTGGGAGTTTTATACACAGCATGAAAAATGACTGGTTCAGAGAGAACCAACCAGATCTTGTCAGATGTCAGACCTACCAACCAGATGTCTTGGTCCCACCTCTAGTTGCTTGAACTCATCTCCTACATACATCTGATTGGCCCAGAGAGAACCAATCATTTTACATTCTGCCCTCAGAACATCTTTGTGCAAGTAAAACTCCCATGAGTAAAAAAGTAGGTTACTTCTACCTTGTCCGGCATTCAAGTAATAAAAGCAGCTGTGTCACAGTAAGAACTCAGTCAAACATTTGACCTCACAAATCCATCAAGCCGAAGAGTGACAAAACCCATGGGCACTCTAAGGTCACTCTGTACACCACCAATCTCTTACAGCAGCATCGTCCATGATGGGGATTTGCTCAGTGTAAGAGCACAATATAAACACCCCTGCTCAATGACAATCAAGTAAATCCATTACATGAGATAAATAATGCGTTTAGTTATTTTGACAGCACTGACTGCTCAGTAAAGGGGCCAAAAAATCTCCATACCAGATAATGGACTACGGACATAGTTAAAGGTGTGGGAAATTAGACTTCAGCTTAGCAACACAGCCCAGCAGAATAATCATACATTAATGCTTGTTTTGTAACCACGGCTACAGAACAAACAACAGATTGCTAGACATTTGGTCAGTGCAACACCACCATTTTCTTGCAATAGTAAATGAGATTTGGTTTCTACCCATTTTGAACCAATACATTTTGTCATTTAAAATTACTTTTAAAATGTGTATTAATAAAATCTAGATGGGCACCTTCAGGGCCAGCAAGCAAGATCTGAGTACCTTAAATCTCATAGCATAAATGAAACTCCCCCCACTTGTTACATAATACTATGCATCATACTGCTGCTAACATGCAATGCCAAGAAAGCCAGCAGCACAGCAAAAGCCAAGCGACATTTCCATTAGCAAAGCTATATCCCGACGCCCTCATCAACCCCGAGACGCACTCTGGTGCTGCTTGCTAATGGGGACGAGCCTCTTTGACCTACAGTCTTGTACTTCCTACAACAGGGTAAAAGACGAGCTTTGCCTCCTGAACTTCACAACTCGCAGCCAGGCCTAAGGCTCCAGCCATAGATCCTTCAAAACTCAGAATTAGAATCGCGACGCTAACAGCTGCGCCGCTTTAGTGTACAATCGAAGTTTTGCATGCCAACTTGTTCCCATTTCTACATGAATAAATATTCCGTGTAAAAAAAAAAAAAAAAAAAAGTTACCCAAAGAACCGCAAATGTTAGCTCCCCAGTAACTAGGTGACCCTGTCGATTCTAACGCAGCGTGCGACTCTTTACCCGAGTACCCCACTGCAGCACTAGCACCCGAGGCGTCGGCTCCCTACCCTGTTGCCGATGTGCCGCCGGCGGTTGGACATGGGCGAGCGGCTGTGGCTACGGCGCCGGCGGTAGTCACCGCTGCGGGAGCGGCTGCGTGAGCGGCGCCGGCGGGACCGGGAGCGGGACCGCGAGTGAGTGTAGTGCCTGCGGGAGCTCCGGTAAGAGCGAGACCTGCAACGGGGGGAGAGGGAACAAGGTCTCGCTATAGAGAGAGTGTCGCTCTCACACATATACACACAAGTGCACAATAAGATAATCATTTATCCAGATATCCTGCAAAGCACAAAGCAATTTAAAGCACAGACTGAGCACCTATAACACTGCAGTCTCAAATGCGAGCAGATCTAGAACTGTATCCACTCAACAAGCTGGCCATTTCACTGGTGTAACACAGCCACTCCACAAAAAAACATCATAAAGGAGAACACCCCCCCGCCCACCCCCAAGAAGAGCTAAGCCCCTAGGACAGAGTTCCTGTAAGTGATCAACCCAAGAGCCAGGGAACAATATCCTCCCATTATCCAACTAATAAAATTGAAAAAGTCGTGTTTTCGACTGGTGTGAAGCCCCATGCTTAGCTGCACGTGTAAAAGCATCCAGCTGAGACACCAAAGCTTTTTAGACCGAAAGACCACATACCTCGACTTGGACCTGGAGCGGGAACGGGACTTGGATCGGGAGTGGTGGGTGCCCTCTTTGGACGGCGCTGGGGACTGGGCAGGAGATCGACTAGCCGACTTACCCGACCCACGTGGACTCGCACTCCGAGAAGCCGAGCGAGATTCCTAGACCAACCACAGCCAGGTTATCATGACAGGAAGAGATCGGCTCCAGCAAGGCTAGCTTAGTGCAAATAAAACTACTTCAACAACGATGTTGATCTAATACATGTTTATCCCTAACAGCTAATAAAAACCAACCAAATACATGTGGTTTTCGAATAAAAAAATATATACATTTAAAGAATATATACCGAGTAAAAAGACTGTCTTCAAAAAAACACCATGAGAATCTATGTAGAAAACTTCAATTTAAAAGGTAGATTAATTTAAAAGTGGGATTCACTCAACCACTAGCTTGGTACAGAGCAATCCTCCATAACAAATCTGGGTAATACAGAGAAATGCATGCACGCTTAGGAATGGAAATCATACTGTGACAAACAGACTAATAGTTACTTAGCGCAGTGATCTTATCCCCGATTACTTCTGATCTTAACTTCATAACTTCATAACTTCACAACTTCACAACACATCTCTTCTTCGTTCTTCCAATTTCTGACTTCTTTCCTCTTCCCCCATCTCACACTGCCAATACACTCTACATGTGGAGACTTCTTTGCTCCTCACTTAGCATGCACTCTTAAAATTCAGCTTCACACATCTGAGCTCCAAATTATTCTCATTAAACTTGACATTTGACTTCTTCCGCATTTTCCTTCTTCCAACCTTAACCTTAACAAAAAAGAAAAGGATGAAGAATATATAAAAACTACAGTCAGAAAACAAAACAAGAGGCAGTTGTCCTTAAACCCCTGTACATCCCTGAATTAAAAAAAAAGCATAACTGGGGGAAAAAATGGCAGATGTTGTGAGACTATGCAAATCCCATATAACACTGCAATAAACAAGAGATTTAGTGTGTCAGACTTCGAAGGGTGATGTAGTCGAAATGTGAGCCTTTTCTGTATGCCAAAAATCAAAAGTATTAGTCCAGAAATTTAAACATGCTGACTTATCCCCAAATATGACGTTACTAAATGTTGGACCAAAGCCCTGCTGTAGACAGAGAGTTAAGGAAAGCTGAAGAAGAAAATCTGAAAGCTAAGGTACATAGACTAAGGAGTAAGCATAGCACATGCCTTCGCCGACAGTGGGTAATCGGGACTTTCAGGTCTGCCTGCTTCAAGTTGGCCTATAAGTAACCTAACAGCCGTAATGGGGGGGGGGGGGGGGTTGCGTGTATGTACGTATGGGCGCCGGCTACGTTAAAGACAAAGCAAATCGACCTAAGTGATGCATATTCACAAATGCTGCCGTTTGTAGAGTTATACCACTGGAGATGGATTTCAGCTCAAATGTCAGTGTATTACGAGCCCGACACTGAGTCTTAAATCTAACTGGCTTCAACGAAAACACCGCGCACTGTTAATAACCCTGCGACGCACTCTGATCATAATGACCCAGAAGGTCCCAACATGGTAGTGCAGTACCTCGCCGAAAGACTCCAAGGTGGCCATTTCACAGATCCCCTGCTCCCGTCCGCAAACCTCCACCTTAAGACCGTATAACTACGCCCAAGACGTGAAGATGCAAAATGGTTTTAGGAAGCGCTTACATTTGCAGCCACCTACGCAACCTTTTGTAGCCAAGCAGACGGAGAAAGGCGTTACCTGAAAAGCCACCGAGACTGCAGTAAAGTTAAAATGGGTCATACATTACCGGTCCGACCGACTATTGTTTGATCGTAACTACTGCGCGCACATCTTCTGATCGGTTGCCGTTATTCATATCACGTGCCCTTTCCGCTAGTTATATTGCTTATATCAGATACTATAATTAACACACAAATCAGATAACCGACCGCGAATCACGATCAGTTCCTCACGCGTGATACCTAAATTGTTATAAAAAAAGGGAGGTTTAACCTGCACGGTTTTGGGCCACAGCTATGCCAGTAGCTCGGCCGTCCGCGATGCTAACAGTTAGCTCTTTCATTACCGACATGAGGCAGAAAGCGTGATCGCGCCAGGGAAGCGGCCTGCTGAAAGTGGCGCAAAAACACAGCCGAACACGTCGGTTATAATCATGGCATGACCAGTTGTTCTAGAACTACACATATTAACCAGAGATACACGCGACGCCCAAACTAACGGGCTTTTAGCAAAGCAGCCGGCTCCGGAGACGCTGCTGTCGAACGAGAGACCGCCATGGCAGCCAAAAAGACGACGGCCAAAGGAAAAAAAATACCTCACGCACTAGCCGCATTCCTTACAGACATCCTCCCTAAATACGTGGTTTAAAAGCACTTAAATATTCCGCCTTACGTACTCGTTCGACAAAATCCTTCTCGTTGTCGCTCATGTCTTCGGTTGCCGTTAATTTCTCAACTAAATGGTAAGATAAAAGCAGGCGAACGCAGCTAAAAGCGTCTCCTCGCCCTTTTTCCCTCCCACCGGCGGAACATGTAACCGGAAGTAGCGCGTGGCCGCCGGGCGGAAGTGGCGACGGGGGGCGGGCCTCTGTGCCGCGCGGCTGTAGCGCGCGCTTAGTGCGGAATGCGAACGAGCACGTAGATGGTGCGTTTCGCCTGGAACATTATCAGCGAAGGCAGATGACCGAATGCGCTGCAGACGTGTACATATTCCGCTTCACACGATTTTTCATTATCACATTTCAGCTACCAAAGAGAATGTCACCATATCCCTCAAATTTGTGCTCAAGCAGACTGACTCAGGTCGCCCGCGTAGAAGAGCCTCCATCCAAAAAGATTCCAGCATACCAGTTACCTCCAAAAATGACACGACGAAATATTTTATTTAGGGCCTAGGAATATCCCTCTACACCGGCTTTAAGACTGCGCCTATAAATGTGAAATTTTTTCCACACTGGATGTTTTACGGTTTTGTGGACAGATAAAGCATTTAATTGGCAATGAATACGATATTCATTAAATCCAGTTCAATGTATAAAATGTGTATTTGCTCCATAGTAAAAGAACACATGATAAGAATGAGGAATACAACAAATATAACCATGCTTTGAATGGTATTCAAAGACGTGGAGATGTACAGACTGTCTATAAGCACTGTTCGCCAGACGTGGAGCTTTTACTGCTGAAATGCCGCCCCTACTATCTACCGGGGGAATACTAACTCCATGGACCCCAGAGACAGCATCCTGTAGGACTGTTTTGCTCAGACAGACTGGGATGTGTTCAAAACTACAGCCACTATGGAGGACTATTCTGTCAGCATACAGGACTATACTGAGTATGTGACTGGGTACATCAGCACTTGTGTTGACAATATGGTGCCCACCACACAAGTCAGGAAGTTCCCCAACCAGAAGCCCTGGATTAACAGACAGGTATGACAAATGCTGCAAAATTAATCTCTTGCATTTAGATCAGACGATGAGATGGAGTACAAGGTTGCGGAGTACGGACCGAGGAAAGCCATCACAGTGGCCAAGAGGCAGTGCAGACAGAAGCTGGGTGGCTTCTATTCTTCTGCTGACCCTGGACAGATGTGGCAAGGCCTGCAGCACATCACAGAGTACAGGGCCACCACCAACACCATCAGCTTTGCAGGCAGCCTGCTGGATGATCTCAACACATTCTACACCTGCTTTGAGACCCCCAGCCACAGCACAGAGAGGAGGTATGCATACACTGAGACCACCCAACCCCCCTCCCCCCCACCAACAGTCTCAACAGACCAGGCACATAAGGTACGGAGGAGGATCAACCCCCGAATGGCAGCAGGACCAGACAACATCCCTGGGCGGGCCCTCAAAGCATGTGCTAACGAGCTGGCTGATGTTCCCACCTCAATCTTCAATCTTTCCCTCAGCCAGAGCACTGTTCCCACCTGCTTCAAGACCACAACCATTGTCCCCCTCCCCAAGAAAAGCACAGTCACCTGCAAGAATGACTACAGACCAGTAGCACTCACTCCAATCGTCACAAAGTGTTCTGAGAGAGTGGTGCTGGTCCACATCCAGAGCAACATCTCAGACACTCTGGACCCCCTGCAGTAAGGTCCACATCAGACACCATTGCTGCTGCCCTTCACTATTCCATCTCCCACCTGGAAAACAAAGCAGCAGAGCAGCT
>JAODKN010000100.1:914690-949531 GCA_026774425.1 Petrocephalus zakoni | reverse complement strand
GATGCCACGGAACAGCAGCGAGGCCCAAACACTTATTTAAAAAAGCCATGAAAAAGTAATAACTAATTACAAGAGAGTAGGAATGAAAACTAGCATCACTAGCAAGGCTGGGAGCTGCTGATCTGGAGTTTTGTCATGGTAGTTTATTGCCAGGTCAATTAATTAGTTGTAGGTTTCTCTCTTATCTACGACCAGGAAAGAAGGGGCTATACCTGCAGTTCCACCATAACGACGCTGACCGGCGTTGTGCAGCGGTGCCCCCTCTTGGTGGGGTGGGGTAGCACAAGGGAAGGTGTTGGACCGGGGAAGGTTGCGTGGTCCTTCAGCATCATCGGGCACACCCTCGCTGCTCTCGTCGCTGTCACGCCTGTGCCACGTGTGACGGGACAGCTGCCCTCGTGACTGCTGCTTGTGGAGCTGCAGAGTGACAACGAGGAAACGTAAGAACACCGTACAGCCTCACATACGGTTCGTCTGGGACAGGGGTAGGGAGCCTGGTCCATGGAGAGCCGGTGTGGGTGCGGGTTTTTGGGATGACCTCTCAGTCAGCCAATATAAAGCATTGGTTGCCAGCTCCTGTCCTGGGGACCCAGTCTTATTGGCTGATTCAAAAGTCATCCCAAAAGCCCGCACCCACACCGGCTCTCCATGGACCAGGTTCCCTACCCCTGATCTGGGAGATCAGTATGGATCTCAAACAAAGCAGTGCATTGTGGGAGCATGGAGACCATACCTCATGGATGTAGAGGGCGTGGATGCTCATTTCAGTGGACGCATATTCTGATAGGACCATACTGTTCAGCTGACCCTCCCATGCGCTGCTGCCAGAGCTGGCTGTGCGGGCATCAGTTCTGTGCCATCAAGAATTAGAGGAGAAGAGAGGGACAGAGGGAGCGAAAGTTATCCCTCTGTTGGGGCACAAAGTGGGCAGATAAGCAACTGCAGTCATAAAAACATTTTGGAAATGACAACTACTGTACTACTGGATAAAACTTTCTGCGTTTCGCTGCCCCCTAGATCAGGGGGAATGATTAGATGATGCAGGAATGTGTAGTTGGATGGATGGACGAATGGATTACTCTTTGATCTATGGCAGAACCCCCCCTAAACTCATGGCATTAATCTCAAATGAAACATTTTGCTGTATGTCAGGAATGCAAAGCTCTCACCCCGACCCGGCCATGGCCCTGCCCCCCACCAGAGCGGCCCCCTCACTGCGGGGCAAACGGGGGGAGGCGAAGCTGCCTCGGAGGTGCTGGCTGCCGCTGAGAGGAGAAAAAGAGCGCAGGGCAGAGGCCCCTTCCAGGAGGCCCACGTCCACCGAATGGCCAGTCACCGAAGCCTCCCGGCCCAGATGGAGAGACCCCAGAGGAGGGGGCCCAACAAGGAGGTTGGCGATCAGGCTGTGGGGCTGAAGTGAGATGTAAGAGGCATCGTTATTGCAGAAGCAGCTGTGTCCTAGCAGAGGGTGGAGGTAACCAAGCACATCCATCTATTAGCGACGGCATCCATCCCTCCATCCCTCCGCACCTCGGACTCGGACTGCATGGAGGTGAGGACGTGGTTCTCGGCGAGGAGCCCCTGCTGGCCGGTGGCAGCCTCCCGCTGCACCTTCTCCTTCAGCTGGCTGATGAAGGTGGTGCTCTCGCGGGGAGGCTGCCAGCGAGGGTTGGTGATGGCGAAGTGCATCAGCGACAGCTCGGTCTTGCCGTCCTCCGCCTGCTGGTAGATGGAGGCCTCCGTTCTCCCCGCTGACATCCACTGCCGGGCGGAATAATAGACTCTCAAGGAGTAACCATGGCAACCGGCAAAAATAGACACTTAGATTGTACCTTAATGGATCTGAGCTATTAGGCTGATGTTGAGCACCCAATTTATGTGCATTTTGAGGACAGAAAAAGAAATAGCTCTGAGAAAGTGGTTATTAATTACAGTACAGCCTAAGTCAAGTGCTGAGAGTGTTGCCGCGCGCTACATAAAGGCCAGTGTAGGGAAATGTAGCATATAGTTCATAATTGAGGGCTCAGTTTAAGTACAGCGCGCAGCCTCGCCCTCACCGCGGGGTGCCCATGCTGACGGACGTCCATCTGGGCGAAGGAGCACGTGTCGCCCACGCCCACCACCTCCACGGTGAAGTTGCGGAAGAAGTCGATGATCTCAAGGGACTTGCGACGGAGGCAGAAGATGAGAATGAAGGGCGTGATCACAGGACTGAGAAGCTCCTCCAGGATGAACACCTGCGTTGGCGAAGGAGAATGCTAAACTCTGGGCAAGTCTTACATCCAGTGGAAAGTCAACAAAGTTCAATGGGGTCGTAAATATAAAGTCTGCACAACTACATATGTTTCGAATATACGCCCCCAAAAAATGTGTGGAAAAAAACGTTGTTTTATGTATTTGGTGTTTATATTATTTTCCGATGGTACACTAAACCGGGGGTTTTCAGCCCACAAAAAAAGACCAGAGCTAAAAACCCCCTGGGAATGTGAGATAATAATAATAAGCGCTGGGCTGGACCCGCTTTGACATTTCTTGCATTGCATTAATCAGATGATAATTCTAGAATTTTGCCAGTTTCTGCAGAGGGCTCGTGGACCCCAGGTTAAAAGGTCCCTTCAAAATGAATGGACTTTCTTGGCATACTGCATGTGCGACTCACAGCCTTGTACTGGAAGAGCTGGGCAAACTGATCCCTTGTCTCGTAGCGGTGGGCATTGCCTTGCCAGTGGTCCGGCATGTAGTGGATGTGCGCCAGGATGACTTTGAGGAGCTGCTCGGGGCAGAAGACCAGATGTTTGTCGGGGATGAAGGAGCTACAGAGGAGAGCAAGAAGCTGGACATGAATCACAGGACCCCCACACACCGGGGCATCTCAGCAGATCAAGAACAACACAGTGATGAAGGCAAATTCAGAAAATCCTTTTTTGGCTCAGTAGACTGTCAAGAAAATAAACATTGATGAAGGCACCATCTATGACATCACACATACGTTACCAGTCAAAAGTCTGGAAACACCTACCCACAGGAGATTTATTTTAACTATTCTCTAGATTTTAGAATAAAGATATCAAAACTATAAAATAACATATATGGAAGTATGCACTGACCAAAAAAGTACTAAACAAAAACAAATTTGTTTGGGGGGGCAGCTCTGTGGGTTGGGGCTCAGAATATTGCCGGTTCAAATCTCTAGGTTGGCAGAGTAATGGCACCACTGGGCCCTTGAGCAAGGCTTTGAACCTCAATTGCTATTGGGACTGGCTGACCCTACTGTCTCCTCTGCACCAGCTCCATGAAGTGGCCTCCTGGGATGCTTCCCCAGCTGCCCTGAAGGAGGCCCCACATATATACTGAGCTCTCATTGGCTGCTTTTCCTTCACTCTTTGGTCAAACTCCACCAAAATCATTTCTACTGAGCTTAGGTCAAGTGGCCAGGTCATGTGATGCGACACGATCACTCTCCTTTGCAGGCGGCTTGGTAAGGTACAGTTCCTACACCACTTCTGGTTCCCTAGCACTGTCCCTACGCTCTAATTCAGATATCTCCCCAGGCCCCAGTTCTCACCGGCAGATAGTAATGCAGACCCCCAGCAGAGTAATGCTGGTGAGGACGTGCTCTACAGCCAGAACGTCCTCGTCGTAGATGGTGAGGGCAATGAGCACCGCCAGGATGGAGCCGGCGAAGAAGGCGACGTTCTTGGCGACCACCGTGAGCAGTGGTGACATGAAGCAGCTCATATACTTGGAGGAGGCCTTGTAGCCCTTGCAGAGGCGGGACATGAGCTCGTGGTCCAGCTCGTTGAAGTGCCGAAGGTAGAAGCGGCCGTAGAGTGACCAGCAGCGGGCTCCCAGGCTGCCCGGCTCTCGCTTGATCACCTCCGTGTAGCTGAAGAAGGCGTAGAGGATCTGCCAGATCAGGATCACCGGGCAGAGCAGCAGGTTGGCGATGCCAATCCACAGGATGCGTGAGCTCAGCCTGTCGGCCAGCTCCAGCCGGCTGCCCCCCCGCTTGTACTCCGCCTTCAGGCTCCACTCGTTCTCGAAAAGCGAGCTGGGGCCCCAGAAGAAGATCAGCTCAAAGTTGTACTTCAGCCCACGTGTGTAGAAGACGACGTCCCCCAGCAGGGGCGGGCGGAAGCGAACGGGCAGCAAGGACTTGTTGATCATGGCCACCATGTAATTCTTGAAGCGCAGTATGCGGTGGTAGATGTCCAGCTCTGTTAGCTCCTTCTTGTGGATGCAGATCTGGTGCTCCTTCTGGATCTCCACAATGCGTGCCTGCACCTCCTGCCACGTGAAGTACGGAAGGTCGGCCTGTGATGGGAATGTAAGTCACATTGCTCATGCCTTGGTAATTCATGTTTTGCTCAGTCTTGACAGAATGCCTGAGAATGGCCTCATGGGTTATTTGCATGGAAGGGGGGGTTGCGAGGGATAAGGGTGCCTGAGCACCTGGACTTTCTGCCTCTCGTTTGAGGTGCTGAGTGCTTTTCGAACTCCCCACCCGCCTTAACTGAGTGGGACCCCATGGTCGAGTTTCTGCCCCTGTCTGCAAGTCCGTTGTTATTTGGAACAAAATGAAAGATAGAATAAAAAAGTGACATTTTTATTCTATTTTCTCAATTAATACCTGATGAAGTAATCAATTAAGCACAAGATATTGTTTGTCTCTTCCTCCTGATGGGATAGCAGAGGCAAAGAGAGGCATCTCTCACCATAGACATCTTCAGAGCGTTGATGTAGAAGGCCCGGATCTCCCAGTAGCAGCAGATGTTGTATATGAATTTGACAAGTCGGTGGAGCCAGAAGACCCCGGAGATGATGAGGATGAAGATGACGAACACATTGTCATGGATCCTGGGAGAGTGACATTTAAATATACGTTTTGAGGTTTAAAAAGAAGAAGGACGGAGGAGAGTTCCTGTGGGTTGAGGGAGCTCACCTGGCACCACAGACATCCACCGGTATGAAAGCATCTGGAAGCGTGACCTTTGACGAGTCAGTGTGGTTCACCAGTTTGTTGGCGAACAGGATGTCATAGTCCACACAATTGGCCAGGAACACAGTGAAAGCGACGACAAACACCAACTGCCTATGGGACAGGAACATAACAAAATCTGGGCTGAGCATCTCCTCCCAGAGAGTTTGAATAGTGACACTAACATTCTTAAAGAACAAAACAGGTAAGACTCCAAAATGTAAATCAATGACCTAGATATACACCAAAAATGGACTGGATCACTTCAACAGAACATTACCATCTTCTTCATGAGCTGGACTTGGCATCAAATATCTGCCATACTTACACGAGCTCAAATATCTCCCCCAGCAGCATACATGTGAAGCCATTTTTCTGATGCAAATTATATACGTTTGGAAGGTTAAGGCTAAAACACAGATCAGCCAGCTACAGTCACTGCGGAATAGCTAGCCGCATCCTTTTATGGATATAGTCTGAGCCAAGTATTTATATTGCACAGTTTCATACCCACCAAACAAACATGCAGACTACCTTAATAACCAATTAGTAAAAAATGTTTTGGTTAACACAGTCCTTGAGAATTTTGGCAACAACTGAAAGGATATCCTCTGGAAGAAAAGGTCCAGATTCTCTATATGATGCCACTGGGCTGGAGAATTGAAACACAGAATATAAGCATAAGTTAGTAGAGTAGAGGCATTATATAAAATGTAGTGAAAAAACACTTAAATAATCATCTAGCACTTGAAGTGCGATAAAAAATGTGCTGGTATACCCCTTGTTATTCAGGACCAACAGACATTGAGAGGTACCAGTATTTAGAAGAGAAAAAGGAGGTGCTAGCACTGCGTACCGGTGAGTACCGGCCCACTTCAAGCACTGTAATAATCTAATTAATCACATTATTTGAACGTACTTCCTCGAGGTAACAACAAAGTCCGAAACAGCACCACCTACCGTCAGAGGCTGGGTAAAGCATAAATAAAGAAAGAAAATGTAGGTGTTTTAGAGGAAAGGTGGGTCTCACATTTAGATCCCTCTGGCACATGTACCAGCAGGTTCTCCTCTCCGGGCGGGGAGTCATTGTAGGAGGCCTCCAGACGTTGGTACTCCGTGTCAAAGTGAGCCATGCTGCAGCCCCTGCAGCATCCTCTGGCACACAATCCCAGCAGCTGACTGCACAAATCAGACGGGAGTGAAGGATGAGGTTTGGAAACGGGAATAAGTGTGTGGGGGGGGAGCTCTCCAAACTCCAGTGAGGCGTGCCCAGGAGGCAAACGCAAATAACTCCCACTTCCATTACTCAGCTTCCTATCAGCGAAAAATATTAATAAATCCTTATGAAAACGTGCAGAAGTAAACACGTAAACGCGATCATCAGAAGTCAGACAATCGGCCTTGCAGATCAGCACTAAGCCTGCTTGTGGACAGTGTGGTTTCGTGTGTGAGCAGGCGCGCAGCAGCACGTACCACGTATACAGGCGCATTCGTGTTCCATACCCCTCTGAGTGCGCGCAGTACCTGCTCGCGCTTCTGTGCGTGCAAAAGCGTGCAAAAGCGATGCAACGGAGGCTGTCACGAGCAGCGTGAACGGCACTGGCTCGCCTGCCAAACGCAATGCTGCGTTCGCGGCTCCGACACGCAATACATCTTATATGCATATTTATATCACATCCCGGGCTGGAGAACTACATGTTTTCCGCAGCGAGGTCTTGCGTAACGCTTGGGACAGGGGACTGGCATTAATATGTCACGTTAGTCTAGGGCGGCTTCACACTGAAGATAAAAAGACGTACAGAAATCTTTAAAACATCAAAGGAAACAAACCTCCATTATAGATATAATCACACCGAATAAAAGATCGAATTAAAAGATTTATTTCTCCTTCGTTGCTCCTCTGTAGCTACCTCGATCGCAAATCTCACGTCTTACACGTAAAACTACTGTCCATCCATATACATTAGAACTGCGTCGACGTTAAAATGCAGCTAATTTGCCGTATCAGTTGTTATATATATATTTAACGCCCGAATGTAATGCATTAAGGTGCATCTGGGATTACGAATTCAGGCATATGCGTTGACATGTACTTCGCAGCGCTCGAAACTTACGCGGGGTAATGCGTTTAGTTTTGCAAATCCATTGTACATCTTATGGTGCAGTATCCCTCAATATAAACAAATCAAATACTTTGATACAATCATTGGCGTTATTAGAAAATGTGACGATCGTGGCTCAGCCGTAATAAGATCATTTCTTACCTTGGCGATCACTGAAAATGGTGATTATTCAGATATGGTAAGTTACCTAGCTTGTTTTGCTTTTGTCACCCATCTTGGAGACTCGTTTTGCTTTCATTTCTGTGCATACACCAGGCTGTCAGTCATCGGCGTAAACGACAGCCCATTCGGCCAATCACGAGCGGCCCGATTCGCAAGAAATGTGCGGCTGACCAATCAGAAGAGGACGCTGGCTCTGTTTTTAATGCATGTCAATAGCACAGCGCAAAAACGTATTTACTGTCAGAATTCCTAAGCCTTTGTCTTGCTGCCTGAACTTCGGACGTCACCATCACCATCAACGCATATTTGCATCGGTCATCTAAATCATAACATGTATATGTTGTGTGAAAACATGAGTGCTTACATGGGTGGGCCTCAAACACTGAAAGTTCGTCTCTATCCAGCAACCCTTAAAGTCAGGGGGAATATGACTCATATCAGCTAACATACAGCACATAATAGCAAAATAAATAACTATTATTTATTCATTATTTATATTACTTATTATTTATACTATGTAATTGTATATATATACATGTGTAATTGTAGATATAAAAGATATAACATTTATTTTACAAAGGGGTCGTGGCACAAGAATAGGAATAAATGTGAATTAACGTGTAATTTTTTATTTATATCAAGAAGACAATACATTTTAACAATTAGTAATAATTCTGATAGGAATTGTTTTTTAAAATCCATTTTTTGCATGGGATTTTGCGCCAAATATGGCAACGCTTTTGGGCGCTGCAGGCTTCCGTAGTAGGTCAGCACACACGCCGAAACTCCGGAAGGCGTAGAATATGCCGTAACGTGCACCCAGTTACTTCAACGCGAGCAGCGTAAGTGTGCTGAGTGTGTTCTTTGACAAAATGTTTCAAAAATGATACTTACTAGTTTTGTCGTGATGGATAGCAACATCAGTAATTTATGTTTGCCATGATTTTGGATAATGGTATTGCAACATTATTTAATCAGTTACGTTCTTTTGAGTTTTAATTTGATCGACAAGCAAATAGTCATGACACTGTATTGTTGACAATGTAACTACACCGCGACGGCTTCGTAAGGATGTAGTTGCCGACATTTCAGTCTTGGCTAACCAGGCGCATACGTGGCGTTAATTTCTGCTGACTAGAGGACTTTGGAATCCATACGTTTATAGCTATGCACTTTGCTGTGGTTAGAAGGCTTATGAATTAGATTGTCTAAACCCGGGGTGCCCAACCCGTATACATCGCGATCGGCAAAATAGAGAATAGAGAATATTCTTTATAAAGGAAGCTCTCACTGTAAAAGTTGTGCACCCCTGGCGTGACTGTTTAAAGTCACAGTAATAGCAACACGTGGAGCAGCAAAGTGGTACCGTAATTCCCCGCCTTATAGTTTGTATTTCTCCGCTTTCTAAGGTGCGGCGATCTTCACAATGACGACGTCTCCAGAGCACCGCTCGGTGTTTGACAGCTTTCAGGACATGGTTCTCCTTCAGGGTTTGGAGGAGGTGACGACGCTCCAGGTGCTCACTGGCAGGCAAGGTGCGCCTTATGCTTCTTGGAGATGATCCCAATCACTGCTCTGTTGTATAGACGTTTCACACTTGCAGCCCTGCTGTGCCATGGGTAATGTTAGGCTTCTCTTTAGCAAGACTCCATAAACAACGGTCACAGTAATCTGTTTATAAATGTTGTCTCACTCAGCAGAGGAAAACCTGACTCTTGGGGAAAGAAGCCCTCATGGAGAGGTGTCTGACAAAATGTTCTGCTCTGCCTGTCAGTGTGGCTTTGACAGTCGGGAGGAGCAGGTGAGGGTCTGCACAGGGGTGGCTTAGGGAAGCCAGATCTTTGTGCAAAATGATAGTTGCAGTTATACTCTGTTTATGAAGCTGCATACTTTGCGGGAAGCAGTACCTGCCTTGCTTGAAGGATGCATTTAGTGGTTTTCTTAAGTTGTTTCCTGGTGATTATTTATGATAGAATAGCACATAATGCATTCCAGTACACAGCTATAGCTTTTATAATGATGGTACTACAAAGGTTGTATTTCAGTGTGTGTGAAAGGCTGTTTTCTGATTGGCAGATGGAGCACTACAAGCTGGACTGGCACCGCTTCAACCTGAGGCAGAGGCTGGCGGGCCGCTGGCCCGTCACAGTGGAGGACTTTGAGAGGAAGATGGGGACAGGTGAGGGACAAGACTGGGGGGACCCATGACGGTCACTGTGGTTATGCAGGAGCCCTGTCTGGGATGGGCACCCCACTGGCTGGAGTCTTCCTAGTGCCTGCCTCTGCCGCACTTACAGGTGACGTGTCCAGCATCTCTGGCTCAGACTCAGAGGAAGACGGCTCTGACGGTGACTGTGGTCTCCATGGCAGGGAGGCGGAGAGCGCGTCCGAAACCGAGTCTGTCCGCAGCCGTCTGGCCTGCAGGGTGCTGTTCCGGAACTCGCGGGGACAGTGTCTGTCGGTGTTTCGCTGTGTGCTGTGCAGCAAGAAGGTGCGTTTGCCAGAGGGATCTGGCGGGGGGGCGGGGGGCTTCATTTAGGTCTCTTTGAGGGTCAGCGCTGGCCTCTGTCTGTGTTCCAGACGGACTTGAGCGAGGTGGACCTTCCAGTCTCCCTTCTGAACATCACCTGCAAGTCAGTCTGGGTCATACTCATGACGGGAGGGGGCCATTTTGCTGGGGCTGTTTTCCAAGGGTGAGTGTGTTAAGCCTGATGCTGGTAGGTGTCCATCCTCGCTTGTCCCGTGTTCTCTCTCTCACACTCACTTTCCTCCGGAAAAGGAAGGAGGTCCTGCAACACAAGACCTTCCACCGGTACACGGTTCGAGCCAAGCGGGGCACAGCCCAGGGCCTGCGGGATTCCCAGAACCACGGCCATGTGCCCAGGTCGGCTGGCGCGGCTCTGCGGCGGTACAACGAGGCTGCGCTGGTGAAGGTAGAAGCAGCCTTGCACCTGTCCCTCACAGGCCACCTTCCATGCCATGCTGGAGAGCCTTAGCTGTCCACTGGTAAAATCCCAAGTGCTTTGGAGACGTATCGTCAGTAACCCCTGTTGGAGTTTTAGTATGGGATAACGTTAGCCACATGACTGTCAGATGTTGGCACTGGGCCATTTAACCTTTGACCTTTGTCACCTCCGTATCCCAGGACGTGCAGGACCTGCTAGACAGCTGGTCCGAGTATCTCCGGGCCATTTAACCTTTGACCTTTGTTACCTCCGCATCCCAGAACGTGCTGGACAGCTGGTCCGAGTATCTCCGGGCTATTTAACCTTTGACCTTTGTCACCTCCGTATCCCAGGACGTGCAGGACCTGCTGGACAGCTGGTCCGAGCATCTCCGAGAGGCCAGTGCCATCTTCCTGCGCGTACCCAGCTACAACAGGATGATGTTCTTTGGAGGTCGCCAGGCCCCCCTCAACAAAAGTGACCCTCGCGTCCGCACGGTTCCGTTTCCCACCCGCAGGCCCACCTTCCACGAGATCCGGCGGGTGCATGAGTGCCTCTCAACACTGCACATCTATGGTAAGGCTGCATGCCGCTCTGGCCGAAGAGCCTTAAGGTGGAGACACATGATACATTGGTTAATGTTTAATATTCATTAAAAATCAAGATATCTATTTTGGTCTGATGTGTTAGTCTTGGGCAACATTGCTGACTGATATTTAAACTTGGCAACTATAGCTAGAAGAGATTTCAAAGTACCGACCTGTGAGACAATGTAAAATTAATTATTTTAATTAATTTAATTCACTATAGTCAGCTCTGGCAAGTTTTACTACCTTGCTCCCTGCCAACAGTCCATATTTTTGCTCCCTCCCAGGTGCCAAATTATTTCAGTGGTTCTCAAACTATGGCAGATGGAGGTTTCTCCTTGCCTGATCCTGTATTTTAGGTGTACTAGGAGCTGAGAGGGTGGACTGTTTGGGGGTCTCTGAAGACTGGGTTGAGAAACACTGCCATAGACAATAACGGAGCGCACTTGGCGTACTGCTTGACGATTATCGTGCGCAAGCCTCCTCAAATGGCACGTTGTCTTCTGATGCAGGGAAAGACACTGAAGTCTCCACCATCTTCAGTCCTCAAAGGAAGGTCTGGAAGGAGAAGGCTCCTAGACTGCTCCCTCAGGCAGATCCGGAAAAGCTGGTCGCAGGTCAGACCTTCAGCATCCTGCTGCTGGTTTCACACACAGCATCGACAGCCATCTGCACATTCCCAGGGGTACCCCAGGATTGCACAACACTCTGGCCACAATTCTGTGCATTTTTCTGGAAGTGTACAGAATGTGAAAATCGGTATCTATATTTGCACACCTATCCCTCACTCCCCCAGAATTACTCAACATCTAACCCCCCCGAGTATCTTACAGCACCCCCAGTGACGGACGAGGAGGACACCTCAGGAGACGAGAGCCCCGAGGTGGATCTGGAGGTGCTAGAGGAGACCCTGGGGACCCTGGACCTCCGGGAGAGTGAGGTGTACCCCCGCAGGAGGCGTCAGCGGAGGAAAAAGGAGTCGCACAAACCCCAGGGGCGAGGTGAGAGAGCCGAGGGCCCCGTCTGAACTTCATCTATATTTAATCTTTAGGTGTCTTATAACCAATGAGCTTCTTAAGCATGGACCAGTGGTTTAGTCCATTTTTATGCATTTCAGTGGCACATATTTTACCTTTCCACACTGAGAAAGTAGTATTAAGAAATAAAAACATTTTTCTTTATCTGGGTCGTTGTTTCCTAACCCAGTCCTCAGGAACCCCAAGACGGTCCACGTTCCTGCTCCCTCCCAAAATACATTTTTTGCTCCTTGTCCCCTCCCAGTAGGAGCACAAACATGGATTGTCTGGGGGTCCCCGAGGATTGGGTTGGCATTGGATGTCCTGCCCAATGAATGATTCTGTGTTCAGATGTGGGGAGCAGGGAGATTGAGGGGCAGTGTGAGGATCACACTGAAGGCCTCTACACGGCTGGGCGAGGCCACGCTGACGGCCAGGAGGGGGGCCCGGCCGAGGCTTCCAGGAGGAGGCCCCGAAGGACTAAGAAGGCAGAGGCCGTAGAGGAAGGTGAGCCCGTGGCCTGTCTGCTCACTCAGTCAGCCAGCAAGTAATTCAGCCATTTTTCAGCAGATTGTCAGACTAACCGGACACTGTGATCTGGAGGCCTTCTGGACAGAGCATTAGGCTGTTTCCACAAGGACATCCACTGTCACAGGCACCATGGGTAATTCAGACACGGGTCTACAAGCAGCACAAGTGTGCAGCTCATAACTGACGTGTGAGTTTCTGCAGGAAACCCAGAGATTATGGACAGGATGCTAATCCCACATGCCTCGGGGCTGTGAGCCAGCGATGCTTCGCAATAAGCCGTGCTTTTGTAAGGATCGGAGATATTCTAAAGTCCTAATCAATGGCTGTCTTTGATGCCCACCATAGATGCATGCGACGAGCTGCTGGAGAGCTGGGAGTACAGCCTGAGGGATGCCCTCTTCACAGCCTGCAAAGTTGGGGACCTGGACACCCTGCGGCGGCTCCTGCAGCCCGCGGCTGAAAGCGGCCGGGAGTGCGATGACCGCAGGGTGCCGAAAGGCATGCCTCCAGCAGGGGGTGCTCTTATCCCAGTCCAGCCTGCCTTCCTCAACATGGAGATTGACGACACTGGGTTCACGCTGCTGCACGTGGCCTCCGTGGCCGGCCAGAAGGGGGCAGTCAAGCTGCTGTTGGAAGCTGGCAGTGACCCAACATGCAGGTACCTCCTTACCCCCCCCCACCCAGCTAATGATGGGAGATGTAGGGCTATGAAAGCCACTGTGTGATTAGCATGCTGTGCCAGTGGCCATCTGCTTTAGCTCCCTGGGAGCGAAACAGCGGAAGGTGGGTGGGACGGGGCCGAGGGCGGCCCTGTAAGGTCATCCTGTCGATTTGAGTACCCCCCCCGACTTCCTCAGCACTAGGAAAATGTGAATCAGTGTCAGCGACTTCTGACGTTGCCAAAGTCGTGCTGATTTGGGGTAGTGTCCCTGGATGTCTTTTTAGCTGGGGCAGCATGGTGGCAGATGTTGCCTCATACCACAGGGTTGCTGGTCCGAACCCTATACCCACTCTAGATGTATAGTGTGGTAATCTGGTGTCTTTCCTCGGTCCTGAGACATGCAGCTAGGCTGTTTTCTGTGTGTGTGTGTGTGTGTGTGTGTGTGTGCTCTGCTCTCCATCCCATCCTGTAATGTGTGAGCAGTTGGCGTATGTAAGTGTTCGTCTTGTTTTCACACAGGGACATAAAGGGCCGGACCGCGTACAACGTGGCCCCCGAGAAAGACACCCGGAACGCATTCCGCAAGTACATGGCCGAGAACCCTGACAAGTACGACTACGGCAAGGCGCAGGTAGGTCATCGCCGGGGCCACGGCGAAAGCACGCCAGGCCGAGAGCCGGTGCGACTGCCATGTGCGTCTCCCCAAGGTCCCGGGGCCGCTGACGGCGGACATCGAGGCCAAGAAGGCGGAGAAGAGGCGGGCGCAGAAGGCGGCGAAGAAGCAGCGCGAGAAGGAGCAGCGGGAGAAGGAGCAGCGCGAGAAGGAGCAGCGGGAGGAGAAGAGGAAGTTTGCCGCGCTGAGTGACCGGGAGAAGGTAGCGTGCTCGGGGACCGACCGGCCTGGGTGGGCCGGCTTGTGCCCTCCCCCAGCCTGACCTTTGACCTCTCTGTCGCCGTGACGCAGAGGGCTTTAGCAGCAGAGAGGAGGCTGCAGCAGCAGATGGCCGCCACGGGGAGCGCGTTCTCCACGATCCAGTAAGGCAGTGCCAGGCCGCCGCCCTAGCTGCCGCTCGCCTCTCTGTTCTCCGTTTGCCTTCCTGTTTTTATCTTCATCCTCATCTCATTACTTCAGCTTCACTGAAGCTCTTTGGACTCCTTTTCCCCACCCAGGTCTCTGAATGGTTTCTCCCGCCTCCCCCCACCGACCTGACTGCTCTATTCTCTCTCTCTCTCTACTCTTTAGCTGTTTTCTTTCTCGCTCCCCGTTTGCTGAATGGTTTCTCCCGCCTCCCCCCGCTTTTCTGATTGGTCTCTCTCTGCTCTCTCTCCCCTCTCTGACGGTGCTTTTCCTATGTTACAGGCGTTGTTGGCAATGTGGGGAGTCTCTGATGGGGAAGGTCCCCTTCCAGTACCTGGATTTCTCCTTCTGTACTCCTCGCTGTGTCCAAGAACACCGGAAGGCCCAGGTGTCAAAACCCAAGCCTTAACCTCTGACCTTTGACCACCAGGCTTTCATCTGATCACACTTTCCTCAGCAGCCACTCCTCCAAGGAGAACCACGTGACCAACAGGTGGTGCCACATTTGTTGATCTTGGGAATATGCTGCTCATGAAGATATTTATAGTTCATTTGATTTGATTACACAGACATGAACAGTGCTTTGATTAGCTGCCATGTTTCAGTGGCTTGTTTTTACTCCTTTAAGTCCTGTTCATTAAACTGGAATTCTGGTATTCTGTCTAATATGTCAGTCCAGAGATGTCTGTGTTTTCAGTATTTACAAATGAAATAAAAAAAATTCTTTCTAACCCTTGTGTAGTAATATAATATTCAGACCTTGAATCACTGTCTCTCTAAAGAGACGTCACGTGCTCAGTGGCCCCACCTTAACGAGGAATATGGAACTGCAACGGGGGATCAGTCATTACATAACCACACTTGGATTTTCACACCAGTCCACCTTACCTTAGGGATCATGTGATCATCTGTGGTAGATATTTTTGTGTGGTGGTTTTCACTTTTTTTTTTTTTTTTTTTACTACTGATTTAAATGTTCCACAGCACGTGCTGTGTGGTTATAGTCTGCATGGACCGTTTCCGTCCTGAGATATTGGAGCATCTGCATGGTGCACGGGTCCAAACCTGCCCTGCGCTAATTAGCCAGTGCAGTGTTACAGACTGCGATAATCATCCTAAGTGCTGTCTGCTTTAATGCAGTGTTATCGGGAAATGCCACATTTAAATACTTTGCAGAAAATACTCTGCTCCTGATGGTGCATATGACCCAAGGGCACAGCCTAAAAAGCCCTTTTCACCCATTTCTGCAGTAGTTGATGACATTATGTAAGACTCCAAAGAAGAGTGGTGAGAGGTGATTGACATGCAACTGGTCAGGCTCTCTGAACACTGGTATATAGTATAAACAATCATTAAGAAGTTTTAATTACAATAATGTGTAGCATCACATTTTATGGGTTGCAATTTAATATGAAAGGCTGTAGTCATGTGGGGAAATTCTCTTACCTTGCGATGTTCTTTGTTGCCAGGGATACAGGGGAGTCTGCAATTGATTACATATTCCTGTCATGAAGGCAGAAAACTTAAATAAGTGTATTTACTGGAAAGTGGAATTAAGATGAGGAGAAGATGGCAGTGGCTCTCACAGCAACACCACCAGCTTCAAACCGAACATCTTCCTCTGTGTCTTTGAGGTCTGAGGGGGGCTCACTTGCTACTGATCGACTTTCGTGACTGCACCTGTCCTACAGTTCATTTTGATGACCTTTATCATATGTCAGCTAGGAGTCAGTGATCAAATAGCTGGTGTCAGGGCATAGAGCACATGCATAGTCTAGTCTTTGTTTTTAATATTGCATTATCAATATTTTACATACATGTATGACTGGGTGCATGCATGAGTTTCCCCTAAAGTGGACTGGTGTCCGGTCCAGATGTGTCCCAACTGTGTACCCTGCGCTGCCTAAGACAATTGTTTGAAAGATAGATGGATGTATAATTTAGAGGATGCTGGTAATCTCTTAATATGATTTTAAATGAATTCACTTCTATTACAGCCAAGAGCCTCCATGTTTAGAATATTGATTAACCAAATCTGGTGCATTGTGCAAATCAGAGGCTGGGATGGGTCCTTTCCCCGCCTCGCGCCTTGAACTGCAGAAGTTGCAGAAATCATACTTTCTGTTGAGAAAAAATCGCAGGGAATGCGACAAGGCTGGTATGAGATGTGGCCATTACTGGATATTTGCGTCACCTAGTGGATTGATGGGGAATTACAGCATTTACACCTGCCACAATTACGATATATCAGATTTTTTTTTGCTAGAATCTGCATCTTTGCTGGTATTCTGTGCAGATTTTTAAACACACAGGTCTCTCATACTTCATTCTACTGAGGTTTTCGCACAGATTATTCAGGCTCAGTTCTGTTTGTTCCTCCTGCTGACCATAATGTGTGACTCTGACTGTTTGGTGTCCTGCCTCCATGATGTAACTTGCCTTCTAATTACAGACCAACGCTAGTCTAATTCTAGGAACCGTAAATGAAAATGGTCGCATAGCTTGATACTGTAGATCCTCAAATACTCCGGATATGAATGCGCAAGCTACCACCTTGTGGCGGGTGCTGGTATTGCACGTCTCAAAAGACGTTTTAAATGTTCCGTGAAATGCACATGCAGTGGGTAGCACTGTTGCCTCACACCTCTGGGACCGGAGTCCAAGTTTCCGTTCAGGTTCCATGTGGGTGGAGTTTGCATGTTCTCCCCGTGTCGTTGTGGGGTTTCTTCTAGGTTGTCCGGTTTCCCCCCACAGTCCAAAAACATGCTGAGGCTAATTGGAGTTACTAAATTGCCCATAGGTGTGCCTGTGCGACTGTGCCCTGCGATGGGCTAGCCCCCCGTCCTGGGTAGCTTCCAGTCTTATGCCCGTAGCGTCCGAGATACGCTCCGGACCCCCCGTGACCCAGAAGGATAAGCGTTTTCAGAAAACAGATGGATGGATGGATGGATGGAATGAAATGCACAGACATGTCTGACTATTTCATACTCGCGCTGATCTTCGTTGGCCTGTTTCAGCAGGAAAGTTTAACTGGAACGGCTAATTTCCCCCATACTCGTTTCAGTCAACCGAATTCTTGGAAAAAGCTTATGTCACTTCATTATTGAATAATTAACTCCCAATGGATTCTTAATACAAACAGTATTTTTTCAAAAATCCAGAGATTTTGAGTATTGTTCTTTGCAAAAAGCTTTTATCCAAATCGTCCTCAAATGGAATAAGTTTAAAAGGATCCATTTTAGCCAGTAGCATCTTCTCCAGGTATTTGAGCGTTCTTCAGAATTGAATCATGTTTATTTGACCATTCTGTTGCTGTGTTCATGGAGTGTATCCTGGCACATTTCTTTATACAAAAACAATACACGTGATACAATATAGTTTGGTATTTAGAACCCTTTTGTGCATACAGGTAGTTTTCTTACCATCTAACTTCTAACAGACCCAAAATAGTTCATGTGATCTACCAATAATGCCCAAAATCACCCCTGATCAGAGCTCAGCCCAGGCCCTGGGAAATGCTGCCTTTTGCTGCTGGTATTTCACCATATGACGCTAACTGTGTAACGTGACCCATGTTGGAACACCGATGTTCAGCCTGCAATCTTACAGAGTCGTAGTGTTCAGGGTGACGAAAGGCTGATGGCAAGCTTACCCGCGAAGGAGTGTGCTCCTGAAACCAGACACCACAAACGATGCATAGTTTGGAAAGGGTTTCTGCAGAACTACAGATTTCTTTGATGCAATACTGCAAGAACTGAACGTCAAAGAAATCACGTCATCCCAGACTGGCTGTTGCTGTTTGCATGGATTAGTGAATTTCCTGGATTATCTGTTTAGACCGGAGTGAGTGAATCGCAGTCAGCGGCACATCTCAGTGCCAAGTCGGGCGGCTTGGTGACATTGTAGTACACTGACCTCCTCACACACCTCTCCCTAGCCTCACACCGGCAGCGTGTTCCGTCGCACGGACAGAAGTGCAAGTATAATGTCTTATGAGGCTTTGCTGTTGTGGTGCTCCAGCTGCTCTGGCCTGCTTCCTGCTTCAGTGTGGAAGAGGGATTATAAACACTGTCTGTGGGTGTGTGGGGGTATGATGGCTGTAATTTGAAGGCATCCTTCCTGTAAACATGGGGAAAAGGTGGGAATTCTGCCCCTGGCATACGCTGACAGGGGAATGCGAGGCTTGCAGGCAGATCTGCTACCTGTGTGCGTGAAATGGTGGCGATGACATCACAGCTATTAGGGACAGAGGTCCAGGGTCTTGATGAGTAACGGGCCAGCAGATTGCCGTAACTCCACGCTGGCGAAAATGGCCGCAGAGATCCGATTAGGGTGAGAGCCGCATGACAGAAAGCCTGTTCACCAGATTCTGTGAGCGGGCCGGGCTTCTGGAAATGGGAATTTGGGTTTGTTTGACTTAATCGGCTAATAAGCATCAGCAGAAATACTAATTACACAATTTCGCAGATCTTATTTGCAAGATGAAAGGCACACTAAGTCTCTTTTCTCAAAAGTATGAAATGTACAACTATGTGTGTAACTAACCATAAAACAAGCCCATTTTCAAATACAGATTAAGCTGTATTATGAGCTTCAACAGTTGTTTGATTCAAAAGGGGTTCCAGAAACTTCTGGCACCCATTGATGACCATCCAGGCTCCCATTGGTGGCTGGTTTAAGTCAATAGTGTCAGGTTGCTGCCAACATTGTCTGGAGACCTATCATCTGCATGAAGGGGCCTGGGTGTAGAGGAGGTGGGAGCAGGTCAATGAAGTGTCTAATTAAATTGGCACCCCCCCCTCGCCTGCAGCCCCCCCTCGCCTACAGCCCCCCTAATATTTTAGCCTCCGAAATGAGATCAAAAGCACCATAGAATTTGGAGTTCCATCAGTGACTGGAAGTGCTGAGCTACCAGCGACCAGCGCCTTGGTGCACATCTGCCCCATCAGTGGCCACAGGTGCAAGCCTCTGGTACATTCCGTCATGGCTGCTGGGACCCGCAGGATCCATACCGGAGATCCCAGCTGTGAGAATCCTGCTGGTCTCTTCCACACACACACCATTAACACTGCAGCTGTAGAAGAAAGCAGGCCTGCTGACAGCCTTGAGCTTCTCTGGTAGCACTCTCTTATCACAAAGGGAGCACTCTGGATCTATGTTAGCGCGTGAGGCTAATGCATTAATCCCCAGTGACGCGAGACTGATTAGATTCCAGCAGAACAGTATGGTGTCGCAGGGTCCAGGAGACATAGGTGTCCAGGAGCTCCAGTGTCAGGCTACATGTTGTTGCCACTGCTGTTGCCATTGTTGAGGGAGAGCTGCTCTCGCTCCCACACTCTTTCCCCCACCAGCCCCCCTAAGCCCCTCCTCCAGCATGTCAACCCCCCCCGCCACCCTCCTGCCAGGAAAAGGCTCCCTCACTTATAAATAATTAACAGAACCCAAGTTTACCACACAGTTACCTCTCTTCCATTGGTCTTTTTTTATCTATCAGACATAATTAAGACACCCCAGATACGGCCACTATCTTTGTCTTCATGTTTCCCTTCTTCCGAATTCACTTTATAATGTGACAGAGAATGTTTCTTAATATGCTATTCTCTTTAATGGTGATAAGTGCACCTTTTTCAGTCTCTTCCTTCTGTCTTTAATGGCAAACTCTTGCATTCCAGAGGCAGAATCCTACAATCTCTGCATTCCACCCCTTTCTGTTACCCACAATTAAACATTCTTTTGCCTGATTTCGGGAAATAGTCAGGAAGCCTCTCATCCTCACTTGTAAAGGAATGTCTGAAATAATTGTGTGTGTATGTGTCTATCCATCAGACTCTTCTAGTATGAGCAAAGGTTCTTCTTTCATTCGTCAAGGTAGGAGTGCCCTATAGACAACTCTGTTGAGGTTCTAGACCAATCAGGACTCAAGAAACCCCTTCTGAATATCCAGCATTCCCAATTTGTCTCAATAACAACAACAAAGTTAATATTCACAAGGTTTGCAAGTTTGGTGTTTGTGAAGAAGAAGGTGCGTGCCGCAGTCTGTCACCTGTGTTTTATTTCATGAACAAACAAATCCCTCATTCTCTGGACACCAAAACTGTGGATTTTGGTCCCACCTCATTAACAGCCACTCGCCTCTGGAGAATCTGCTCGAAGTTGCTTACAATGTGCTTCTATAAATAAAATTTGATTGTTAGATAAATTTAATTACGATCCACCCATTTTTTCCTGTCTGTTTATCCAGTGCAAGGTCACGGTTAGCTTGGAACCCATCCACGAAGCCTAGCAAAGCGTGTGAGGGCGTACCTTTGAAATGATGCCATGCCTTTGTAGGGCTAATGTTATTGTTATCATTGTGTTTGATGACATGGAGTTAGTGAAAAGCTTTTGGAGTTTGCAAACCAGACGGCAAAACCTGCCAAGTGTAGGGAACACTGATGCTCACTTTGACATGCTTTATTGTTGCAGTTATTGTGGAAAATACATTTCCCATAGTGCCGTGTTAACTAATATTGTAAGGGCGGTTACATAACAGCAGGCCTAACACAGCTCAGCATCCGTTCCTGTTTCACCCAAAAAATTCCTGGGCAACTGACAAAGGAGACCCACGTCAGGATGAGAATAGGTCAAAAATAAACAGATTGCAGGCATATTTCTGCTGGAAGGTTTTCCTGTGACACCCTTAAAGCGAAATTCCTGAATGCCTCACAGCATTGTTTGCTTTTTCAATAACTAACCATGGAAATGAAAATAATGGAACGAGGGGAGGAGGGAGACGCTGAACTCCCGAGGAATGTACGGAGTGGCTCTGACTCCAGCAGCCAAGTTCCCGCCTCCATCCAATAGCTGCCTGCCACATGTGAGTGGGTGGCTGTGCCTGTGTTCTTCTTCCATGCCCATGCAGACACCCCCCCCCAAAGCACTAGGGCTAGAAATGTCCACAAACACTCAGCAGATTGTAATTGGCCAAAAGGTCATGGCCCTTCTATAGCTGTTAGCAATAGCTATTTCAGTCGAAGATGGGAAATTGTTGAAATTGTATAAATGTGTACTGGAAATCCCAATTTTTCTTAGTGGGCACAGTCTGCCCGTGGAGCTGGGGGCACAAATAATATCAAGTGCAATTAAATCAATCAAAATGTATTTATTGACCCCATTTAACACAATTGAGGTAGACCAAAGTGCTGCATGAACTCAAGCAAACAAAAAACAAATAGGAATCATGAGCTAAAACACAATAAAAGCTATAAAAGTACATGAAACAGGAGAAATAGATCAACAGAAGAAAGAGCCAAAATATCCCAGGAATTAGGATCCCAGGAATCGATTAGGCTGACAGGATAATGGACGGCGCTCTGGACAAAGCCCCTGGACCACCAGAAATGGCAAACAGGACAAAGACCTTTGGTTTCTCAGGAGGTGAGTGTGTGCTGGCACTACAGCCTGCAGGGGACATGGAGGCACGGGGGCCATTAGGTGAAGGTCTTTGCTTGGAAATGACTAAATGCATCCTGAAAAATACATTTGAAAGTATGGTTTTAAATTACACACCACAGAACTTTAGGGAAATCATTAATAATCCATCCATCAATCATCCATCCATCCATCCATCCATTCATCTATCTATCCATCCTCCAAAGACATATCCTGGTGCTCAAAGCATGGACTCTACCCCAGGAGGTCTGGGACACTAGGCAGGTAGATGATTTGAATAGGACGCCCTCCAGTATATGGGCTGAAATTGATTTATTACATCTGACAGCTTATGACCACTGAACTGTAATGTAAATTTATGTTTATCTAGTGTTTTTTTGACCAATATAACTGAAGGGTGTTTTACATGTAACTATTTTACATATAACTGATATTAATGAGTTCACAGGTACATCTAAGCTTAAATCCTATCTACTGCACACTTGGACATCTCTGTGTTGACCCCATCTGTTTGGCAGAGCACAGAGACTGGCCAATTCTAAAAGCAGCATTTAACGGTAAGGAGTGCATTGTGGGATTGATTGTCTGTCACTCACAGTCAGCACTGTTTTCTCATGAAACCCGAACAAACAGCCTCTGTCACGTCGTCACTTCATACATCCCACGTGAAGCGCCGGTGAAATCCGCCCCCGCGGGTCCGTTGTCCCACTGAGGGCACCGCGGCTTTGCTACACGGTTACCCCTGTATTTCTGACTATGTTCAATTTCATTCATCTAACGTCTGCTCTTGACTGGAGCATAATGTCCAGACAGAAAGATGGAGCTCAGAACTCAGATGATGGATGGGTGCATAGATGAATGGATTATTAATGATGTCCCAAAGTTTAATTTCACTTGTTCCTCACCTGGCCCCATGGTCTCCCACTGGGGTTGTCATGCCGACAGTGGGTAGAGTATTAGGTAGCAGTGTGTATATCACCCCCACTGCCCTGATTATTACATTTAACTTTAAACTCTGAAAAGATGAGGATTTATGGCAGCTTATTGACTAGGGTCTGGCAGTGTGGCCTGCACAGGGGGTGATGTAATCCCCCAGGTTTGTGCACCAGCAGCAGGGGGGCAGGTGGGGGTCGACACTCCTTTTTTTTGCTTTTTTTCCATGCCTTCAGGGTACTTTTTGCTAGTGATGAGGAAGAATGACGTTTCAAAAGCCTTGTGTGCCCCCACTCACTGTCTGGTCTAACAATGGCCCCCACAAATCGATGGGTTAAACCAGTACTGCCTGACAGCTTACAATCATCTCACCCAACTTTTACCACGACCACTCCACATTTAAATTGCCCTCATGGCTATTAACATAGCATTATGCGAAGGTGGAGCTGGTTAGGTCACGTCCTGCTCTGCGAATGAATGCGTGTACATAAATCAGCAGAGCCAAAGAGGCTCGGGACCAGACACCTTGCCACTCAAAATGATGTGTGTCCTTGACAACCAAACCAGTTCAGACATCTAATGAGTCCTGGCTGCTTTGTCTCCCCATCTCCCGGGTCTCTGGAAAGGGCGGATTTTGCCTGATATTCCGCTGACCCCAAACTTAATTGCCGCCTGATTGCTGGCAAATTGTGGAGATATATTTGGGTTCGGCTGCGCCCATCCCGCGCCCTCCCTGTCACTGATCACCCAGAGGCACTTGCTGTTCCTGTGCTTGTCATGTTCCTTTGTTCCTGTAAGAGAGAGCTGAGGGCTGGGACTGTGGATACGTGTGAATGGGGCTGCGTCACCAAAACAGGCACAGTAAAGGGGCCATCGAGAAATCAGATCCTTTCTCGATGGGCCCGTCTGTTCTCGCAGATCTTTGGCAATACTTTTGTTCTTGCAGCACAATCTCAAGGAAGATACTGCCCCCCCAGGACCCACCACCAGCATTAACACTAGCTACAGGGCACCAGGTCAGCTGCTGGTGTATTTTTTCATTTATTTCCCTGACTTTTTCCAAAGCAAGTGGGAGTTAAGGGCTTGGCTCAAGGGCCCAGCAGATATATGGTCACCCATCTGATTATGAGGTTCAAACCGCTGACCTTCCAAACATTGGCAGCGTGTTGGAATGCGCTGAGCCGCACACCACCCCTACACTGACCGCACAAAGGAGGGCTGTGCTGATTGTGTGAGGCAACATATGACCAAGATAGGGAGCTCAAACCGCAATGTTCGAGTATTTCTAGCCGGAGCGTTACAGTCGGCCTCTGAACTGCAGTACTTAGAGTCTTAAGGCCAGCAGTTACTGGAGACCTAACACCCTCAAAAAAGTCACCTGACCACTACACAGTTTGGTTAAACAAATCAAGCTAATCATCGTGCTGACTGCAGCAGACAATTATAAACTCATGAGCGATAAAACTCATTCAAATACATATAAATAAATCACAGCTCCGTTAAGTCATCAGGGATCAGCTAATTATTCACTTCATATGCATCTGGGATGTAAGTGACCATTCATCTTGCTTGGGGTACGTGGCTCTGGCAGTTAATGCATCATGGGGTGACGTCTTCCCTTTGGGTTTGCTGGTTGTCCGTCAGCATGATGGGGGTGATAGATCTTATCTCTTCCCTAAGAAAACTATAGATTTTAGTTTTCTAACTTGTTTTTAAAGGTCACATTAAACTACCTAAAATATTCAGATGCTTCCAGGTGAACAGCAGTTTGCCGTTACTCAAGGCACTTAAGAATCAATAAGCGTCTCGGATAAACCGTCTGCGAGCACCTGGTCCTCTAAAAGTAAGTATGTGGACAGGAGGCCAATAATCTCACAGCGACCCGGTGCGCGGGGTTTGATCCACTGAGATTCTAACCAAATATGTAGCAGCTTTCAGATTATGTGATGTTATTCGTGGACTTTTATCACTTTAACTAAAAACAGGTGATGCAGTCATTTCAGTATATGTCCAAAATAAAATAATATGTGACATTTACAAAAGTATTTATCTATTTGCTGAATGTAGAGGGTGAGATGGTCCCAGTGAGAAACTCCATGTCGGACTCCGGACTCTGTACTGGTCTCTAACTCTTCTTTGGTGTGATGCATGTTTTCCCTGGTCTATAAGGCTTCCCCTCAAATGATCAGTGGTTGTGAAATATTCAGTAACCCTTTACTCAAGGCAACACAAATGATGTAGGATTATGCTAATACTTAAGTAGTAATTAACCGCATGTTAAGTGTTAGTTACAAACTGATCTCATTTGTCCATCATTAATGAACTGTCACACATCTGTTATCTCAAGTGAGTAGGATATGTGTTACTATATCTGTTAATTATGCAAACCTTTTTGAGCTACTGAAGGAAACACTGAAGGAAGCACTGTGGGATCAAATAACAAATAACGCAAATAATGAATGAATCGCGACGCATCTTTTATCCTGAGCAGTTACTGTATTTGTTTATTTTTCTGTTAATTGTGTAAATCGTAGTGAACTACTGCAGGAACAAATAATGAATAACACAAGTGAAATAATGATGTCATGTTTATTTATCATTAATGAATTGTGACGCATCTTTCACCTTAAGTAGCAACTGTATTTGTTCATGATTTATACTTCAGTAGCAACTGAGTTATTACTAAGTATTTGTATTTGTATACTGGAGGGGTACACTGTTACCAAATATCCTCTCTAAATTGCCCTGTGATGGACTGGTGTCCACTGTGTGGCTGCATAATGAATATGCTGTTGGAAGATGGATGTATTTCTTGTATATGCACCTCTGTGGAACCCCCTGGTTTGCATTATACTCAAGACAAGTCTTGATTTACTGTGGCTTGCCACTCAACAGGGAATTGGATCCCAGGTGCAGACTAGTTCTGTTGTCTGTTTCAGGGGGCCCCTCTGATGGATGTCGAGCTTGAATGTGGGTCAGTCTGCTGATCTGCTGGACGTGGCATGTCTGTTCAGAGCTGCTGCCCTCTGGGAGCTTGGGCCAGTAGCTTGGCCTGCCCCACACACTTGTGCATTCAGGACCAGCCCATGTGCTGATGATGCCGGCAGGGCCTGTAGCTCTCATTACGGCCTTTTCAGCCCCAGGCACATTTATCTTCTTTTTGCTGCGTTATCTATTATGGTCGGGATTAAAAATTTAATCTAGGTTGAGCTGGCTGCTGAATTGTCTTCTGTGGCATTGATGACTCCGTCTGCAGGCCAGCCGACGCCAGGGTCCTCCTTATAAGCCCCATGGTGTCCCTTTATCATAGGCCCGATACCCATGACAGGGCACTGCACATTTCTGCTGTGTCTTCCTGCCCTTGGCGACTGATCGTCTAAAGAGCCTGATGCAGTTACACTGCCTTTGGGGAAATGCCCCAGTTATGAATATGAGAATGCCCAGAGACCTCCCGCGAATCCCGTTTGACCGCAGACAGTATACTGTAACTGGTCTTTAAATCCCCGGGGGGTACTTGCTTAAGGAATATGAGCAGATTCAGAGTTTATCCCAGATGGTTGACCCTCCTTGTTAGCAAAGTACTTGTTTCTAAAGCTTCTACTGGAAAATAATCAGACAAAATGTATTATCAAACCGAAGTGACAGATACTATAAAAAATAAGCAAATAAGATGAGGCAATTGAGAAAATATTAGGAGTTTCAGAACAATGCTGGTGATTCAGAGCCTACACTGAGAAGCAGGAGATGCCATGCGATGCCAATCTCTCTGTCTCATACATGCAGTGTTATTGGAGTCACCTGCTGAACGCTGGTGTGGTGAAACCTATTGGCCACCTAGTTAAATAGCCCATTTGCAGAGGTGGGTAGTTCAGGTCCAGAAAGTAAAAATCCAGACCAAGATTTTGTTTCAACCAATCAGCTGAGTGCTCTACAACAGGAACTCTTTATACTCGAATGGTTGGGTGATACAAAATCTTGGTATGGATTTTTACTTTCTGGGCCGGAACTATCCACCTCTGTCCATTTACCATCTATTAACCACTTAAACAGTTACAGTCATAGTAATCCAGAGCAAATTCTGATCTCATACTTGATGAAGGTCACCTAAGAGTGGTTAGATATCCTACTGCATTTGACTAGTACTAAAGACCTCCTGAAGCTTCTTGTTCAGGTATTTTTTGGCAGTGTGTCCTGAGCACTGTGGGATGGGGCAAACCAGGGAAACAGAACCATCAGCAAGTCACCTCACTGAGGCCACCACATAAATCATCCCTTTATTGGATTTGCATCCTCCAGAGGGAACCTCACTATTGATCCAGTGCACACAGAAGCCTCTAATGTCTCCTAATGGGACGCTCTGGGGTCTGGGGACAGATTGAATGGTGTAATGTGTGTTTAAGCCACAAAGGAATTCAAAATTCAGTGGGGGGTGTTCTTTGTTCATGCAATTTTTTTTGGTATTCAATATTTTGAGTATATATTTTATTACACTCATGTACACTTAGATACAGTAGCCCTAGTATAATATATTCCCTATCTACACAGCACTGTCTCTGCTATACTCCCTACTAATCTATCCTGCCAGAGCAAGCATTTCATGGTATATTGTATGAGTACGATTGCATGCGACCGATGAAGAACTTTGAACTTTGAAAAGTCAAAGCATCAGACTGCTGTCTGACTAAGACCCAGGTACACGAGGTCCTATCAGGAGCAAGTTACCTTAAGAATGCTTTTGTCTAAAGCGATGTAGAAGTGAGGAAAGCCTGGAGTCAAAGAGCAGGGCCAGCCAGCCCCTGGAGCAGTCTGGGCTAAGGGTGATAAGATTACCCTGCCAGCTGTGGGATTTCAACCCACAACCTTCCTGATTCTGGCAGAGATGTATGACCCACTGAGCTGCACATCACCCCAAGAAGTAAGCAAGGGCTAAAACCAAAGGGTGACAATGTGTGAGGTCTTCAGCCCATCCCCCATCTGGAAGCAGAAAGCAAGAGCTTATCAGAAGGATGCACGTGGACTTCAAAGGCCAGCAACAGGTACTGTGCCTGCATCTAGCAGAAGTAGGCTTGAAATTCTCGCAGTTTATCGGGCTGTCTTACACAGCATCCCATGCTCCCAAGGCTGCATATGTATGTGTGTGTGGGTGGGGGGGGGATTAGGGCTGAGGGTGCCTGAGCAGCCACCCCAGTGCCCCCCGGTTTGAGGTTCTGTGTGCCTCAGCATCTGCTGATCATCTCGGCATCTACTGAGAGTCTAGCTCTATCTTTATAGCACCTGCTGTCCCAACACAGTCTGCTGTACTGGGGTAAGATGTTGAGGACAAGAAAATAATTGCTGACATATCTAAGATATTTTTGGTGGATTTCATCAAATATAAAACTTGCTTTAAACCTGATATACCAGGGATTGAAACACTTTGCCACATAACTTTGGACCTCCCAATAGTGCTATATTGGGATCATACCTTTAATCTCTCAAGAGCCAGGGCCTTGAGAAAGATTCAAAGTAACTGGGTCAAAGTCTGCCACTGCCCGAGGTGGAGGGCATCCAAGTACACCGGGGATGATGGGTAATTCTGTCACATCCTGCTGGTTCAGTGAGGCAGCCCCTGGCACGTGTTTCAGCGTCACCCTGCCACAGATTTTCACTTGCCGCTGCTGTCTCACCCCTCCCACATCAGCCCCCTCCATTCCTGCACAGATGAGCTTCTGATATTCACCATGCACACTACTACATCTGACTCTACTGTGAGTGTGTGCATGTAGAAGCCCTCTAACTGACTGGCATCCCCTCCAGGGTGAACCCCAGCATAGTTCCCTAGACTGCCTAAGATAGGCTCCAGCTCCCCGGTGACACAGGCCAGGAAACTGTAAGTGGTTACATGATGGATGGATGGATGTACTTAATTTAGTGGAGGCATAATACATGTTTTATTCTTCTTTACGTTCTGCTAAATTACATTGGTTCATCAAGCCTACACATATTCTTCACTGCTTTTTATGGTGGCTATTTTCTGATCTGAAAATAAACAAACCAATAATCCGAATTATGAGTGAGAAGTGAATGTTTATGCTGAACCACTGTCAAGCAGACATCCTGTCCTGGAAGTGAGATGCCTGTCTGTCTGTTTGTCCATGGGATGTAGGTAGGATAGTTTTTTTTTTTTCTTAATAGAATAAGGCAATTAACCCCTCTGTCAAGTTGACCTTATTTCTCCTTGCAGAAGTGCCTTCTACACTCAAATGTGGGCTGATTGCCTACTACATCCATTTATCGTTTTTTCATGTCCGTCAGGAGTGACATTTCTGCTGCCATGGAAACGCCGTTGGAGTCTTAAGCCTTTTCTCAAGTCGACCAAGTGAGCTGCAGAGCTGAGTATTTCCTTATATAACACTTTTCTCTAATGCTGGAGCGTGAAATCCGACTGAATGAAAATAAAGTCGACACTGCAGCGGAAAAAAAAATTTAAATATTATAATAATGTTTTGCATTTGAAGTAAATTATTCTATGTAAACTGTAAACTGTCTTAACGTACCTGGAAACTCTTTGGTTACTTACAGGTACTAGTGTACCAGGAACAAAAAAATGAATTGAAATTGAAAAAAATAAGAGCACTGCTGAAAATGCCACTGAAAATGTGTAAACGAGTGTACATAATCCTGTCATAAGATGATGTTAATGTTGCGTGGGGGGGGTGGGCGTGGCCGGGGCGGGGCTTATGCGTGAATCTCCGCCCTCTTATATTAAACCTTCAGTGAACCGGTAAGTAACACACGCTGGATTTACAGTGGTGCACTGTTAATGAAAAGGTGCAGGAAAAGAGGTTTTCTGTGGACTAAGGAGTGTGTTAATCTTTTTTTGTCGGTCGCTACAGGGATAAGAGCACAAATTGCGGTTGTTCTCTCTTAAAGTGCGGCGGTCTGCAACTCGCCCTATTTCTAAGGTTGCTAAGCCAACTGGCGGAAATGCAGATGGCAAATCGTCTGTGTTAGTATCGTGAATGGAAAGCGCCTGCAAGCTGCACTCTAATATCACCATCCAGCGCGGAAGCCTTGGTATTGTTACCGTGTGATTACCGGAGCGACAGCCCTTCGCAAGCGGAGCAGCTGGGAATGGATGCCTTCTTTGCTGAGGTGCAGTATGATTTAGATTGTATATAATATTTATTTTGTGTACAACCAATGACATTTTTTTTAATTTCGTGCATTCAAAATAAGAAGCAGAAACTCAGTTTTAACACATGTAGTTAAAGCTTTGCAGCTGGTTAACGGTTTGCGCCGCGTGTGCCGAGGACTAAAAATTAAAATATTGATTGGTTTCTATCACACGCATTTTCGTGCTACCATCGCTGATTTGCACCTTCCGTTTTTAAGAAGTGAGAAAATCACACCTTGTGCGAGAGTTGTCGTGTCTGTCTAACGGTCACCGGATCAGCTGGACGGGATAAACGGGTGTAAATGAAAACACGTCCGGCTTGCTTACAGAAATATGCGCTAGATCTGTCGTTGCGGGTGATTGGGATTAGGGCGCATCAGCTGTCCCACCCCCGTGCGCCATCACCCCCGTAGCCCCCCTGCAACACATACGCTTTGCATCTTGGCGTGGCCAGGTGATCTGGATTGTCCGCATAGATGGGATGTGGTAGCATGCAGGAGCATGCGGATCTCTGGGTGACAGGCTGCGGGATGCCAGCATCCGTGATCGGGGATCTGCGAGCATGTACCGCCAGGCGCGTGGCCGCGGCGGAAGGGGCGAGCGCCGCGCGCGCCACGGGGAGCACGGTGCCGGAATGTATTCAGTCTGGTTTTATAATAAAAAAATACGCGTCACCAGGGGACGCATAGCCGCCCAAGGTGACTTTTTTTTCCCCCAGCGCGTCAAGTTTATAACATTTACGCTTACGAATAGCCAGCAGCGATAAGTAATTGTATTAGATTATTGCAAAAGCTGACAGCATTTCTTACTTGCAAATGCAATATTTTTCCCGCATCAGACGGCCATAGGGCGGGCGTGGATTTTGATGACACTGGTTTGGGCTGTGTACTCCCCAAGGAAAGGAGAGAAAACAAAGCTACACATAGCCCCAGGTCATCATTTTACTAATTTTGTGCACTAGGGAGTGGGGCCTCACCCAGCTGCACACCAACGCTATTTTGCGGCACAGATTTTTAAAAAGCCACGCCTCGTTTGCCCCCCCCGACAGGAGTACTCAATGATATATCAATGAAACTGATGGACATTAATGTGTCAAATGTAAAAATAACGTTGGCAGCCTTTTCTGTGTGGAAGCCCACTATCCACGCAAGAGAACTTCATAATTCTGGCTGGGGGTCCCGTCATGATGGTAGGTGGAGATGCATCTTCACATTCTCAGGCTCAAGTTCTCTTAGTATTCAGCCCTCACACCCCCAGGTACTGCTGGAGGCCTGTTTAACCATCTTCCTTACCCTCTTTGCCTAGAGGGCTCTCTGCCTCTGTCTGGGGTGGGTGGGGTTGGTGGGGGGTGGTTAGGGTCACTCTTTATATTAATCACAAAATGACATCCTGTAATTGATGCAGCTTACACTGAACCACGTGTGGTGTGAGATGTTCGGCGATTTATGTTAGGGGCTGTAAGGCAGTCATGTAAAGCGGGTCGGTGACAGTTAATCCTTATTTTATAGAGAGCAGTGGGAAGCTGTCACTTCCCTGACTGGTCTGGGATCAGTGATGCGCTTCCTCAGTCCTTTCTTAGCTCCTCCTTGATAGGATACCTGTTTGTCCCACTCCCTCCCCCGGGCGGGGGGGGGGGGCATTCTCGGCTCTGCATTATGACTGCGCCCATTCCTCGCTCTTGTTTTATGCCAACATTGGTTGCCTGCCAGTACCGGTCTCCTGCCATCGCCTCCCCGACACCCCCACGACCCACCTTGGATGCGGAGGTGTTGGGATTTGGCTCTTGGCTGAGCTAACCCACCCTAAAAAAAACACCCCGTCTGCCTGATTGCGGAATGTCAGCCCTGAGGACAGCCTCCAGGTTTCCTGCTCACCTGGGTCCTAGTGCCCACTCCGTCCCCCAGTAAACTCACGGCGAATGGATTCACAGGTCATCAGTGCCAGACAGGGTGTAGACGTTGAGGTGGGAATAAATCAATGTTTTGTTATTGCTTTCGCTCTTGCTAGTGCTATACATTTCATTATTCTTCTTCTTTAATCAACTGCGAGGCATCTTAAGCAGATTGAACGGCATCTACAAAGCTAATAGCCTTCCTGAGAGAATCTTTAGAAGTGGCTCAGCAGCAGACTTAATGAGGATTAAATTATATCATCTATGTGACTGATATTTTGGGGTCATTTGTGCGCAGGTGGTGAGTTCACAGCTGTGGTGAATATTCAGATATTATAAACAATTCAGATGCAACTTCCAATCAAAGTAAATCTCCAGTAAGACTGGATGCTCTGGGGAAGCAGTGAAGCTCATAGGCGAGGTCACTCTTGTTGGAAATGAAAAGGAGTTTGTATCTTTCTGGTTTTGTATCTTTTTTTTTCTGGTTTGGTCTCCTAAGAGGCACCCAGTGCTGCTGTCCCGTGAGGACATCTGTGGTCGGGGGGGAACAGGGGCGCTCCAGTCTGTGACCCTGGCAGGCATGTGGTCTGGCGGCACTGGTCCAAAGCTGCCTGGTGCTGAACAGAGAGAGGATGGCCGTTACACTGGGCCCCGCCCTCCCCAAACCCATCCAGCCTTCTTCAGTCGCGGGGAGAAACAGCCCACACTTTGTGTGGATGCCCAGGGTTGGACTCATAGTGAGGACAGCGGGTGGAGGGGGGGCTGTTATGGGTTGATGGGAACAGTGGCTGGGCGGATGTTTAGCTTTAAGGTCTCTGTCTTAATCCAACCTAAACAGTCTCACCAGGTTTGAAAGGCAGGAGGAAAGCCACGCCCATCCGATTTTATCCGTCCGTACTGGCGTGGATTCCTGCATGTGAGCAAAAAGCACATAATATCACCATTTAAATCCCCTCTCTTAATCATGCTAGAAGGCTTGAAAACATATGGTGGGAGGGTCTAGTGCATGGTGCCAATGACCAACATCTTAAACCAACGGCAACCAATAAAGTTCAAGGTCAAGGGTTAATCCGACCCTCCATGGGTTTCAAATCCTTGTATTATTTTTTGGCTCCATCTTCTGATCATTTGGGGGAACAGACTGCTGGCACAGAAGAAGGTACCTGCAGCCATGGAACAACATTGACTGATCTGCTCCTGCCTGTGTGGCCATTTTTCTGTCACTAGAGGGCAGCAGGCAGTGTAGGGCAAGGTCATAAGTTATGTCCACCGCAGCTGGATGCCTAATGTCCTTACTCGTTAGGGACACTCTTCGTATATGCTTGAGCAGGCCGATTGCACATCGAAATCCAATTTACCTTCCACATTGGTTTGTTTCTCAGGTGTGGGGAAGATTTATGTGGGTTGGGGCCTCTCTATTCACCTCGAATGTGCTTTTATGCTGCATACTATGTTAGATGCTGTTATACGCGTTATGCTTTCGATATTCCCAGTCACAAGTTGGTAGTCAGTTTGATTCACCGCTTTTGCATTTGAGGCCAGTCCTCATTCTTGGGGGTATAATTATTGTAGTTTAATTTAAAAATAACTTAATTTGGCTGGAATGTGTGCTGGTGGTGTAGTAGTGTCCTGCCCTCCAGTTGACCTTGTTGACATTGGGAAGTGTGGGTGTCTTTCACCCACGGTAGAAGTGAATAAACTGGATTTAAAACCAAGCAAGCGAAGGGCCACCGCTGGTCCTGTTTACCTCCACCATGAACTCCATCTATCCTCAGCCAGCCCCTTTGAAAGAGTTGGCCAAAAAAGTTGGAATAAGATAATGTCTATAAGGGAAGAGAGGATGTGTGTGTTGTACATAAAGCTCACTCTCTCAGACCTGCAGTGGCGGTTAGCCCCTTAGGTAATGCAGACGACTGCCTAGATCACCAATTTCTGAGACGTGCTGACTTTGCAATGCCCCTCTATGCCCTGAGACCGGAAGGTCGCGGGTTTGAGGCCCAACCTCAGCAGAATAGTTACACCTCCATTGGTCCCTTGAGGAAGGCCTTTAACCTCCCCCCCCCCGGATTGCTCTAGGGGTGCATATCACCTGATCCTTGCAAAGCAGGGCATGATGGGATAGCTTTTGCGAAAGGAAGCGTTCCAATGCGCTTGTGAAAATGGCAGATAAAGCGTTGTTTAATCTCAGGTGTGTAGTCTCCAGCCTGTCTGGGGCCTCCCTGTATGGTCCGTGCTGACTTGCTGGGTGAATCGGCATTGTGCTGGTCTCTGAGGTCTCACTGGATATGCGTGGCCCATTTCATCCCCCAGAGCTCAGCTGGACTGACGCAGTCCTCAGATGGTGGCATGCTGCTTGCACCGTGGTCAGCAGACTGTGACCCCCCCCCCCCCCCCCACCAGGAGAATGACGCAGCTTTACATTGCAGCGGGAAATGCAACAGCGTTCATCCCTCCCGTGTCCAAGCTGCGTCCTCCCGCAGTCCAAGCCTGCGATTTCGGTGCGTGTAGGTTGCCTGTTTTGAGCGAATGCGCTATGCTGGATGGGGGAGATGTTTTTTATCCAAAGGGATACACAAACCATATGGATTCAAACATCCTTAAGTTTAAGTGCTTTTGTCACAACAGAAACCTGAATCTTTCCTTAACCACTACCCCACCTGCTGCTCTATATCCTGAAATTATCCCTGTTGGGACTTTTCCAGCTAATCCAACCAGAATAGCTATTATTGTGTGCTGTGGCTCAGTGACTGATGGCTTCCTGGCTGAAGAGCCTTGCTTGCACAGTGAAGAGTGAAGATAATCCTCTTCTCTGCAGCAGTCTGTCAGCGACTCATTTAGGAACCAAAAAAAAAAAACCCATGTTGCCACTGGTGACCAGACCTGACTCTGACGACTGTGCCATCTCCCACCTTTTCAGATGGTCACCTACAATATCCTCTGACTAATTCAGAAACAGCACAGGAGGCTCTTCTTTACACATCTGCATTAATAGCTGGTCGAGGTGTTATTTTCCTCTTCGCCTGCCCAGCATCAGAAAGACCGTGACCGCCCATATTTGCAGCTGAGAATTGGCTTCTACTCCAAAAGCATTCTGGGATAAAATAGAAACCAACACCCCCCTCCCAACTACTGGAGTATTCTGGAGTGTGAAATATGTGTGTATGATATATGTGTGTATGGCTTTGGAAAAGCAACATAGAAGGACGGGCTAAGCAATTAATGTTTTTTTTTTTAAGTTTGTTAAAAGCATGATATTTCCAAAGTCCATGAGTAATTGTGTTAAATAATCATTATCACAATATTGACCAAAATAATTATGATTATGATTTTTGCCATTATGGAGCAGCCC
>JAODKN010000100.1:879016-891481 GCA_026774425.1 Petrocephalus zakoni | reverse complement strand
AGAACTGAACTATTTAGCCAAGCAAAGGAGCCTAGGTTTAATGTGTATTAATGTGTAAGTTTGTAAAACCCGAAGAAGTTCATAGTGTAATTTCTGACATGGTTTAGGTGGCAACCTTAACAGAGACCTTGTTGCTAACATAATAGTAGCTTAGCGGGTAACTTTAACCGTCTTCTCTCACCCTTAGAAGGGGTCTGTTGTTCTGACATAGTAGTAGCATGACGGCTAACTGAAGTGTGTACTCCATGTCTTCACATGTGGGCTGCTGTTAAAGTACAAGTAGCGCCAAAGTTAATGGCTGCTATCACCTCAGGTCCTTAGCAGGGATCGGCTATTAATGGAGTGATAACATAGCAACCATCTTTATACTTCAGTGAATTAAAACCAGCTTCACAATAAGTTCAGCTACATGAATGACTGCATGGAGGAGTCCACTAAGGAAGTAAATGATCAAACAAAATGCAGTGCTTGTGTGCTCCACTTTGCCATTTGTGTGCGTTTGTGACGTGTACCCCTTTCGTGTGAAGTGTCTAGCTATCTTAGGATGCTACAGATATACAGATTGCAGTTCCATCATGGAGAGCTCCCGTATAACATGTGTGTAAAAGTACCATTGATTGGCCTGTCCCGCTTGTGTTTTTACAGCCACAGACATCCTGCCGAGGTCAATATGGCCCTGGCTCAACTAGGGGGGGAGCTTATTGGTTCACTTCTGTAACCAATCACAATCTTCATCGTATGACATCACCCCATTAATTAAAACTAGTGTTTTCTGTTAAGTGACACCGTGCACAGATTTCTAAACTACATGCTTTATTGGGTATGCCTTTTGTTAAGGGACATGTCGTGGACAAACAGACAAAACATAGGAATGTGCTTACCTGCAAAGGCTGTAGAGAGCGATGCAAGGCGGTCTCTTTATTTCATGATGATAACAGGCGTAATGATAATAATAACAAGCCTTGACCCAGCATTCTTGTGATCACAAGCACAGAGACTTAGCTTGCTGTGTTACGCACTGCCCCTACTCTGATGGCTGGAAGGCTGGAAGCCTAGAACACTGTGATTGGTTAAAGAAGTGAAACGCAAGCCCCTCCCAAAGGGACACATCGAACTCGGCAAAATCAGGATGTGCGCATAGTCACAGTGAATAGGTGTTACTCTGTCTGCCTGGGAGAATGTTGACGTGCTGTGACAGTTTTTGCCATGATGGTATTTCCAGTCCATGGTGACTCTCGCAGTCTGTGTGCATCATGCCGGATCTCCACACACCACTGAGACTCGGCGTGGCCCTCCTCTGTGCATCCCAGGTGCTCTACCTACAGCTGGGGGAGGTGAGCAGGGAGAAGGTGTACCCCATGCACCAGACCAGCATAGACGGGGTGGAGGACATGTCCACCCTGGCGGAGCTGCACGAGGCGGCCATCATGCACAACCTCCATCTCCGCTACCGCAAGGACAGCATTTACGTAAGGTCCCGCCCATTCCGCCCGCCCCCACCGACACCCATACTGTCCCCACCCCCCGGCACTGAGACACTGGGACCCACACCGATCACAGGGTGGGCTAGCCTGCTGGTCACACCAGCACCTCTGCCAGCAGCAATACTCTGGTTATTTACCTGGGGGGATATTTAGGGGGTAGGTGTATTCAATATTCCACACATTCTTTCTGTGAAGGGAGTGTCCTGAATGACTGTGAATGTGCGACTGTCGCCTCTGAGGGTGAGCGAGCCTAAAACTGGCCCAAACTTCAATCCGAATGCCACTCCGAGGGGGCTGCTGAGTCAAATCCACCTCAGCGTGTGTGGAGTTCAACATCCCCTTAAATAGATTTATGCTCATGAATACAAGGTCTGATCAGCATACGTCAGCTGCAATATAACCTGCAGTCTTCTGCAGCCTTCTGTAGTAGCTACCAGTTCTGTGATGAAGCCCTCCCGTTCATGTGCATTTAAGCTCTTGTATGAAGATTTTGGAATCAGAAGCGTGCACATTCGCGGCACCCGCAGTGTTCGTTATAAAAGCTCATGCATTACACGCGTGTGACATCGCTAACGGTTGACAGGCTGCTACCCTGTTATTATTCCCTCACGAACGCTTGCAGGCACACCGAGCTGTCTCTTATGTCATTGGGGTGGGGTCTGTGAGTGTAATACGCTCTGACATCAGCTCACGCACAGGCTGTGATTCTGTGAATATATTTAAATCACATTACACCTGCAGCGTTGATTGGTTTTTACTGCTGAATAGGTACTGCGCGTTCGGCTTAATGAATCACAATGCCTGGTAATTTTATTTGACGGTAAAACATCTGAGTTATGCATTAGTGGTTATTGGAGATTCAAATGAATGTATCAGTTGCAGCCAAATACTGGGCAGAATCATCATGCAGCGACACAGTGTCTCTGCTGCCCTCCTGTGGTTAAAGGGAAAATGGCTCAAACGCTGAAGCTCCTCCTGACGTTATAGGTTCAGGTCTCTTCTCAGTCATGTGATTGTGTTACTCAAATCTCAGAAATATAATTGGTGTGATGTCTAAGAGATGAATGAGAGGCATCTCAAGTGTTATACAGGGCAAAATAAGTAAGTGTTCAATGTAATGGAAGGCAGGTAAAAAATTATGTGATATCAGATGGTGGCAATCATTTTAAATACAGTCTGTTTGATGTGAAAGCGAGTAGAGGCTCAGACTGGCTAATGTAGCTAATACACTGCCGGGCTGAAAAAGAATGTCACCGTTTGAATGTAAATCAGCGAGTACATAACAGCCAATGACTGGATCATTATTACAGCTCAGCGATGTTATACAGCAATACGGTGATGTCAGCTGAGTACCTGAATCCACTGAATGGCCAGGTTTTCCCATCAATGGACTTTTTCTTCCCTAATGGCACGGCCATATTCCAGGATGAGAATGCCAGGATCTATCGGGCCCGAATTGTGAAAAAGAGTTTCAGGGATCAGGAGGAATCATTCTCACGCATGAATTGGCCAACATAGATTCTCTGACCGTAACCCCATTGAAAGTTTTTGGGATGTGCTGAAGAAGACTTTCTGAAATGGTTCAACTCACCTATCATCAATACAAGATCTTGATGAGAAAAGAATGCAACTCTGAATTGGAAAAAAGATGTTGAGATGTTGCATAAGCATGCAGAAACAGTGCCATGATGAACGTGCACCATAATCAAAGTGAAAGGTGGGCCAATGAAATATTAAAGTGTGCATTTTGACTTCAGCAACAAAACAATGAATACAGGAGTTCAAAATCCTTTAATGTTACTTTTTTATGGATCCAAGAACTGAGCCCTGTCTACCACCATAAGAATAACACAAGCTGTCCCCTTTTCCCACCCTGACACCAGACCAACATCGGCTCCATCCTGGCAGCAGTGAACCCCTACAAGCAGATCCCCGGGCTGTATGACCCGGCCGCCGTGGACCTTTACAGCCGCCACCACTTGGGGGAGCTGCCGCCCCACATCTTTGCCGTGGCCAACGAGTGCTACCGCTGCCTGTGGAAGAGGCACGACAGCCAGTGCGTGCTCATCAGGTGAAGGGGCCGTCGGACAGCCTTTCATAGACGTCCCATGTCCACAGGGGCTCTGCCACATGTGACCGATGGTGGGGGATAGTGATGGGCAAAATAACGCTTACCTGCTCTAGGTTTGCTTTGGGGCATGCTTTGTGCCTTTTTTTTAACTTAGTGTGCCATCTAGTGGAGTCAAGAAATACAGCAAAAGTTTAATGACATGTCATTTTGCTCATCCCAAATGGAGGAGGAGGGGCTCGTTAGACCACCAGGTCTTTTTGACAGACATATTTTGTCCATGTACATTAAATATAAGAAAATCACTTTGATCTGAGACCTACAAGTCTTGGTGTCCCATCTGAGGAGGGTACTGCTGTTCTGTTTTGGATGGCTTCAGTGGAATATCCACACCTATAAGAGAAATGACTTAAAAAGAGCAGCCACAAAGGGAGTTGTTAATGTGAAGCTTTGCCAGGCGGAGTGCTGGGCCCATATTCCCAGCTCATGTCCGTCTGCTGGAACCTAGCAGGCCTACCTGTTGGTAGCACTGCGGTTTCCGTCAGCGTTGCCTTGGCGGTCAGTCTGAAGGACATTTGAAGAACGGTCCTTGGGTGTGGATACCCTCCATTGTATGTCATGTTGACAGAAGCCTGGCGAGTGCTTGGTTGGACAAGGCACCCCAGAGCCCGGGCAGCCGGCCAAGTCAGCTCCCGCCAAGAGTAAACTTACAATTACTTCAAATTTCCCAAATGATATATGAGTAATAAAACTGCTCAGGGTGCTTGTGATCCAGAGCTGGGCGTTAGAAGGTGGCTGGTGAGAGCAGCTGGTACGATTCTGCTTAAGGACATGGAATTACTCTAAATGTTTCAAGGGTTCTGCTGTTGTAACATTGTTAACATTATAATAATTAATATTCTTAACACTATAATAATAACATTGTTAATATAAGAATATTTTTCTGTATGGGTTTTGGACAAGTATCATCTAAGCAAAAATGTAGTAATCCCATGTGAAGTCAGTGCTGGGAGAGTGTGCTTTGAATGCCCCCCCCCCCCGTAACCCCCAGTGGAGAGAGCGGTGCGGGTAAGACCGAGAGCACCAAGCTCATCCTACAGTTCCTGTCCGTCATGAGCCAGAACTCGTCCGGAACGGCAGACTCTGAGAGGTCCACCCGCGTGGAAGAGGCCATCGTGCAGAGCAGGTGGGCACGCGCACACACACATGCACGCGCACACGCACACACACACACACACACACACACAGACCCGGTCACCGTGTGCTAACCCCTTACCCGCAGCCCCATCATGGAGGCCTTTGGCAATGCCAAGACCGTCTACAACAACAACTCCAGCCGCTTTGGCAAGTTCATACAGCTGCATTTTGGACAGAGTGGGAACATCCAGGGCGGCAGCATCGTTGACTGTATCCTTCTGGGGCTGTGGTCGCAGGTGCACACTCACGCATGGGCCCTCTCTATGCTGTGTTTCATGGTCGATTGTCGGAGACCCCCTTCATGGACCCCTCTGTCGTTTCCCTCCTTTTTCTCGTTCATTCACTCATCCCTCCTTTATCCTGTCCTATCTTCTGCTGCTTGTCCTCCCCGTTCTGTTCTGAGATTGTACGGAACCCATTAGTACCAGGAGCACCAGACCATTCATGGATGTCGAAATATTCGTTGCTCCTCTTCGGGACTGTCCCGTTTCCGGCTCCGCCCCCTTACCCAGCCAGGTGTGTGTTAAGATGTAGCATGGCTTTTTGTGACTTCTAGCTTTTCTGGTGTTTCCTTGACTTCCTTCTCCCAGATCTGCTTGAGAAGGTAACCTCGCCCAGCCCCCTGTCTGCCTGCCTCTGTCACTCACCTGCCAGTTCCAGGGTTTTATCACATTGTGAGGAAATCTGGTCCCCAAATTGAAATATTTGCAAAAATACACACAGACTCGCGTACCTATCTAAAAGAGGACCTTCCATTAATTTCTATGGGAAAAACCCTAATCCCAATCATACCCTTAGCCTGAAAAGATGTCCCCAAAAGCAGGTAAATTTCAGGTTTTACCACACTTTGGGGACATTTTGGTCCTCATATGATCTATGCAAACCCATAGATACAACCACAAACACGCCAATAGACTAGTGGGCTCTGTGTTGGTCAGGCCCTGTGTTTTTCTGGTAACCGTTTAATCTAAATTTTAGAACCGCGTGGCACGGCAGAACCCCGGGGAGAGGAACTATCACATTTTCTATGCCCTGCTTGCTGGCGCTGACATAAATCAGAGGGGTGAGTGTTATGCACAGTGATGGCACATATTTCTAATTAATTAAAATGTTCAAATGGTTCGAATGCTTTCAGAATGTTTGCTGTCTTGTGATCATATGAATGTGAAGCATACAGACAAGATTTTTACACCATTCATCCAGAGATTCAAGAAAAGATGTTTTCTTGGCCATTTGTGACAAGTGTATTGAAACAGTTAAACTAATGAATAAATAATAATAAATGAATAATGGATAAACAAATTAACCTGGTGTAGTTATATATGTGCATGGGAATGGAGAGTAATTACAGTAAGCACACAGCCCATAGAGTTTAAGCCAGAAGCACAGATGCCTAGCATCTGATGTCTCCTCTATCCAGAGGACAGCACACCTTCCTTCTGGCTTCCTGATGATGGCAGATACTGGTTAGGCTGCAGGAAGCAGGTATAAATGTGGAGAGGGTAGAACCGTACCTCTCCATTCCTGTCTTTCCCCTGAGCAGAGCTGTACTTCCTGGAGGACCCTGAGTGTTACTACTACCTAAGCCAGGCGGGATGCCTGAAGGACAAGAGCCTGGACGATAAGCAGCTGTTCGACAGCGTCATGGTGAGGGTGCCCCCCTGTACCCAATACGGTACCCCTCTGTGGCCTGTCCCCTCTATGAGAGGGTCATATTTGTAGAAAGGACCAAGGAAGACACATTTCTCTATACAGATTTTCTCTATATGCCAGACACCATTGTGTTCCTCCACTAGAGGGTGTCGATTAGTGATGGACAAAATGATGCTTCATGAACCATTTGCTGTATTTTTTGACCCCCACTAGATGGCGCTCTCTGTTAAAAAAAAACCCAAGAGCAGCATCTAGTGGGCTGAGAAAATACTGCAGATGTTTCACGAGGCATGATTTTGTCTATCATTAGCATCGGTAGTTGATGATGGTTGCAGTTGGTAGTTGGATGAATGTATTAGGGGTGAAGCTGACATGAAGATGTGTCTGACCCATATGGTCCCTCACTGTCCTGCTCTAGGAGGCCTTGAAGGTTATGGAGTTCACTGATGAGGAAATACGGGATGTCTTCAAACTGCTGTCGGGCGTGCTGCAGATGGGCAACATAGAGTTTATGACAGCGGGAGGGGCTCAGATCACAACCAAGGGAGGTGAGGGAACTGCTGGGCCTTCAGTCACCCAAGTGCTGTTACGTCCTGATGTCCAGAGATCACAGCTAGACCATGTATTTGACTCTACAGCAGGCGTTCCAATGCGTCCCCTCTCCGTCTGTCCACAGTGGTCAGCATCGTGAGTGACCTGCTGGGGCTGGACTCCTTTCAGCTGTCGGAGGTCCTGACCCAGCGCTCCATAATCCTCCGCGGGGAGGAGATCTGCTCACCCCTTACCATCGAGCAGGTACAGGCCACCATCAACAGCTCACCAAGGCACAGCAGTCCCTCATGTGTGCCGGCCTTGGCGTTCCCAAAACCTTCCTTATCCTTTTCTCATGCGGAACAGAACCGAGAGCAGAGTTCTTGATCTTTCTTTGCACTGTTTTCATTTCCTGTTAGCCCATCATTCTAGGGTGGTGAATCACAGCAGTGATGCTGGTCAACATTGAGCAAACTGTGAAAAATGTTCACTTCTCGCCACTAGAGGGAGTTTAACACCGAAAACCAGACATGGTGATCTTCTGTTTTCATAGGACTTCACAGTCTATTCACAGTAAATTTCCTGGGGTGAATCATCATCCCACGTCTTACCTTTGTCTCTCTTACAAGGGCAGTGTGAAAAGATTTGGTGTCACGCTGACACTAAACCATCCGCCTACTGAATTTTGATATTCAGCCCCTCATAGTGTAAATTACTGGAAGTGTGCAGAACTCACCCCTAACCAGGCCTAATCTTAACCATAACTAACCAAACAATATACAAGACTTTTGGCATTTTTACTCTTTTAATTACATTCACAGATTTTTATTAAATGAAGGCTGAAGTATTGAGGACTGAAAAAACTGACCTCACTGGTCACATTTTTTGAGGATTTGCTATACTTATTAGGTCCTCTGGTCCTCACAAGTGTAGGAAAACCTACTCACAGACATAGAGACACACACACTTTTGTATTCATAACTTTGTGCGCCCAGCCATTCATTTCTATGGGAAATACCCCAATGCCAATCATGACAACCTTAACCCTACCCAGCCCAAACCAAACAAAACACAGAATAAGACTCGACATTTTTAGGTTTTTGCTTGCAATCTCAGATTTTTATAAAATTGTAGCATGTTTTCCATTTGGTTCCCACAATGTGCTAAATACAGTTCCACCCCCCTCCCCCCACACAGCCACACAAACCCACACACACATGCACACTCGTATTAGAAACACTGGTGTCTTCATGATACACATACTATGCCCCCTCTGGGCCGCTCTCCCTTCCCAGAGTGCATTATTCCTGTCGCACTCCTGCAAGTAGCAGCCCTGCGGCCGCGTGGCTCCTTGGCCTGCGGACAGACAGGCATTCTCCCAGCCCTCCATGCGGCTCCCGCAGTCACGCAGACCCAGGCACACAATGCCCTGCGCTCTCAATGACTCTCTAGCCCACATTCTACTTCCTCCTTCCCAGTAACAATGGCCTGAATCTCTCGAGTCCCACGGCCGTTTCCCGTCAATGTGAATGCACTTTTAACTAATCTGTGTGTTATCTTTGCACAGTACAATCAGCCTGTCGTCCTTGACAAAGCGCTGAAGGTTGACGCCTGTCCATGGCATCTCCCCACTTCTCCTCCTGTTCTAAAACATCCCTCTCATACCGGTGCGATTTGACAGCCCCCGGAGCGACGAGCGGGTGGGACAAAAGATACCATACGCTGAGTAAACATCAGAGAGTGCAGAGAGGAGGGGGAGCTGGAGGCCGTGTGCAGGCACTCACCTGGTTAACCCTGAGTTGTCTCTTTACAATAAGGAGGGACTCTGTCAGGTGCTAATTCCAGCCACACTCTTCTGATTGGCAGGCTGTGGACTCACGTGACTCTGTTGCCATGGCGCTATACTCGCAGTGTTTCTCCTGGGTTATCATGAAGATCAATCAGAAGATCAAGGGGAAGGACAACTTCAAGTCCATTGGAATCTTGGACATCTTCGGCTTTGAGAACTTCAAGGTGTTTATCTTTATTTGGAGACCTGGGAATTGGGAAAGTTCTATGAGTGGGATAATTTATTATAATAAACAATAATAAACTGTTAAGACAAAATGCAGGACAGTCAATGAGCTATGAGGTAGTGACAGTGAGAAATGAGTGAGGTAGATGAAGGGAGGGTTGGTGAGCATGGGGGGGGGGTCAAAGTCCGAATGAATGAATGGGGGGTTCCTGTGCAGGGAGGTGGGGGGGAAGAGAGGTCTGCGAGTTGATTAATTATATAAATTATTTATATATTTGTAATCTTTATTACATCAAGTCGTGGGACACTTGCTTTATTACGTAAAGTATTGGGACACTTGCTTAATATTGCAAATGTATTGGTCTTATGACAAAATCAGTAGCATTATTCAGTGTTTGGGAAAAAATATATATATATTATATATATATATATATATGACATTACAAAAAAACAGTAGTTTCAAGCAAAACATTAATTTCAAGTAGTAATAAACTGAAACCCAAATTATAGTTCTCAAAGAGCTGTGCTGAGTTAAAAAGTTCGACAAGCAGTCTCATTGGGTGCTTTTTAATTAGAAACATCATTGCAGTAACATAAAACAACTAACTAACATAAAACACCAATTAGTGTTTAGTGTCCCTTTGGGAGCCACTGACCACAATTGCAATTAATAGCAAAACGGCAAAAACAAGACTGAATGAATGAGTCAAATGATGACAATAAGAGAATAAAAAAAGACAATGACTGTTTGAAGATTTGCGCAGATATATTAAACAGTGCTTGTCAATGGACTTTTGAAATGAAAGCAGTAAATTTGCAACATTGTTACAGAATTAAGCAAGTGTTCCAAGACTGTGATCACTGTTTAGCACAGAAAGCCAGCATCTGTATGGTGCTGAATCTGCTCTCCCATTGCAGGTGAACCGCTTTGAGCAGTTCAACATCAACTATGCCAATGAGAAGCTGCAGGAGTACTTCAACAAGCATATCTTCTCCTTGGAGCAGCTGGAGTACAACAGGTGGGCCCTGGACCATCTTATTGGGAGTGAATTTTACTCCCATCTTTATGTTCAGTGTAAGATAATACGAGGTTCCTCCAAACTCAGCTAAACCTACATTGTCAGCATGCCTGAAGTTCCCTATACTCGCATGCGAAATGTAAGGTGTGCTGTTTTATACTGTTTGTGCTGTGCCGTTTTCTGATGCCCACTGAAGGGCCAGATGTGCGAAGGTCCCAGCCTAAACTTCCCGGCAATGTGTCCGCACTAGTCGGGGCACTAATGCAGTGGAGGGGGTGGGGAGATGGGAGCCCCCCTTGGGGGTTTGCCCCAGAGCATGACGCCTAAGTGTGAATGGGACATTTCTTTGCCAGACAGTTGTTTTCTTGTGTTTTGAGTCTGCTTGCTTGGAGGGACTAGCAGGCTGGTCACAGCTCATTTAGTCACATGCATTGAGGAACAAGACTGGCCTTGTGAACCTTCCCCATTGTCTGTACGCCTGTACAGACACACTTGTGTGTGTCAACAGCGGGGATGCTATGTGTGTGTCTGCATGCGAGTGTGTGTGCGTGCGAGTGTGTGTGAGTGCGATGATGTGTTTTGGGCATGACCGTGTTTGCGGTTCAGTGTGCAATTGTGCTCTTGCGTGTGCAAATGTGCAGTGCATGTTGGCGCGTGCATCTTGTGGAAATGTTTGCATGCCACCTCAGTTCAGCAGATGTATCTCCTGCATCCCCAAAACAGGGAGGGGATCCACTGGGATGCGATAGACTGGATGGACAATGCAGAGTGTCTGGACCTCATAGAGAAGGTAATTGTCTGGGCACCTGAGTTCACCTCTAACTGTAGCACCAACCATAGCACAGACACGGCGAAGCAGATAGGAATTCAGAGGAGATTAGATGAATGACAGTGGACCTTTGATGACCCGCGTGCCACTCTGCTCTGTTTATGTGGCTGGTGCTGATCCAGGCTACTGTGTCTCTGCTTTGGCCTTCAGAAACTGGGCATGTTGGCACTGATCAACGAGGAGAGTCGCTTCCCCAAAGGAACTGACTACACGCTGTTGGAGAAGCTGCATAGCCGGCACGCTGTGAGTCTGCGGGAACAGCACAGTGCAGGAGCAAACATGCACATCAGGAACATGCCGCAACCAGGACATGCACATTAGGAACACGCCACAATCAGGACACGCACATCAGGAACACGCCACAATCCGGACATGCACATCAGGAACACGTCGCAATCAGGAAACGCACATCAGGAACACGCCGCAATCAGGACACACACATCAGGAACACGCCACAATCAGAACCAGCACATCAGGAACACGCCGCAATCAGGACATGCACATCAGGAACAAGTCGCAATCAAGACCAGCACCTCAGGAACACGTCGCAATCAGGACCAGCACATCAGGAACACGCCGCAACCAGGACACGCACATCAGGAACACGCTGCAATCAGGACATGCACATCAGCAACACTCCGCAATCAGGACACGCACGTCAGGAACACGCCGCAATCAGGACACGCCCATCAGGACACGCACATCAGGAACACGCCGCAGTCTGCACACACACACATGAGGAACATGCCACAGTCTGCACACACACATCAGGAACATGCCACAATCAGGACATGCACATCAGGAACACGCCGCAGTCTGCACACACACATCAGGAACATGCCGCAATCAGGACATGCACATCAGGAACACGCCGCAGTCTGCACACACACACATGAGGAACATGCCACAGTCTGCACACATACATCAGGAACATGCCACAATCAGGACATGCACATCGGGAAAACGCCACAGTCTGCACACGCTCATCAGGAACACGCCGCAGTCTGCACACACACACATCAGGAACATGCCGCAGTTTGCACACGCACATCAGGAACACACCGCAGTCTCCACACGCACATCAGGAACACGCCGCAGTCTGCACACACACATCAAGAACACGCCACAGTTTGCACACACACATCAGGAACACGCCACAGTCTGCACACACACATCAGGAACACGGCGCAGTCTGCACATGCACATCAGGAACACGGCGCAGTTTGCACACACACATCAGGAACACGCTGCAGTCTGCACACGCACATCAGGAACACGCCACAGTCTGCACACACACATTAGTTTTCATTTTTTGCATATTGTAGGTTGATTGTGAAGGTTGGGAGCACAGACGAAGTGCCAGGTTGATGCATGAGGTGTGTGATATTAACAGGACATAACCCAGCTGGGGAGTGCAGTCAGCAGGGAGGCCACACTAAAGTGTGACTCTGGGCATCCCAGTCCAGACTGGTGGCAATCTGAGCATCCCAGTCCAAACTGGTGGCATCTATGTGTACTTCTGTGTGAGGCAGTGTGTTCAATGTTCTTGCAGACTAACCCCTACTACGTCAAGCCCAGGGTGACCGACCACCAGTTCGGCATCAAGCACTATGCCGGAGAGGTAAGTGCCAGATTATCACTTTGGTGTGTTTAGCTGTTTTCTGATCGTC
>JAODKN010000100.1:797642-807909 GCA_026774425.1 Petrocephalus zakoni | reverse complement strand
CAGGAAGCTGAAGCTGGTCGGCGGGGCGGAACTCTGTGTACAGCGTCTGCAGAAGGAGGAGAATCTCGGGTAAGAGCAGCTCTGATTGGCTGCCTTCTGGTGATGCTGTGGTTAAACGCCCCCCCTCTGTTAGATGGGGCTGCAGTGACGCCACCAGGTCACATGATCTGTGCTGTGACTGGTCAGATCTTGGATGGTGTGGGAATGAGTGTATTATGCACATTTCCCCTTCTGCTCTACACCCCCACACCCCCAAGGCCAAAGGAGCTGCTACTGCAGGTACAGATCGGCATCCCAGGAGAACAGAGCTACTACCCATCCCAGGAGATGGTGTGGGACACGGGGCGGGACCCCACTGCCCGCGGCCTGCGTCACGCCGTGGCCACCCAGTGCAGCCTGTGCCCAGACAGCCTAATCATGGCCAAACACTGTCCTGAGAAGTATTCCTGGTTGGCCATCTCCAGCTGGGTGAGGCTCCTGCCAGAACTGGGAGGGTGGGGCTCCAGCCCCAGTGTTATATGGGCGGGGGGCAAAATGCAGTGGATAATGCCCTGGACTGATTAGAGTTATGGGGTTTTCATGCTTGAGAGAGTTATAGCTGTAAATTGCTTTAATTGTGTATCATTACTGATAGTAATAGCAGTAACAACAATAATGCTTCTTCTACCAATATTAATGGTGGCCGTCTTCCATTTGGGGTGTGCCGAGTCTTTAGTGGCTTGCGTTGTCTTTAAAGACGGTTTTTGACATCGCAGAACCAGCAGGTGTCCAAGAAGAAGAAGAAGAAGAAGATGGAGAACCTCCTGGGGGCGCCGTTCCACCTGAAAGATGGCGACGTCATCGGTGTGAAGGTAGCTACGTCGCCGGTCTGCAGGGGCGGTTCGCTTTCTGGGGGTGTTGCCTCACGGTGCTGCCCTCTGCCTGTCCCCGGCACCGACCCCTGCCCCGCCTGGAGCAGAACCTGCTGATTGACAGCAACCAGGAGTTCAGCACCGCTGAGGATGAGCTGGGCCAGCAGAGGCTGCGACAGGAGGCCGAGACTTGGGCCAAAGGGTACGCATGTCCTTCTTCCAGTCATGGTGGGCGGGATTTCCTGTGTGCTGTCAGTCATTCGCGTAACTCGCTCCTGATTGGTCAATTTGGCTTCATTTGGGTTATCCTGACAGACCACCATATTCCCACCTGACCAGTGTTTACTGGTTTATGGTTTGGATGTTCCTTAGAGTTCTGCTTATCATTTGTGTATTCAGCTTAATTTCCATTAATACGAAAATGGCCTAATGCTAATTGGAGTGACATTCACATTTAATTGCTGAGCTAACACTTAATCTAAAACAGTGTATTCTGAGACTTGGTCTGGTAATCCTGTCCAAGTGCGTAAGTGCCGAGCAATTCTACCGCAGAGATCCATTGCCAGAATCTCATCGTGGAGAATTAGGCTTGTTATACAGTATGACTTGACAGCTGGCATACAACAGCAACATTCTTTTTTAAATAAAAAGACAAAATTGCTGGCCCACCTGCTCCAGACCATGTATTTCAAGCAAAGTAAGTCCGTTCTTCAGACTATAGCCAGATTCCATTGTAACTCCATTACTGTAAAACTGGCCTGCTGCATGACCACCTGTTTTTCTGTTTGCGTCCACCAGGGGGCAAAGCAGGAACGTCGGGCCCCCCCCAGAGATGGCACTGGAGTTGAAGGGGTCAAGGAAGAGCAGGAAGCCAGAAGTGGCCTTGTCCATCAATGTAGGGATGTTCAGATAGCACAGAAGACACGTGTACGTGCAAATGTGCTTAATCTAGTATGCCAATCATAAATGCCTACACACGTACTCTGTCGGCAGACCGGCTCTATGACTCAGGTCCAGGCACCAGGAAGCAGGTACCCATTGTTTTACATGGTCTGGAGCAGGTGGCCCAGCAATATTGTCTTTTTATTTAAAATTCATGTAAAGCACAGGTGATATGAGGGATATGAAGACGGCTGTTTTTGTACCTTTGCCTGGGAGCTCACTGTGGCTCACTCTCCCTGACTACGACTGTACCCCTCTTTTTCATTTTGTAACTATGCAAATTCTGACAGCCCCTCTCTACGATTCACTCCCAAATCCGTGGAGGGTTGCCCACACCTTTGGGTAGGGGCCTGTAGAGGTGGGACACTAACACTGACCCTAACTGCTGCTGACGGGGTGGGAATAGGGCATCGTTGATGTGGCTGCTTTGTCGGTGGTCCATCTTTCTCCATATGCTCTCGCTGGACCTGGCATCAGGTTCCACTGAAATCCCCGGCCTTCTGTAAGGAGCTGTAACCTCAAGAAGCATCTGTCTCGCTGTCCTTTTCCTGTGCCACTAAGTTGCAAAGTAAATATAATGGTTAATAATGTGCGGTTTCAAATGTAATGAGCTGATCCAGATATATTCCTGGGGAAGTTTGGATTTCACTGTAGGGATCAAACGAAGATGTCTCAAACCGATGCGCCATGGAAACCGAATTCGGCCACCAGAGACGATCACTTCAGGCTAATTATTAATCTGACTGTTTTGTTGTTGATCTTGAAACTGATTTATAATTCTTCTGATCATAGGATTTGATTTTTGGTTATGCTTAATATATTTTTCGTTGATGGCTTCAAAGTAATGTATGCCATGAAAATGTCAGTGCTCCGTTTTGCACCAGAATCGCCTCATTACACTGCACGAGAGAAGAATATAGATTATGCCTTATTCATAGAGGCCCACGTTTAGCTGCACAAACTTCAGACTCTCGCTTCCTCCATCTGTTTCCATAGAATCTAATCTTTCTTCAAGGACGTTCGCAAAGAGGAAGGGGGAACTGTTATAAAACCATGCGCATGGACAAAAAAATCCAATTATCTGCCGCATTCTAAGTGGGATTTAACCGGCTTGACATCTCTCTATAAACCTGGGAACATGTATGGTTGTCGAAGGCTCTGTTGACAATTCCTTGCCTCACTCCTCCTCCCAACTGTGTCTCTTTCCAATGATTTTTTTTTTATGAATCTTTTCATAAATATGATACAAAACATGGAAAATGTGTACGTTAATTGTTTCTGACTACAGGAGTTATAGACCAGCTATTTATTTGCACTGGGTCAGTTATTACTTTAATGAGTTGCGCAGTGCGGGGGTGGGGTGTGGGTCTATAGCCATATTTATCAAGCTGCTTCCTGATAATAGTCACGGCCTGGTATAGGTGACAAATGCTCAGAGGATGTGCGTGACATTGTCATTGGATGAGAGTACTACATAAGGCCGGGAGATGAGCTCAGTTTCCATTTCTGTTGACCCAGGTTCACAGTGCTCACAGATAAACATCGTAAATTCTTAATAGCTGCTTCGCTCCTGGCAGAATGCGTGTCCCCCATCTGGCCCAACTCTGAATTCACCAGCGACGACTTATGAAATATGACCATTTCACTGTCGCCCATCACATCTGAGCAAAGGCTGCACCATGAAATCCACTCCAGTGATGATCTCATTCCACTTCACGGCGATAACTGGGATCTTCCCCCGCCCACTACCAGAGCACCTGCCGTCACGCGGACGCTAAAGATCATCTCGTCTCGCGGTCGAAGCGGGCGCGGGACCCGCCAAGCTGGGAGGAATCCACCCGGCGCCATTAACAAAATGCCATGCGGGAGTACTTCCTGACATCTACATCAAATATTGATTATATTGCTGTGCAGGGGGAAAATCAATCCAGATTAGTCTCACATGTGTTGAGCCCGAGAAGAGATGGCCACTGATTTGGGAACATTACGTTATGGAAGATGGAAAAAAATTACAATCGCAGTCTGTCTGGCCCCTTAACTTCCTACTGACAGTAGATCACAGCGTTGAATACTTTTCCGTCCACGCTAAATGTGTTGTTAACTTTGCAGACATTTTGGGGGAGGTAGAGTCTTCTGCTTGTGGAATATGCATGTCGCCATGGTAACAAAAGCTGCACGCACACTTCGGCACCCTCCTGAACAGGGCTGGAGTCCTTTGAGCCATCTGCTGAATGCCTCTGCAGTACTTCTGCACAGTGACACTTTAAGGTTGTGCTGGTCACAGTGGTAATGTCCACGTGTATCTAAAGTGGAGCTGGATCTTGACAAGCGATGGGGGCAGCAGGTAGCTCATGGATATGTAATTGTGACCCAAAGATGTCCCACACAGGAGGTGGGGGGAGATGTGGGTGTGAGGGAAAGGGAACTTAAATCCCACCAGGGAAACTATTTGCAGATTGCTTTGGATAAAATGCAAGCTGTAGTGTACCCACTAAGCATTTATTATTCAAATAATTCCTAGCCACAGTAGTGAGAACGTTTACCAAAGACACACACACATTTGCACACACAATACTGTATAAGGCTACAGTCACCTATGATCCACTGTTTCACCCCGTTCATTTGAGCATCTGCTTTCCGTGACCACTTATCCAGTGCATTGTGCCAGTGGGCACAGGGCTGGAAAGTCTATTCCATCACAAGGCGCATACGCTCACGTTACGAGCAATTTCGGGACTCCGGACAGCACACCTTTTTTTCCGGGGCAGACCCGAAACACCCGCTCTCCTGACCCCGCGCCTCGGCTCGGCACTCGAACCCCTCAGGTGCCAGACGGCGCCGGCGCCGGCGCGTCGCCCCCGTTCCCGGCGGCGCGCACGGGGCCGCGCGGGCGCGCCCGTGGCTGTGTGACGCTAGAGGGCGCTGCCCCCGTTTCCCGCGCCGCCGGAGCGCGAGGAGCCGGCGCGCGGTCGGGCGAGGCGTTCCCAGCCGCCCTGTCTGTCTCTCCGGCCAAATCTCTGCGCGGAACAGGACCGGCGGAAGCGGGGCTTATCGCGGCCCCCCCCGCCAGCACTAGATACGCAGGTTACACTGCCGATGGGGGAGCTCGCTTATTATCTCGGGCTTTTTGGTAGCCGGCTACATTAGCGAGGCGCTTTAAAGCAGCTCTCATGTCGCCCTGCGCTCAGTCGCCGCTTTTCCTCCCTCCTTCAAGATTTTAAGTCCGTCGCGTGGGGATTTCGGGACGTCTTGTGGACAGAAAAAAAAAACGGTGTGTTTTTGTGGAACATTTAAAAAAAAAAAAAACAGGAACCATCTCGCGCGGAGCCCTTGGGAGAGACGGCCGGCGGCAGTGCCGCTGCAGACGGGAGCTGGGAAGGAAGAGAGGGGGGTAATACGCCTCCTGGTTCCTGGGTGATAGGGATCCGGGAGCGGCGGCGGCGGCGGCGGCCAACGGCGCCGTTTAAAGGGACCCTCCCCGGGGGTCACACGGGAGCTCCGCACGTCTCCATCCGTGCCGAATCATTAATAACCTGCGTTTTATATCCGGGGGCCTTTCGGTGGGTTGCAGCCAAACGCACGCTTTGCCCCCCCGCCGCCCCATAACGCTCGGACTCGCTGCGCCGGGCCAGGCGGCCCGTCATGGTGGCCAGCCGGCGCTTACCCCCGGCTTTGGGACAGTGAGACTCCCGACGCGGACTGCTGGGCATGTTGGAAAATGTAGGCGCCTAGTTACTTTCCCCCACTTGCCTTGACTGTAATGTAATGAGCGAGGGGAGGACGAAGGGAGCCGCCGACGGACCGAAGCCTGTGAGTAATAGCGCAGTTCGCCGGGGATCCGCACGGAGTTTCTCCGCCGAGGCCGGTCGCCCCGCCGGGCCATGCGCCTACATGAGCGGCGCTGCTTCTCCGCCCGGGGCTCGGCCACTGAATGATCTCGGATCGGCCGGCTGGAGCGAGGGTCGAGCGGACAGAGCGAGGAGTTCGCGGGGAAGCGGCGCGCCGCCGCGGAGCCGGGGCGCTGCTATGGCCACGGCGGTGCTGGCCCTGGGGATCTGCGCCGTGCTGCTGCTCAGCCCCGTCGCCGGTAAGTGCAGCCGCCGGCTTAGTGCCGGGAATCGGGCGTCGGTCGGGCTGCCCGGCCCGCGATCGGCACGTCAGGGGCAGACACAGACACACCGCCGGTCCGGCAGGTGCCCACCAAGTTGTCGCACCCGGTTTGGCCGTGCGAGGAGCTGGGGGCCGTCGGGCTGGGCTGCGGGGGCGCGCGCGGACACGCGCACGGCGGTCCGCCTGGACGGGCTCTCTTAACCCTAATGGCTTCGGGTAATGAAGAACTGTGCAATATCAGATGTGTAAGGCTCACATCGATTCTCCCCGGCCAGGTTCATTGTTCTGTGTGAGAGGTAATTCCCCTGGCCAGAGAAGAATGTAATAAAACGTGTTTTATGTCCTGTTTGGATAGTTACAATATAGCTGGAACGAGCCTAGAAAGATGAAACAACCCAATTTCTATGAAATAATCGGTTAAGTCTAGCCAATTTTAGGCATTATGATGCTGTTCATTTGTGCTTAGTGTATCAGTGGAAAGTGTGTCTTGGGTTTCCGCGATGCACTGCATTTTATTTCAGAAGCAAAAAATGGTGCAATGTTACGCCTGGTCCTCTGCGTTTTCGGAATTATTCAAACGGTGTCGTCACGCGGCGTCTGCCAGCCGCCCCGCGTGCTTAACAAAACGCTGCAAACCTCGCGGCTTCGCGCAGTAAATGACCACCCTTTAGCCAAAAGTGGTGCGCCCTGATTGATTTGCTAGTCCATACACTCACAGAAGCATGCACGCTTACATGTCAGTTAATTATTATCTACTGGATTGGCATGTTATTCGCACATTAAAGTTATCCTTCTTTAGCATTTTAAACTGTTACCGTTATGCACAAAGAATGTAGCTCAGTAATGCGTCTTTCATTGTACTATAGAAACACTTCCATATTATATTTATGTCTGCTGGTGTTAGCCCTGTGTACTGTAACACTAACCGAAATAAATGTTTTGTAGAAAGTGTTTACGTTTCCTAGGCACTCGTGGTTGTTTTAGGGCTTTGCCTCTGTAGTATGGATGGAGTACAACTGTGGTTCTCATAGCGTGTCCATAGCGATTGGTCTAGCCAGAACATTAAACCTGACCCGGATGCTTGCCTTAAAGATGGCTTGGTGATAACTTGAGTACTGGTTAGCCAGACCCTTGATTCCTATTGTTACTGCTGTACATTAGCAGTGGGAGAAATAATTCTTTTAATGCCGCTAATGGGTAGGGTCATTGCTTGCTGCACCTCACTCCCCGCTAGTTTATAGGTGTGGATTGGGTTTAACCAGCCAGCGATTAAGGGAACTGTTTCTGACGTTCAGTCTTCACACTTTTTGATGGTGTTCTGCTAGGGTTGGTAGTTTTAGCAAGCCTAGCAAACAGGACATCTTTATAGAAAATGTTGAGAGGGACGGTGGCGGAAAGGTGGCAGGGGGTGTCGATGGGGAGGAGGAGGAGGCTTCTGTAAAACACACACGAGGTCATGCTCTGGGCTTTGGGCCTAGAGCCACAACCGGGCTTCTGTTCAGCCTTGAGGGAGGATAAGATAGTCAGGCTTGTCGTAGGTGTGTGAGAGGTGGAGACGTGGCTAGACGGTGGAGGATTCAAAAGTAAGGGGTGAGATGATGAAGATATGGGCAGCCATTTTTTTCTGCATGGATGTGCCGGACGAACTATGACAGTGGGATGATGGCTGGGGCGTGTTCCTGTTCGTAATAAGCTAGGCGAGAACAGGTGTCTAGGAACACTGTCTCCCCACGGAGTCTGTCTGAGCATAACCATGCCACTTCTTTCCTCCTGAAGATATGCATGTTATGTGTGACCTGAAATCTTCTGGCCCCCCGCTAAATACAGGGCACGTATCAGCTACCAAATGTTTGAAAACAAACCTTGCCACAATCTCCTACGACCGGTTATAGAGATTCTTGAGTTTTGACTCATGGTCGCCGATTGGAGCTGCCACTGACCTTGGCGCAGAGGCTTCTCCCTGCGTATCCAGAACTCAGATGGAAAGGAGGGCCCCAGCCTTTTCTGAATTTTGTGTTGTGTCCTGCACATCATGCACCTGCGCCTCACAAACAAAATAAGCCCCTAATTGTTTGGTGGGCTACCAAGTTAAGCGATTAAAATGCGGAATGTTGTTGTTACTAAAACTACTGCACCATTTTGTGGCGTGACATTTTTAGAAAGGGTCACTGTATCAATTTTGCCTACAAGAGAAATCGAGAAGTCTCCCTTTTAGACATCTGAGAATCTGAGCAGTTGTAATTCTGGACTTGGGCATGTGAACAGGAGCTCAGACCCGATGACATCAGGCATATGCAGTCTACAATTTAAGGTAAATAGTGGATGGTTTGGCTTTCACCTGTAGGCAGTATTATAGGCCTATGCTTATTTTACATTGTTTTCAAACCACAGCGTCATATTGCTTGACTCGTACGTAATCAGTGAGTCACTGCCATTTTGCCGGTGACCTGTGTGTACAGTTGTTTTGCTTGTCAGCTTAAGTGTTTTGTGTTAAGAATTCCGATTGGCTGTTAAGCTTACATGGCTTTTCTCTTTTTTTTTTTTTTTCTTTTTGAAAGTCTTTTATTGACATTTTCACTGCATATGGTTGGTTCGCTTGAGGGGTGGTGTGTCCTTTGCAGGATATGAAGTGGATTTGTTCATATGGACTGAGTTTTGAGTAAAACCTTCAGAGAGGGAATGGATGGACAGCTGTGTGCAGACACGCCCCGCATCTCCACTGCGCACACTGCATATATGCACATGGCGTATGCGCATACCATACACAGCCTGACGGTGTACTTTCTCAGAGTGCTGAATCATAGCCGGGCGGCTACGGAAATCCATGTTTACGTTTGGACCCTCTCATTCAGGAGTGCAAGTACAAGATTACTCAGAACACCTTGTTATGCTGCTTGGCTTGCAGCAGAAGAGATGCTTGGCTGAGATGGTCCAAAGAGCATTCTGGTAAATTTTTCTGTGGCTTTTTATTATTTAAAGGTAGTTCTGCATCTGCACACTGGGTCCCAGACAGGGAAAATGGCTTTGGGGAAAAGGTGAATTGACCATACTCCAAAGAATAGTTCACATGTATCTAGGCCTATCTTTGAGTTGCTGGTGTCATACTGCTGCAGGATTGGTAAAGTGGGTTTATTAGGATGAGGAACATGGAGCCTTACTGGTGTAATCCAAGTCAGTGTATGTATTGGAGGGACTGGCCGTATGTCCTGCTGCACTCGGGCAGCTGTGCTGGTGGGACAGGTCCCCGGGTAGCAGATGGATGATGTCACTCAGTGTCTGTTTCCTCTGACATTTGTGTGCAGGGTTTTTTTTTTTTTTTGCTCCCTCAATTGACAGAAGGGTGTAGCTGTTGTGGGAGGTCTGGCACATTGTGTGTTGTAAGGAAGATGAGCCCAGTGTAGAGTTTGTTCTGCCTCAGCTGCCAATTAACACATTTTTCAGCTTGCATATGTCCTTATTTTTTTGTGGAAAGACATCATTGTAAATGTATTATCTATTATTTTACCTCTTTCCCAGGTTAGGGTCATATGGGGGGGGGGGGGCTGCAGTGTACCCAGGACACTGTTTTGTTTTTAAATTTTATGTGTTTATGTGCTTTGAATGGGAATTATCTTGCTCCCAAGTGGATGTGTGGATTTTACTGGAATTGAACTCTGGGTTAGTTTACCAGTTTTTTTCATTGGAGGTTAAAGTTAATTTAACATGCTTTCGTTCTGGGAGCTTCTTTTTTTGCGCTTAACTTTTTCATTCCATTCTGCTAAATTGAAGCCCCCTGTGGTAATTGCCCATTTAAGGTGTATGTGATGATGGTCCCAGCGAGCCAGGCAGACCGTTTCATGTCTCCCCAGTGGAGTTTTACTGCAGGTACGTCGTCGTCGTCCCCGCGCTTGTGCTGCCGGCACCCGCGGCTGAGCGGTGGCTTGCTTTTCTGCAGACTGTAGGGAGGAGAATAGATCAGTGTGGCAGGTCATTAAAGACCTGAAATTGTTTCATGGGATACAGGAAGGCAGCCCGATGCGCGTGCGTCTCTACGTGTATGAAGGAAGAGCCGTGCGGTGTGATTGTAATGCCTGTTGGGGCACTGTTCTCCACTTCCTCTTTGCCCCCGTCCTCTTGCCTCTCCTGTGCCCGTCCATTTGGGGCAGGAGAACAATCTGTAGCAGGATTTAGTCTAAACAATAAGCCTCTCCCCGGCCTCACAGGCCTGGGAGGGGGAGTTTGTGTCTGCAAGGGAAGAGACATTCCCTAGTGGTGACGCCAGGCCAGCCCTCTCCCCTCCTCCATCTCTTCTAGGGGGGGGGGGGGGGGGGGGGGGGGGGGGGGGGGGGGGGGGGGGGGGGGGGGGGGGGGGGGGGGGGGGGGGG
>JAODKN010000100.1:762936-774925 GCA_026774425.1 Petrocephalus zakoni | reverse complement strand
GGGATGTGCGCCTGGTGGCAGGGATGTGCGCCCGGTGGCAGGGATGTGGCCTCGCTGTCCAGCCTGGCCCCCTCCTGTTCATGTTGCAGATGGCTGCTGACTCTCAGCCTGTGTCCGCTGCCGTTTCCTGCCTCCTAAACAGTATCTGAGTTATGTTTTTGTCTCACTCCAGCCTTTGCTTTTGTTTCCATATAATGAGTCCGTTTCCACTTGACCCCTGTCTCTCTTTCCCCCTCTACTCACACCCTCGCCCCCCTGCCTGCCCCCCAGGGCTCTCTGTGCCAATACCTGGGTCTGCAGACTGGTGACTGGGTGAGCTGCTGTCGCCTGGCCCATTCGGTGACGCGGGGCCTGGCCTACCTGCACACGGAGCTGCTGCGAGCAGGTGAGCCTCAGCCTGCAGCGCCCCCTACCGGCAGTAACGATAAACCCTTCAACACTCGGATCATGCCATCTGACACTTAGCATATGCAGACTCTTCGGTAATGCTAAACATAAGCTGCACTTTCATAATGCCTTCATAATGCATTCATAGAACATTCATAGGCAGCATGTATACCTTAACGTCCTAACACACCTTGACAGCTTTAAAATACATTAATAACAAATATATGATAATAAAAAAAATCTTATTCATATAATGTTTGTTGTTAATGTATATCAAAGCTGTTAACGTGAATTAGGATGTTAAGGTACACTTACAAGCTGCTTATGAATGCACTATGAAGGCACACTGAATGTGCGTAATGAATGCATTACGAAGGTGCAGTTAATGTTAAGCATTAGCAAATAATCCATCGTTAAAGGAAGATAATGTTTCCTTGATCAGAAAAGGTCGTGAGGATGCCATGGTTTATGTTGTGTTATACATGACAGCAATGTATGATATATGTATGATACATGGTGTCTGATGGCAGCCAAGCCATGTGCTTCACTACACCACACACTGTCACCCGTACCTCTATGACTAATGTGCCTGAAGCAAAGCCGTTACTTAATTCCCCTTCTGATTTCTGTCTGGGCCGCTCGTATGTGTGCCACTCGCGTGTCATCGGTAAGGGCCGTGTGGTCTCCCGTTCTAACGAGAGTTAGCGTCGACGCAGACGAGCTGCCTGCTTACCGTCCCTGGGGGCACCTGTACCTGCGCGGTGGTACGTCCGGCGTGTAATGGTGCCCAAAGGCCGTCGCGTGGTCAGCCACAGCGAAAATGTCTGGAACTCGGCCCGGCCAAATTATGAGCAGTGATCAGAGAAGCCAGCGATTAAAAGTAAAATGAGACATGCATGACTGAGGCTGTTCCTCTGTAGGCATCTTTTTAATATCCAATGAACATTCTTGCCTGCGACTGATGCAGTCCTGATTTATTTTTCTTTTTGTTAACATTTATTTTACAGCCCAGCCCCCCCCCCTTTTAGTGAGGCTGGTCACCTGCTGACTAGCGGGGATGTAGCTTTGGCTTTCATCGGCGTGTGTCTTAGGGCTGATTTACAGGACAGTCTGCGTGTGTGAAAAGTTATGTTGGGAGTGACGGGAAGGGGTGTCCGGCTGGGACTGTCGGGTGCTGGAGCAGAAGCGCGTCAGGGCTCCATGACGGGCGCTGGACGGGACAGAGGGCTGTCAGGCAGATGAAAGCGAGGAGGATTGCTTGAGGCAGTGGCCAGGCCGAAGCTCTCCTCTGAGTCCGGAAGCAGGGTTTTATAATTGTATCTATCCTTTTTTTAACCATGAGCTTGTATGTCAGTCGCCATGGTAACAGTCCTCACCCGAAGGCTCTGGCACCAGAGTGCTCAACACGATGCACGTGTGTTTGTGGCGCAGCGGTCAGCATAACAGGGGGCCGCCATCAATCAGCTTGAACTTTCCATTCGGAAACGGAAGGGTGGGTGGGAGGGAGGGGGACCTCCAGAATGTGCCGTCATGGCCGCATTGTTTTTACATGGCACCCCCTAGTGGATGTTTATCAGTGGCAGGAATTCTGTGCTCCTGGGCACAGAATTAGGGTAATTATTGCTACTGGAAACCTAATGGCTTCTGTAAGATTATCTGCTTTAAAACCTGGGGATGTCTTATAACCAAACAGCAGAGTAACCATTGCTGAGTGGGCGTGCAGGCCACGAGGGCAGTGGTGGGGTGTTGATGGTTCTGGTCCTCGTTTCTGACCCGTCAGACCAGTACAAGCCGGCGGTGTCCCACCGCGACCTCAACAGCAGGAACGTCCTGGTGAAGACCGACGGGACGTGCGTGATCAGCGACTTCGGGCTGTCCATGAAGCTGACGGGGAACCGGCTGGTGCGCCCTGGCGAGGAGGAGAACGCCGCCATCAGCGAGGTGAGCGCTCCATCTCCGCATGGAAGCCAGCTGTGGCTGCAGATGTTTGCCGGCGGGCGCCTGACTCCTGGCCTCCTCCCCAGGTGGGCACCATCCGCTACATGGCCCCTGAGGTCCTGGAGGGGGCGGTGAATCTGCGGGACTGTGAGTCTGCCCTTAAGCAGGTGGACATGTACGCCCTCGGCCTCATTTACTGGGAGACCTTCATGCGCTGCACCGACCTCTTCCCCGGTGAGCCCCCGCAGCCCCGCACCTCACCCGGGGGTGCTCTGGTCCCCATGTGCTGACCCCCTCATGATCCAGCCGTTCTCCTGCCCCTTGCAGGTGAGGCGGTCCCGGAGTACCAGATGGCCTTCCAGGCCGAGGCGGGAAACCACCCGTCCTTCGAAGACATGCAGGTGCTGGTGTCACGCGAGAAGCAGCGGCCAAAGTTCCCTGAGGCCTGGAAGGAGAACAGCCTGGTGAGAACGCACACGAGTGGCTCCCCCTAGTGGCCCGGGGCTGGGCGGACCCCCCCCTCGTCATGCTTCTGCCCCCACAGGCGGTGCGCTCGCTGAAGGAGACGATGGAGGACTGCTGGGACCAGGACGCGGAGGCGCGCCTGACGGCCCAGTGCGCTGAGGAGCGCATGGCGGAGCTGCTCCTCATCTGGGACCGGAACAAGTCCGTCAGCCCCACCGTGAACCCCGCGGTCAATCCAGCGGTGAACCCCACCAGCACCGCGCTGCAGAACGAGAGGTATGCCTTAGGGAAAGCGCGTTTCACTGGGAAGTCCTCAGTGGGCTCATGGCCTAGAATGTTTAGTCACTTCTTAATGGTGCTACAACAGGATCTGGGAGCTAGCTGTCAATGTGGAGGCCTTTATCTGGACCTGCTCTGCCACTTGGCGCGGCGTGTAGTGCATGTGCTGTACGCAGGAAAGAGAGGCCGGCTGTGAGTGTGTGTAGGCGGCCGCCAGCTAACCCTCCTGTCCGGGCCTGCTCTCTGTCGGCTTGTAGGAACCTGTCTCACAGCCGGCGGGCGCCCAAGATGGGGCCCTACCCCGAATACTCGTCATCCTCCTACATCGAGGACCACGAAGGTGGCATGGTGAAGAACCTCCCGGGTGAGGGCTCCTCCGTGGGCGGTGCCTCTGTCAGCGGCCCGGCCGGGCTGCCGGGTGGAGGGGAGAAGAACCGCAACTCCATCAACTACGAGCGGCAGCAGGCCCAGGCCCGGCTGCCCAGCCCCGAGATGAGCGGCACCAGCCTGTCCAACGCCACGGGCAGCAGCACCACGGCGACGGGGCTCACGCCCAGCACCGTCATGACCACCATCTCAGAATCGGGGTACCCGGAAGAGGGGTCGGCTGGGACGACGGGGGCGACCGGGGTCCCCGTGTGCCTGCAGCTTACCGAGGAAGACCTGAAGACCACCAAGCTGGACCCAAAGGAGGTAGACAAGAACCTGAAGGAGAGTTCTGACGAGAACCTGATGGAGCACTCGCTGAAGCAGTTCTGCGCCCCCGACCCGCTCACCACGGGGAGCTCCAGCCTCCTGTACCCTCTCATTAAGCTGGCTGCTGAGGTCACCGGGGGCGTCGCGGCGGGGGTCATGGGACAGGCGGAGTTTGGGATGGGGGTGGGTGAGGCCCAGCCGCCCGTGTTCCCCCTGCCCAAGCAGCAGAACCTACCCAAGAGGCCCAGCAGCCTGCCTCTCGGTTCCAAAACCCCCAGCAAGGAGCCGTCCTCGCTGAGGCTGAAGTTCAGCAAGCACAGTAAGTCCAACCTGAAGCAGGTGGAGACGGGAGTGGCCAAGATGAACGCCATCAGCGCCGGCGAGCCCCAGCTGGCCACCCTCGCCATCAATGGGCCGGCTTCTCGTGCGGCCGACGGCTATGCGGGGCCAGCCTCCTCGCCCATGGGCGGTTCCTATGGGAACGCCAGCCTGGCCGGGCCCAAGATGGACGGCCAGGTGCCTCTGCTGCAGAGCCAGCTGAGCGGGGAGGACGGCCGCCTTAATTCCAGCCCGGATGAACACGAACCCCTGCTACGGAGGGAGCAGCCAGCCGCTCGCGAGCCACGCATCCTGGACCGGCTGGCAGACCACCACCACCACCACCTTGTGGGCCGCACCAACTCCAATAACAACAACAGCAACAACAACGCCCACAGTGGCGACGGAAACGGCAACAGGACCGTCGCTACAGCCTGCCCAGCAGAGCTGCCTGTGGCACTGCAGGTTTCTGCCCACCCAGAGTTCTCTGCCCCAGTCCCCACACCCCCAGGGCCTCCGGAGCAGGCCCCATTGCGGCCGGACAGGCCCAGGAGAGCCGAGCGGCCCAACTCCCTCGACCTGTCTGCCTCTGCCCTGGAGTGCTGCTCCCTGACGGGTAAGTGCGGAAGGTCGGTTCTCTCTGAACCTGACAGGCGCCCCTCAGATTGTCCCGGTCTGGCTGGCCCGCAAAGTGAAGCCCACTTCCCACCCGGCGCCGTTACGCCACGCTGGCTGTCTCGCCGGTGGTTTCTGTGCTTGGAACTTCAGCACTTTGTGGGAAAGAACATTCCAGAATGCTGATAAGAGTCCCTAGGACGCTGTGCTTGGGTGCGAGCCAGAGGGAGATGGGCCGATATCGGGGGAATGGGGGCTTCTCGTCGCTTCTGATGGACCCACATTAGAAACCGTGGAGTCCTGTTATTCTGAAAAGCAAACAATGCATTCGCTTGACTTCTTAATGCCTAGCAGTTCTATGAATAGTGATAAATTTAGCAATATGTTAAATTTAGCTTGTATGATGAGGGGTAGGGAGCAGAGGTGGCACTGTACAGGGAGGGATGCAGGATTTCCTGTCTCTTAGATGGCCCCTGTAATTTCCCGTGCTGGGTTTATCACCCTGAAGAGTTATTATTCTGTTGTTTCTTGGCTGATGCTTATTTACAGCAACATTAGTTTTTACTTAAATCAGATTAAGTGCTTGCAAAAGATCGATATCATCTGTCTGGCTACTTCAGCTAGCTTTTATCAGCCCTTGTCCGTACACCACACTACCTACTGCTACTTGGGTAAAATGTGTACTTTCATATTTCCAAATATATACAGTACTACTGCATTAGTCATCGTAACATAAATAGGACTCTGTAGTTTGTGTCCTGGATGCAGGTAGCAATACCGATTGCAGCCAGTAGAGGGACTTTCTGAATGATTTAGGAGCCCCTGCATGTTTTGCAGACGTGCTGACTGGATAAAGCGCTCTTTATGAAGAGATTTACACTCTCCCAATCTGCTTCCATCTCACCCAACCCTTCCAGGCGATGGGGTGCCACAGGACGAGAGAGCTAGATCCGGAGAGAAGATTAAGAGACGTGTGAAGACACCTTACTCGCTGAAGAACTGGCGGCCGTCCACGTGGGCGGTCTCCACCAGCACCCTGGACGGGGAGGTCAACAACAACAGCGGGAGCGTGCAGTGCGACCACATCCAGCAGTCCAATCGGAGCCGGCCGGGCACGGGCCGGTCTAAATCGAGCACCGCTGTCTTCCTGGTAGGTGGGGGCACTGCCACCCTGGCATCCGACCCCACCAGCATGACCTGCCTGTGAACTGTGGCCCGACCAGGGGGTGGAGCTTAAGGAGCTGGGCCTGAGCAGGATGGAGATTTGTCCTTTCCCCAAAACCGATGCGGCTGAATTTTTGTCGGAAAGTTGTTTGTTGAAAAGAAGAACAGACTTAAAAACGGCAGATAAGCGCTTAGTTTCATATTTTCCCTTCTCGTCCTTCTCCAACTGCTTTAAACAAAACCAAGCTATGCAGCAGAGTTGGTGTCTGAGGCTTTCCCTGTCTCATTTCGCTTCCGTCTTTCTGTGTGTCTCTGTATGTCTGAAACATTTTTGTTGCACTTTTCTGAAAGAGATATTAATCGCACGGTTAAATCTGTCTCTCCTTCCACCACAGAAAATGGTGGTCTTAAAATTTGAGGGGGGGGAAATAATCATAACCATGTGTTGATTTTACAATCAGAGTCAAGCGCCCACGTCGCTCGCCGTTCATGTGTGAAACGGTCTAACAGATAGAGTGGCGGTCTTTAAGCCTGGGTTGCCCCCTCAATCTTTTGTTAATTTTATGCAAGGTAGATTTATTTGTTTTAATATATGTTTACCTGTCCTGTTTAATGTATCTGTATCCATTTTGTATATTTTAAGATGTGCAATAGGCTTTAGCTTTGAGCTACAGTTTTATTTTAAATGCTTTTTTAAATATTTGCAGCTTTTTTGATATTGTATGCGGCACACTTGCAGGCAGCACTTGGCCGGCGTTTAGTCGTATCCGCGGTCTATTCTTTTGAGAGACAATCGTCATTCTCCTCAGTTGGCTCATGGTTCGAAGGCACAGAGACAAAGCTGTCTCTGCGATGGGGGGCGGGGCTGCTCTCCACGATGGGGGGTGGGGCTGCTCTCTGCGATGGGGGGGCACTGCCGCTCTCTGTGACGTTTCCCCTCTTGGACTGAAGCGGAAGTTAAATGGCCAAGAGGTGAAGCCAACAACCTCAATGGGGTTTGTGGGAGAAGCCGGGTCTTTGTCATGGAAAAACGTGTGACAACCAGAACCTTGTTAGTTCAGTCAAACTTGTATGGCACTTTTGTTTGGTCATTATTATGTCTGTTGTTTTCCTGAGCGGGTGTCTGGACACAGAGTGCCGCCACATGAGCACCGCAGCACCTCCTGTCTCCCTTCTGTGCAGCTTGTACCCTTGAACCCTGTGCTCTGTGTGTGCTGGGGAGGAGGGGCTTACAACAGAGTGAGGCTCCATGGGGAATAGTGAGAAATGGGTCAAACTGGGCGATGATTTCCTAGTGATCCTTTCCACAATCAGAGCCCTGAACACTATGTGTATTGAATTGAATTTATACTGTAGGCATGCACACTTACATATAAGATTTGTGTGCATATATATGCGCATTTGCGCAAGGTATATATACACGGCCCAACTGTTCATTATGTAATTAGACAAAATAACTCTTATTTGGAACAAAAAGAGCTTGGTCCTGTGTATAGAAAATATGCATTTTCTCCTTCAGATTTAAGCAGCTACATTTCCTTTTGCTACTGGGAAGGAATTCAGCCCCCCGTAACTGCATTGTCTGTGGAGCACACATGTGACTCTACAGGCACATGGTTTGGGAATGGATAGGGGGCGAAGCCAGGGCCAAAATGTATGTTGTCCTCATTATTGCTGGTCTCTCTTCTGCTGGTTATCGACTTCATTTTTCCAAATGAACTTTTTAAGTGAATGCTGTCTTCAGTGAATGGTGTTCCATGTAACCTGTATATTTTATTACAGTGTAATGTAATGCTGTCATTTGTCTTTTCATTTTTGAAGTTCTTCAATGTGTTCCTTGGAGCTGGACGCTTTAGGTTTGCCTTGCCACTTCCACGTGGCAGGTCTGAGAGACCCTACTTCATTTTAACACTGAAGTTGACATTACAGAGATTTCTGCTAAGCGCCTAACGTACTTTGTCTGTATTTTTCAGTTATATCCCAGCTGTCTCTCGGCCGTAATTGCCACACGGGTCACGGACAGCGCTTTCTCGCACCCGCGGTTTTCACTAGAGGCGTGACGCATGCTGGGTGTGGCCAAAGTCCGTGTGACGTATGAGACCACGCCCAGTTCGTCCCCGACGCATTGAGGAGCGCGCAGCGTGGCACCATACGAATAGCCTCCTTATACTAATACCAGCGCTAGTGACAAGCCTAGGGAAATCCCAAAAGCAGCCTCGCTTCACCTAACTGCACGTTTTAGCATAACTCTTTCTGTAGGATGTAGCGTATTTAATTAACTGAAAGACGTACACGTTAAATTTGAAAAGCTAACGACATAGCTTTACACAAGTTAACTAAGCTAGTTAAAGCTAGCCACCCCCCCCCCCCCACTTTCTGACCTTCGTTGTCTTTATTCTGAATGGTGCACAATCTTTTCATCTTTGTATTTATGTAAAATACATTCACCCTCTTTATGTAAATATTGTTTGTACATAATTCACTTTTTCCATATATGCATACATATAGATGAACAATCCTTTAGCTATATATATTCAGCATAAAACTACCGATCAGGTACTGCTGTGGTGCCGCTAAGGACATCGGTACCGTGATGTTTGATTTGAGATTAAAATCCTACAGTCAAGCGGTTCAGTAAGGACACAGATCCATTCATTTGTCAGTTTTGTTGTTAAAACTATAAGCTAAGAAGAAAATCTAGGTATCCTGACATTTGTGAATGCTCGGGCAGGAAATGAACTAAAACATGGTGTCCTGTTGTAAGCTGAAGCAAGGGCCCTAACGTCGTCATTGTAAACCCTTAGCCTGACAAAAAGGACCAGTGCTTTCTGCCACCCAGAATGAAACCATGCTGTTAATTTGTAACAAAAAGTGACCTCTGTTTACAACTACAACTGTTACATTTCAGGAGAGTGGGTTTGTTACAATGAGAATCTTTGTTCATGTTAAAATCGTAAATCCATTTATAAATATCAGGCCTTCTATTTTTGCTTACAATCTGTGCACATAACCCATTCACTATTTGTTATGACTTGCCGATAGAGCACAATTTATTCTTAAATTTTAACAGAAATCAACACACAATGTATTAGAAGTCAGCTCTGCGTAAAAATCATACACGAAACGTCATTAAAGGCTACGGACGGGATAGCAGGCAGGGCCGGTCAATCCTACAGGCCAGGATCCCCCAATTCCCGTCCTGGAGGGCCAGAATCCAACACATCTGAACAAGGAAATCTGCAAACTGTGTTGCAGCAGATTGACCAATCAAGACTGGAATTGGGGAACTCTGCTATAGGCCATATAGGTTGACTGCCTAGGGCGCCATCTTCTGAGAGGGCCCGGTGAAGCATGCCTAGTGCGCCACGTGGGCTTCGATCGGCACTAATAAGCAGGGCAGGTAAGGAATATTTTCCCAAACTACTCAGGCACGACACTCAAACTCGTTGTCAACAACCACAATGGTGACTAGGTGATCAGGTCTAACGAAAACCGAAAACTAGCAAAAACCACCGACTGCTCAAATATCTGCAATCTGTTTCATGCTTTATCATCATTTAATTGTTCTTAATTGCTCACATGAATTACTGAAACTCTAAAACAGTTTTTAAAAATCAATCAGATTAGGTTAATTGCGTCTTGTTTTTTTGTTTTTTATAAAAGCACACAATGTCGCACGTGTCTCTGTATGTGGAGAGTGTGAAAAGCCCAGCCGCAGTTACTTTGCAATTCTTGTTGAAACTTGAAGGTGATATGTGACATCTGGCCCTACATCAAAGTGTTGCTCAAAAAACAGAAATGCCACTGAAATGTTTTCTATTAAAGCTTGTATGAAATAAGACGAGGATGAACAAATGACAACACGCGATTAGTCTGCTCAGAAGTATACTTGTTGAAAAGTGACATATACATGAGCCTGCTTGCTGTAAACCCATGTATTAATCAGTTGATTAAAGATACTGCTGGAAAAAAGTACGTGATGTGTGTCTGTTAATCCTGGAAGTTTTCATATGATTTATAGATGGGTCACGAAACTGCTGACGATTAACTGAGCGGCCACAGGAGGGTGATATTATGCACAAATAAAATCACAGTCTGATACACGTGTCTCCGATAACAAAGCGGAGAACAAGCTAGCGTCTTATCATGCTATCGATTGTGTCGAATAGAAACATTTTACAGTGTGATAAATCGCAGCAGCGATAGGCTGTAACCCAAACAATACATTAAGATTTCTTTGTGATAGCGCGATATTGGAACGTGGTCGAGCAAAATGGCTTGAGTTTATATGCCAATCGTGAGCTTAAAAAGGGAGTAGTTACAGGAAATATACAGAAAACCACATGAGAGTATTTCGTTGTTCGATGACAACAAAGAGATTCGATTCCATGATATTTTGTCAACAGTATGTAACTGCGTTTCACCGCTACGATTTATACATGTAAGTCAGCAAATATGAAAAAGCAGACTGACGCTAAATACTTTTCTTAAACGAGTGTTTATAACCTTATTTAACACAGAAACGCAACAGATAATGTACAAAAATGACAGAAAGAGTACTGTAACTAACAGTAAACACCGGCTAATGACATTTCAAGGATGTGTTAATGACAAAACGAAAAGTTCTAGCTACTTCCTATTTCTAATCTGGAAATGTGGTTTTGGGTGTTGTCTAAGATTATCTTCTAAGTGTGTCCATTTTTCGTAATTCAGTTTTTAATTCACAAACAACCGGGCATATTTCGGATCGGATATCTGAATGAAAAGTGCATCGGGTACAGCATCCGTGATTTTGGTATATACAGTATATTATTTCTTTTTACTTGTTTTTCATTGTAACGGGACGTGTGTAGCTTTAAGAAAAAAAAGTTGGACATATTTGACTGTCCAATTAAAAGTTTCCATGAGTATGGCCGTAGCCAATGAGAAGCGGGAACGCTCTCTGTCTGGGGTTGGCACGGACTCGCCGTGTGCGTCTAGGGACCGACTCGTTTCAGTGTAGTGTCACAGTGTATGTACGGGCAGCAGTGCAGCGCTGGGGAAAGTGGAGGCTGGACGTTAAGTGGACTCTACAGAAAATGGACCAAAGTAAACTTGATAGCCAAGTCACCATGAAGTCAGTTTAGGGAGTTAAGTGGGGAAAGTTTATATTGTTGTTTTTACCTATATGAAGCTGCTGGATTAAAACATTAGAATGGCTCAAAGAGTTCGAAGAAACGAGTCGCCGACTTCCAACACTAGCACTGCAGGCAGTGCGACCGGTGGCGGTTCCGGCGGCGGTGGTGGAGCAGGAGGTGCGGGAGTGGGTAACTCGGGCATGAGTGTGACCAGCCGCCTGCTGCCCATGAAGGCGACCGTTCCGTTCCAGCTGAGGGCGCAGGCGCAGGCGCAGCTCCCCCTGCCGGCGAGGGCGTCGCACTGCGCCGACGGCGCCACGCGCGGCGACGCCTGTAACGGCAAAGGCGGCGGCGGCGGCGAGGCCGGCGCGCGGGCGCCCGCAGCGCGCAGCCGCAGCCCCACGCGGGCCGCCGGCTCCCCCTCCGCCCAGCCCCTCTGCGCCCCGCCGGCCCCCGCCGGCCCCCAGACAGTGCCGTCCGCCTCGCCACAGCTGAAGGGCAGCCCCATTATTACGGCCGGCGCCGCGGCCAGACCCCCCCAGCCGGCCTCCCAGCAGCTCGCTTTGCCCCCGACGAGCGGCAGGCTGCCCGGCCACGGCGGCTCCCCGTGTTCCTCCCCCACGCAGCAGCAGCAGCAGCAGCCCTGGCTTGCCGAAAGCTCCCCGCCTTCACCTCCCCCGCCCTCTGATGGCCCTCGGGGCAGAGTGCAGCAGCCCCCGGCCCAGCGCCGGTCCCCGGAGCTCGGCAGACAGTCCCCGGAGAGGAGGAGCCCCAGCTCGCCGCTCTCCAGAGGTATGTGGCATCGGTAAGGAGGCGCTGGCAGCCGGCCGAGAGGTCAGGAGAAGGCCACGGCCTGACTTACTGGCCGGGGAAGCGCTGGATGAAAAAACCCCTAACAATAATAATAATAATAACAATAATAATGGCCGAGAGGTCAGGGGGAAGCGCTGGATGAAAAACCCCTAATAATAATAATAATAATAATGGCCGAGAGGTCAGGAGAAGGCCAC
>JAODKN010000100.1:749667-762836 GCA_026774425.1 Petrocephalus zakoni | reverse complement strand
GGCCTGACTTACTGGCCAGGGAAGCGCTGGATGAAAAACCCCTATTAATAATAATAATAATAATAACAATAATAATAGCCGAGAGGTCAGGAGAAAGCCACGGCCTGACTTACTGGCCAGGGAAGCGCTGGATGAAAAACCCCTATTAATAATAATAATAATAATAACAATAATAATAATAATAATAATCACCTAATTTTCTGAAACTGACACCTCACCTGAGCGCCTGTCTGCCTTGCATGAAGCGGTTCACCGGCTTTCTGATTCACCCCTCCAGCTTGGGGGCTGCTCGTTTGCCAGGAGTCCAGCATGGCAGTTCTCTCGAGTCGGGTTCATTTTCGGAAAAATGGCCCCACTAGAACCCAGAAATCCTCCGCCCGGTTACTGGCCATCTCCCCTGTCCTGGTTGTTTGAGCCCGATACCGTGATCGCGCCCATAATGCGGTGTCCGGACGCCGCTGAGTGCACAAAGCCTATTAGCGATAGGCCTACCATCTGCTCTGTGGTGCAGTGAACTTACCTTGGAGGGGAATGGGGAAGGAGCACAAACGCACCTGCGTCCTTTAGAGCTTGGGGGGGCTACTGTGTTTACTGTAGTGCAAAGTGCTAAATCAATGACAGACGGTTTTATATATTGGACTTCGTTTATCCATCCATTCTTCTCCCAATTGCTAGACCCACTCCAGGTTGTAGAGGGAGCCTGGAATCTGTCCCAGTTAGCATAGGGAACAAGGCAGGGTTGCACCCTAAACGGGATGCCAGTATACTAGAGTTCATTTATACAACTAATGCAACATGTGTGGGTTCAAATGCAGTGCGGAGAGCGGTAGGCTCTTCAGGGTTGGGATCTGTAACCTTACAGTGACATTCTGGGTTACACTGTGGGAATGCAGATCCCCTCTATTACTACAGTGGCCTTATGGCAAATCCTGCCTTAATATGACTGTAAATTGGCTGTACCTGCAGATGTCTATGGTTTTCCGGACCACGCGTTCTGAAATGTATCCTCAGAATAATAACCCGAAGGCCATAGAAAATTTGACTAACGGAGGTTGGGAGCCGAAAAGTAAAATACATTGGTCTTATGGGAATTCGGCCGGGGACTAACGAGTAATTCGACATAGGGAGGTTTTTGTCTTAGCGAGGTCCGACTGTATAACAAGGACTAAAATGTCTTTCAGGCTGGCCTTTTGAGTCTGGACAGCAGGAGTATAGATATTGAATCAGTACTTGTGACTTGTTTCTGTGGGTCTGAAAGGGCACCAATACATCAAGCAAATGCTAAATTTTGCTGATTTTTCTTAAAAGGCGAGAATAGTACTTTTTTGCGTCTAAGAGGAGGCCATGGGGTACACTCTAAGCCAGACTGGGTGGCGAGGAGTCAGCCCCAAACTCCCAAGGCCGTCCTCTCACCCTGTGAGAAGTCAGCTACCCTATATGGCCTGTGTTGACGAGAGCAGTCGGGACACCCTTTGCCTTGGCTGTGATTGCCCTGCCAGTCACTTGGGCAGCAAGATCCCAGAGAACATAAAACAAACAAGGGCAGAGTCTGAATCTTCAGCCTTCGCTGTTCAGGCATGTTCCTCCCCACTTTCCATTGAGCCAGTGGTTTTATGCACATCGTCAGAAAATACAGTTATTTTCCAGATGAGCATGTATCCCCTGAATGCTGCGGGGAGGGAGAGACGCGCAGAAGAGAGAGGGTGGCATGCTGTGGGAACCTGCAGGGAGGGGAGGGCTGGTAGGGTGGGTGCCAGAGGACACGGGCCCGCACAAACAACATAATGGACCGGACCCAGTGATAAATGTCAGTTTTCCGGATTGTGAGGCTTTTGTGTGTATGTGGGTGTGCTTCTTTTTCTGCCTGAATTGAATCACTTAAATGTCGATAAATGCATCCATTCATTGAAATACTTAATCGTTGAAAACATGTTTGTTTAGATTTTGTTTTTGTCATTTGAAATAGCCACCTCACTGTCCCTAAAGTGCTGTTTTCCTCCTCTTGCCACCCCTAGAATGGGGACGGGCGCCTGACACTGCACACACTGTGCCTCTTAGCCAGGTATTTTTCCCAAATTCCTGCAGTCTCTAGCTATGTAAGTCAAACAGTAATTTATGGTTGTTTCGTGTGAAGTGCTGCAAGTGAGTAAGTCTGCAAGCAGTACTGATGTGGTGAAATCATAGGAAGTGAGACGGTTCTGTGGTGGGGTGGTGACGGGACGGATCAGGGCAGGGCACGCCGGGGCAGGGTGGGACCAGAGCCAGGTTTCCTGCCGTGTTGGCTTCCGAGTGAGCGCACAGTTCCTGCCAGCGATGTGCTCCGGGTCCCGTCCGGCCAGCCTCTCAGGAGAGCAGAGGTGGCTGCTGTATGCAGCTGTCTCCACGCTGGCAAAGTACACATCTACCAAACGTGCAGAGTCACTGCCGGGCATGTGGGCCACGCTGACCGTTTCCTTTGACCCAGCTGTTGCTTCCCTATCGCTTAACAGGCAGTCTTGACCATAACGTAATGGACCCATTCAGAGGAGATTAGGTTTGTTTCTCTGGGAATGCTTGTTTTTGTAATATTGTGGCTTTCAAGTTGTTTATTCACTTTCAAGTTTTTCGCTATTGATATGGCTTGCCAGAAGAACAATGATTTGTATATTTTGTATATATTTAGTAGTATTTATATGATGTATATTACATCAAATTGAGAGGTAATGTGAAGCAGCCATAGTGCCAGACAAACAGGTTGTGTATGTGTGAGGGAGAGAGAAAGGGAGAGCGGGATGTGTGTTCTTGCTGTGTCAGGCCTGCTGTCTCTCACTCAGGTGTAGTCTGCCTCCTTTAACCCTGTTTGGATTTTACTTGTGGTTCTGCTGCCTTTAATTTCAGAAATAATCTGTTGAGAATATATCTCCAGATAACCTTGTGGGCTATAAATCACTTTTTCTCAGCTTGATTAGGTGTGTAACAATGTAAACCTTCCCCTTCTTAATCACTATGCCACATGCTTTTCCAAAGCACAACGTATATGTCCATTATTTAAAAATGTATATTTATTAATTGGCAGTTATTATTGTTTAATGGATCTGGGTAGGGCATGCCAAAAAAGTAGATTGGGACATTCCTAGGAAAAAACATAAACATTCTTAAATGTGACTAGTTCTTTGAGCGTTCTTTCAAACTATGTCCACCTCTGCTGCTATACTGTGAAATGACTTTCTCTGTCACTCTTTCAGTCTTTGCAGTTATTACCATAGTAAATAATAATGTGGGTTTAAAATGTCATTTAATTCTGTGGTTAGAACATTAAACAGATGCAAAAGACAAACATAAGCATAACACTGACACTTACGAAATAAGAATCTTCTTGAATGTTACATTTGAGTTTTCTTCAACCTTTACCTTTGAAATGAGAGAGATAACCAGAATATAAAGCACAGGACTGTAGACAAAACAATCTTCTCCTTGCGTGAAGTAGAGCAGATAACCCAGCTCTTGCCATAAAAGTGCTAAAGCTGGTCTGTGATTAGTGGACTGCAGCTCCTAGGTCCTATGTGTTGTTTTTCTCGGATACGTTTCGAAGCGACACGTGGTAGTTTTCCATCGGCGTTCTGTTTGGAGCGTGGTCCTCTAAATTGTCTCAAGTATCTCTTTGTCTTTTCCCTTCATTGGTTTGAAGAAGTTGTTGGAACCAGATCAAAATCCGCTCCGTGCCAGAACATGTTAACCCTTCAAATGGACGGAGATGCAGTTTATTGATAAGTCTGGCAAAATTATGCAGCCCTGAGATAAAGAATGTAAACAATCCACTATGGATGAAAGACGTCTTTAGTTTCAGCAACGCTATAATGGAAGTTAAAGTTTATGTGATTTTGATTTTATACTGTTTTACACTTTATGCAAATGTAATGCCTTTTTTTATTTTATTTTTTTAAAGAAATGTCCCTGTTATGTGACTTCATCTAAATTCACGTAATGAGTTCTCTATGAGTAAGCCATGAGTGCTGCTTTATTCTGTGGTATTATGTAGCAGGAACCAAGAAGGTCCTCAAATCGGTGTGGGCCGTTAATGAGCACCTGTTACTTTTTGGCGAGGCCTTCCGCTTCTTCTCCATGAAATGTTTACACGTGGAAGTGATTGCTCTGCTAAGTTTTACGGCAGGCAAAACTAAAGTGTTTAATTAGTAAACGACCTACAGGAAAAGCAGGGATTCCTGTGGCGTTAGTTACAGTGGATTATGTACTGTACGTGCTGTCAGTACGTGCTGTCAGTGGTCGGCAGTAGTGGGGCTCTGCCACATGCTGCCATGCAGCTGCCTTATGGTGAATGTCCCGGGAGGGTCTGGCTTAACTCGGGTGCACGTGTGATGGAGGTCACGGTCGCTGTCGCCTTCCCGCTGGCGGTACTTCAGCTCTGATTTTCCTGGCTGCAAAGGGGAGTCTGCAGGTGTAACCTGCCTGTTCAGCAAGCACTGCCTTACCCCCCGGCCTGAGAGAAGGAGCAAGACCCTCCCTGCATGCCATAGGGGTCAGCCCTGCTGTAAACCTTTTCTGCAGAGAGGCATGATTTAGTCCCCTAAATGCCCCCTCATAGCAGGCCATCCTGCAGCACTCTCACAGTGCTGGCCTTTTTGGGGGCTTTTTTTGTCCTTCCTGAACCCATTCACAGAAAGCTCAGGACTTGTCGGCCCTCCAGCCGCCCAGGGTGTGTGTACAGTACGCTTCATCTGTGCAGATTTGTTTGGCTTGTCTTCCGGCCGCAGACATTTCTGATTCCCAGACGGTCCATCTGAAAGTGGGGTGATCTCCGTGTCTGTGCTCACGGTGCAGCTAGTTTAAAAAAAACAAGTAAGAAACCCCTCCCCTCCATTTTCTGACCTTTTTATTTTTTATTTTTTTACTGACTGTCGGGGTGGAGGTCTGGAAAGAAGCTGATGGGCAGTGACCCGGTTGGGAGGTGCAACGTCTGCTTGGAGTGACAAGAGTTACTGTGCTGTTTCTGCGCGTCTGTCAGTGGGCCACCAGGGTGATGAGTGAAATAGCAGAAAGGTTCTGTGGTTTTCCTTCGGAGGACAGGCTTTAAGTGGAGCATGTGATGGAGACAGAGAAGGAAAGCTTGGTGGATTTGTACAGCCAAAGAGAGAGGGATTGAGGGGTGGGGCGAGGTATGGGAAGATGAGGGAGGAATGGGGAGGAGCGACGGGGGTAATTACCCACGGAGTTCCAAAAAATGTAGGTCATGACAAGCGGGTTTCTGCCTCAAAGCCAGGCCCGGCCCCTGCTGATCTTTAAATGTGGGCGGTTGGCATGTTATGTTACAGGCCCAAGACCAGACAGGCCTGCCGACTGCGCCTTTCTGAATGTAACGGTAACTGAGCAGATTAGGCTCCGATTGAGCGCTTTAATCCCGACCGGTTGACGTCAGGAGAAATGCTATGAGTCATACATCTGAGGATACTGTGGTCGGGGTCCTTCCTGCATCTAGGGCTCTCAGTGTATTTAAGTGTTCGAAGATACAAAATCTGCACGTACAAGTGTGTGAATCCTAGTAAAATGGCCTTTTTTTCTTGCTTTCTCCCGTCTGTTTCCATGCCGTCCATGTATAGAGAAGGCACGGATCCCGCCGGCGTCTCCTCTGCACAGCTCCTGCTGCTCCTCCAGCATCCGACGAACCTCCTCACTGGACACGCTCACGGGGCCCTATCTGTCAGGACACTGGCCTCGGGATGGGGGCCACGTCCACTGCGCTCCCTGCATGACGGACAAGGCCACTCAGGTGAGCCTGGCCTTGCCAGCCCGCACATGTTGGGATAAGGAAGCATCTGACAGCAATTCCAAGGGTGTGGGCTGCCGTTTCCAGGCTGCCTGGGCGGCCATCTCAGAGTCCATCAGTCATTGTTTACAGAGTTTTAGTGAGTGTCCCAAAGGACTGGCACAATCTGTTACTCTGCTCCATAAAAAAACTATGAAACTTAACCGATTGAATCGAGGATAGTGGGTTTGTAAACTCAGCCAGTGTGCTACCTGTTTGACTCCTAAAACACATGGAACACAGACCTTTCCAAACTCTGAGTGTTCCTCTGGTAACCGTAGTTTAATATGCTTGTGTTGTTTACATCAGAGTTTTCCAACCCTGTCCTTTGGGACCCCCAGATGGTGCATGTTTTTGTTCCTTCCCAGCTCCTTACCAGAGCAAAAAACATGGACTGTCTGGGGGTCCCCAAGGACCAGTTTGGGAAATACTGGTTTACATGTATGAAATGTAAAACACAATAGTGTCGTGTTGCAGTGGTTCAGCGTAAGTGAAAGTGTGTGTGTGAGAAAGAGAGACCAGTGTGCACTCTGCCAGGGATGCTCTTTGGAGGTTATAGATCCCCGAGAGGTGTTCAGAGTACGGGACTGAAAGAAAGACGGACAGAAATGAAACGAGAGAGAGAGGGGGAGAGTCGGGACAGATGGAAAGGAAGGGTGGAGGAGGCCCAGTGCGCTGAGGGACGGGCGGATGTTGGGCCGTTCTTCTGGCAAGGCTGGTCCAGAGCCAGACTGATAGCTACATTCTTTCCCAGAGAGTTTTCCCTCTGTCCCCCTTTGGTTGAAGCGAAGGCGTACCCCCACCGCCCCCAAACCATCGCCTAAAGCATTGTTAAGTTTTAAAAGGCAGCTCGTTCTCCATCTTGGCTCGTGGTTCTCCCCTCTCTCGGTCTCCTGGGAGGCTTCGGGCTGTTTGTGTTTCTGTTTGCTCTCTCTCTCTGTTTTGCCAGCAGGACTGTGGCTTTTCAGTCCTCCTCTCCTGTCTTGCTTTCACCTCTTTGCTTTATCCTTCTGTTCCTCCTGTTCTTTGTCTCACCCTCTCTTTCTTGTTGCGTTTATGAGCCCACTGTGTGTGTGTGTGTGTGTCTGTGTGTGGGCCAGACAAGCTTTACCATCTCTACATAAACAGAAACTCAGATGAACACTTGGTTTATTTTAAGAAACAAAAAAGTTTGATCAGTGGTCCTCGGAGTTTCTTTGGTTGGGATTAGAATTGATTCATGGCATTAAATGCGACATTGAATGATAGCTTTCCACAAAGACTGAAATGAGTGTGTGTGCACACCAGTAAGACTTAGAAAGACTTTGATCTTCTTCACTGTCTCGGCCTTTTGTGCACCGGCGTTGCTGTGGTCTGTGGTGGCCGCGATCGGGCCTTCTGTCAGATACCCCATTCAGACACGGCTGTCTGTTTTAATGTCGGCCACTGCCTGGGCGCAGTGCCTCTTCCCAGGGGGCTGTTGCCATGAACGATACGTCCTCAGATGGCCAGGGGCTGCTGCCGGTGATCCGATTCCTTCCCTCAAATGCCATCCACTGGGGGCCATAAAGAAAAATCATCGTGACCAAGAATGTGGAATTTGGAAGACATCCGCTGGGTTTGGTCCTGGAGGCCTCCTGCCAAAAACAGCTAGACCAGCATGACGCGCTAGTTGCCATGGCGGTGCACTGGTGCGCCTGGTGACCACGTAAATAACACTGATAAAGTAGCTCACACAGTGCAGCCCTTGACGGCCCCTTAGCTTGGCACTTTTTATGTGTGCACTCACATTTGCACAAATACAAGAGTTCCACTTCAGTTTTAACAGGGGTATTTTGTTTAATGCAGTCCTTTAGAAGGTAATTACCCCAAGACTGATCAACACCAGTGATCAATCATATTCTTTGTATTACTTGAGTATATTGACATATTGTGCACGATTGACATGCTTTAAACTTGATATCCATTTCAGTCTTTCAGGTGTCCAAATGAGATCATCTGTAGTTTGACTAATGAAAAAGTAAGCAAAAATTGATCAGGCCCTCTTCAAGAACAGTGATTTAAAGTTGGAATAAAGTCTTAAGTCTTTTGTACATGACTCTGCAGTGCCCCCCCCAGGCCCTGTTCAGCATTGAAATTGTCTGAAATTAAAGCTGAGCTTCACTGACCTGGGAGTGGTGGGGCAGAGCTGGGAAATGGCCGCGCACAGCGTTTTCATTAGCTGTCAGCTGTCCCCGAACGATCTCTCTCGGGGGGACGTGAGACTGGGTGCACACATGCACACAGACACACACGCAGCAAGTTGTACAGCAGTATTATATAACCTCATGCAGAAGAGGGGCGGTTTAAGATTTCTGGGGGAGAAAACGGCCATGCATGCTAGCGCAGGTGCTGATCAGCTGATCCGCTACTCCTCCAACTCGCTCCCCAGAGAGGCGTGTGGGAGAGAGACAGAGAGAGTGGTGTGATTGCAACAGCACTAAAGATCTGGCTGTTTTGTGAAGTGATCTGCTCTTGGCAGGTGCCACCTGAAGAGACCCTTTTATGGTAAGGTCCAGTGAGCGGGGCCTGGGCCCTCAATGGCTGCCTTCAGGGGGAAGTGCCCTACTGAAGGCAGGAATAAAGACTCTTTGCAGACTTTAGGTAGATGGGGGAGTTACACTGGATCATGGGCACTTGCTCCATCATGGCTGCAAGTTCAGCTCTCGCAGTTAGGAGCACAATCGCTCATCAGAAGTGACGAGCTTGCGTCAGGAAATCGTAACTGGGCCTTTGTATAGCCATTAAACAGATCACCTGTGATGAAGTGGACCTTTCATTAATGTCTATACACACACACGCACCACGTGACATTCACCCGGATAAGATAACAGTGGCTCAGTAGGTGGTGTCTTTTAACCGAGAGTGATTTACGGTTCACGCGGAAGTTTAGTTTGGCACTGAACGTTGCTTTTACACAAGCGGGCAGTTTGGATAATGTGCCGAGCTGATGGGTACAAAAGCCAGGGTTCTCTGGGAAGCCGAGGCCAGAACGCTGCTCTTTCATCTCTACGTCCACATCCTTATCTGGTGGCCCTTCCTGTTGGCTGCTAACTGCTAAAACACAGCAGCAGTACCGTCTTATTACTGGTGATTGCGTGGAATAAGGATCGGGCTTAGATAGAAAGGGGACAGGGGCCGTTAAAAATGCCATTATTTCCTGCATTAGACCTTTCTTTGATGTTGAAGATTTTATAGGTGGGCTTCTACTGTTGGACTTTCAAGTGAGAGTTTGCAGACGACTCGTGATGTCACAGGGCATAAGTCTTTTCCATCTTTTACCCCCCCCCCCCCCACCCCAGTCCTCACAAAGGGCTGTTTGTGTTCAGGGCTAATTTGTACTGATATAGCCACGTACCTGCATAGGCTGCTGAACGGAAACCCTGTTACCAAGGCTCTAGGAAGCCCCGCCTTCTCAAGGACACATTGGGCCTCCCCTTACGTGTAAATGACCTGTCTGCTTTGCTTCGTGGTGTTTGCGGCAGGCCATGGGTTGCCCCCTTGCTGTGGGTATCCTGATGGGAATCCTGACAGGTGATAGCGGTGCATGTTCCTGTTTTGCAGTGCAAGGAAAGGTTCTGTACATGAATGACTGGGGGGGGTGTCCCTCATCAGTTAGCCCAAATCTTACCCAGCCCAGCACCCCCCCCCCACCTCCCCAACAGCCATACAGCTGGTGAACAGAGCACCATTTGTGCCTGGGACCGTGATGCTTGGCTCGAAACCTTAAACCGGTGGGAAGGAGGAAGCGATGCACGGCCGTATCCCGGGCCTCCGAAGGGACCCTCTCCGCTGCTCCAGACGGCATGACCATTCCCCGACCCACGTCCCCCTTTCCTACCGCGACTGCGAGTGCTGTGTTCAGCCGGCATGTAGCAGGGCGTGTTTGCCCCTTCTGGAGGGGAGCGGCGCTGATAAGGTTAACTGTAGGCTCTCTCATCCACCTGCTACTGTCAATCTATTACCCACAATGCAGCTGTGGGCCTGGTGCAGCCAGCGGAGAAGCACCCTTTCCCAGCTGTGATATGAGGGGGTGTGGATGAAGGGGCCTGAACCAAGCCCAGCCCTGCATGAACTGGGCCCGGGCCCCCTCTGCTCAGACAGGCGGAGTCAGGAGCCGTTCCCAGGGTGATCCTCCAGGAGGAAATAGCTGGAATAGCGCTGGCATGGGGGGGGGGGGGGGGGTCGGTCGGCAGCGGCAACTGGAGGAAAGAACCTCAAAGGCACTTTTCATGGGCTGTACTGCCACGTAGCCGCAGTGCAGAGCAACTGGTGGGCTTCCGCTGTCAGGAGGAGTATTAATATCACACGTTTAATCCCCCCCCCCCAAAGAATTAGTGACATGTACAGGCATGTTTGGAGGCGAGTAAGAGTCGCTAAGTCGGAGATGGGAGGGTGAGGCCAGACAAACCCAGTGTTACCCCTTTAACCCTCGGTGCCATGATCCAGAAAAGCTGAGCAGTTCATGGGAGCACGTGTGGTTCCTGAGAGGGAATGCAGCTAGCGCGGCTCAGGTGGATCACTCCGGAGAGGCACCGCGGCCTTCGGAGCCCAGCCCATTGGCCTGTGCCGGCACTTTGATCGGGCCGTCTCAGCAGCCGCTCCAACCTTGTCTTCCCTGAGATCTCCGGGGCCTTGGGCTTCCTCTCCACTCCACGTTCAGGATGCCTCTCCCCTGACCCTGCTCATCGGAAGCCCTTTGTCCCTGCAGGCCTTTAAAATAAAGAATAGAAACCCGGAAGGCAGACACGTGCTCCTAAAACCCCGAGCGTGCCGTGCGAGACCCTCTGAACCGGTGACTGTGGCGAGGGGTAGGAGGCTGGCCGGCCAGCCCTGCCCTGGCTGTGTGGGGATGCCGCTCTCGGTGCCAGCATCAGGCTCTCTCGCTTCTCTGAAACCCCCCCACTCCCCCCGCGCTTGTGCCGCTCGCATCCAGCAGCTCATGCATCCCTCAGGCTGCCTGCCACACGGACGCCCCGATCTCCATCCATCCCGGGAGCTGGCTTGCTCCTCTGGGATTTGTCCCTGACTGCTCCCCTCCAGAGCGTGGAGGCGCGGTGGGGGAGGGGGGGGGGCGAGTCAGGGGTCAGCCCCCCCCTCGGTTCTCTGGGAATCGGGGTCACGGTCTCCAGAAAGCTGCTCTCCCACGAGGACCCCCCGCCACGGCGAGCGCCGCACCCGCCCTTCAGACGCCCACACGGCAGTGGAGCTCGGGCTACCGTGGCGAGCAGTGCTTACTAAGCCTGACAGCTTCTGCGAGGGGGAGGCCCTCATGTCTCGGCTTCCTTCCTAGCCCCGGCATCGCCTCGCACAGGCTCTGCTGGAGCTCTCACATGCAGCCCCAGAAGCCCCACGCCAGCCTCTCGCTTGCTCTGTCCACCCATTTCCCTTGTTGCTGGCTTTAAAGGCTTTTTACGGTTACTTGGTTAAGCAGCATCTGCCACGGGAAGAATATTCTGGGTGTTTTTTTTTTTTTCCTGCTGTGACCTCCTCCCCCAAACCCTCACAGGGCTTTTAGTGACACTCTAGTTAGCCCCACCCCCAGGGGGCATGTGGGTGAGTTTTTGTGACCGTTTGTCTTTGCTCACCCCCCGCTTGGTGGCGGGCTCGCCGTCTCCCGTCCCGCGGGCACAGGCCGGGCTTGGGACCTCAGGCTGCCTTGTTTGGGGGGGGGGGGGGGTTGGCTGGGAATCTGACATGCCTGGGCTGACCAATGTTCACAGGCCAAACCCATTAGCAAGGTGTTCAGGAGCGGGGATGGGAGACGGCCCTGCCCCCCCGACCCCCCCCCACCCCCGCCACTGCCGCACACGCTTTTACTCGAATTCATCTTTTCACTTAGTCCTGATCCTGAGCCAGCAGACCCACTCGTGATCTTTACTGTGCGCATTTCTGTCCCATGGATGAATCTTTTATGCTCACCACCACCCCCCTCTCCTTCCAGACTCCCAGCGCCTGGACCGACGACTCTTCGGAGAAGAGGAGGAGCTCCCATAAGCGCTCGGCCTCCTGGGGGAGCACCGACCAGCTTAAAGAGGTCAGGGCCCCACTCCCCCCCCCGCGCAGCCTGCCTTTGTGTCTCATTCAGAGAGGCCACAGCGGTGTTATCCCGCACTTGCCCTGCTCTGTGTGAGCGTGGCTGGGGGTGGCCTGGGGGGCTCTGGGGCGGCACCTCCTTGTCATTGTCATATTAATCTGCGGTGGGCCGAGCGCTGCCTTCCCAGTGTCACTTCTCATTACATGCCCCCCAAGTCACGTCCCTACTGCATGTTCCCCATTGTTCACTCTGGTTCTGGTTCTGGTTCTGCTGCATTTCCAGTCCATCCCTAGACCCAGGATGTCCACTTTCGGATCAGGTCGTTCGCACAATTTCACCCACCCACCCCCTGTTTAATTCATGTTGTTCTTTCCTCCCTGTTTTATAATCCATCCGTCCCTGCATACTGCTCCCCCCCCCACGCCCAGTCCGTCCGCCCCGCTGTCCCTGAAGCCGGCTGTATAATGAGCGGGGGAAGAATGTGGGAAGAATGTGTCTTTCATCTGGGGCGTTTGATGAAAACAAAAGCGAGGGGTGAGAGACGGCGCTGTGCCCCCTCGCCCGCCGGCCCGCCCCCCAGGGCACGCCCCCGTATCCGCTCCTCGGGTCGCTGGAGGCCACAGTTCTAGGGATTCCTGAACCGGGGCCTTAACCTCACATGTCCCTCACTCTCTTCAGAGATTTGGAGCTCACGGCTGCTGCAGTTCACGGCGCAGAGGCAGCGTGGCTTCTGGGAACTTTTAAAATAAATATGTGCTGCGTTAGAATGTACTTACTCTGTGGTGTCCCTCACTGAAATGAAGCGTCATTCATCACAGTGGACTGGACAGTTAAGTCCAGCACCTTTTTTCGTGAAATGCATGTACCTACATTGGAGTGGGAGGTTCTCAGAGTTCACAGAGCCCCCCCCCCCGCCCCCCCAAGGGCTCTTGCTCAGTTTGGTCATAGCACTCTGTCAGAGTTCTGCAGGTGGTGGTTCCAGCGGGGCAGATAATGGAAGCGTAGCTGCAGAAGCCTCCGAGGAATGGGCCGCCGTACGGGACTCCCGTTCTGGTGCCCTTGACTATCTGCATGCTGTCACTCATGTTTGTCTACTGTTTGGCCTCTGTCCTTTCCCCCCCACCTCCCCAACTCCTCAGATTGCCAAGTTGCGGCAGCAGCTCCAGCGCAGCAAACACAGCAGCCGGCACCACCGGGACAAGGACCGCAAGTCTCCCTTCAATGGTAGCCATGCTGCCTTAAGCCAATCACAGGTGAGAATGCTTATCATCATACATGCTCCTGTAATGAGGGCCTCTCTATCAGCCAATCACA
>JAODKN010000100.1:727785-737816 GCA_026774425.1 Petrocephalus zakoni | reverse complement strand
GAGTGTGTGTCGTCCCATAGCTATGGTTAAGGTGTGACGAGTGAGTGTGTGGTCCCATAGCTATGGTTAAGGTGTGACGAGTGAGTGTGTGTCGTCCCATAGCTATGGTTAAGGTGTGACGAGTGAGTGTGTGGTCCCATAGCTATGGTTAAGGTGTGACGAGTGAGTGTGTGTCGTCCCATAGCTATGGTTAAGGTGTGACGAGTGAGTGTGTGGTCCCATAGCTATGGTTAAGGTGTGATGAGTGAGTGCGTGTCGTCCCATTTCTCTGTAATGAGAGTATATTTTAAAGGCTAGGCATTCTCTCTCGCTGATCTGAGACATATTTTACCCAGGACAGCTCCTGCACCACTCCCTGCTTATTAGTATTTTGGTGACCTGCTCCAGAGAGTGACTACAGTGTTTATGTTGAAGCCCAGTGAAGCCTCTACGTTTGTTTAAACTGCCGACTGAAGTTGTGATGTCCTTAACGGGGCGAGTATGTGGACCACGTGAAAGCAGATGCTCGTCAGCTTTCGGGATTCGGGTCTGTACGCACACCTCGCCGCGTCAAAGTCGTCTCTGTTCTTTTCAGGGTCGAGGGCTTGGTCCAAAAAAAGCAGAAGCTGTCTGTGTGTTTGTCGGTCGCTTTCCATCCTCATCCTCAGTTATCACTTTTAGTTCCATTTTAATATGTTGTGCTTTAAGGAAGCGATGTTACTTGAATACTCCAGCACTTTTCCCTGCATTGTGTCAGGCTCTCAGACGCAAAACAGATATCTGAAAAGGCCTGTTGGTTTCTTACGACATATGACTGCTTGCGTAGTTCTGCCCTCAGGAATGTAACAAAATACAATGCAGCATTTCTTTTAAATGCAAATATAGAGACTATATCAACATCTATACCTACTTGTCAGTAGTTACTGTGTCATATTCAGACGGAACACTTCTCTGTGTATGTGTGTGTGTATACTCATTTCTAGATCTAGTCTTAATTGTAGACAGACCTAATCATAACAGGCGCAAGTGTGAGTGGCGGCATCACCAAGGCATTCAGATATGTCCTTTGACATCTTTGCTTTGATTCAGTCATTGCAGGAGACGGATTTTTTTATTACTGTTCGACGTATATTTCCCCTCCCATCTCTATTACGTTTATATTTAATTTGGGCTTTTCTCCCAGTCCCCATTTCCTCCCCGAGGCCCGTCTGTATCTGATGATCAATTAAACTGCACTTGCTGTAAGCTTTGCCCTTGTGGTCACTGCCTCAGAGAGGGGTGAGGTCAGGTTGGGGAGGATGCACTGGTGTAGCGCATTGCCGCCCGCACCCACCACACAACGAAATACCTTGGGATCCTGGCTGGTAACCCTCTCCCCCCAGGCAGACACGCGGCCCAGTCCCACTCTCCGGAAATGGCTGTCTATCTGCCACGGCCAGGGGTTACGTGGGCATCCCCTTGGCCTGGTCTAGCTGCTTGGGTCCACAGCAATGAGGGTCCTGCCAGCCAGATCACCCTCAGGGAATTGCGCCACATGGCTGTAGTGCTGTAACTGACACTCCCTCACAATGCAGATAATGTAATAATAAAATTTAAATAGTGACATCATACCACTCAAGGTACCCAGTTTAAAATGTCGTCTTGTTTTTAAAATGGGTGGCAAGATGGGATCTATACTTCAAAGCATAGGAAATCCACCTGTGAAGTCAGACCTGTTGGTCTCCATAAGGCATAAAAGCATTTCACATTTAAAAACCTGATTAAATTGTTGTGCAGCCCCTAAAATCCATTTCAATTTTATCTGTATAATACATTTTCACATTCCATTGTTTCAAAGTGCTTTACATTATTCCTGTCCAAAGCCCCCAGGGGTAAGGGTGGCAAGGAAAAGCTCTCTAGAAGGAAGAAACTTTGGGAGGAACCAGACTCAGGCCTGATCCTGAAGCCTGTCCTGGGAGGGATAGGACACCAAGCAGGGCAGGCGCTGGAGAGGAGAGCTAATGTACTGAATTTTAGAAAAATGCTTAACGCATATCTGACATCCTTTTCACTTGAACCACACTCATTGATCACTAATAATCATTTGCTCCCCAAGTGGCTTTAAAATCAAAGTAAGGGCATTGCGTTTGGCTACATAAAGCAGCGCTCTGCCACCCTGCCCTTCCAGCTGCACTGCTCCCGCCCTCCTTTTGGGAAAGCTGCCTGTCTGTATAATGCATGGAAAACAGCATTTCTCATATCGTCCCGTTATGGAAAGTCACACGATCTCAGCACATCCCAGATCTTGCCATTTACCCAGCTAGCCAAGGGGGGTTGCCACACAAAGCCTGGCAGATTCAGTCCCCATAATTTCAAATTCATCAGTGTTTTTTCTGCTGAAACCTCACGTGTGTCAGAACAGACCAACTCCACATTGTTCTGAGGTGAGCTTACCCAGAGTCCAGGCCCCTTTTTGGTCAGCAAAAAGCTTAATCTGACATACCTAGGAGTTAGCATGGGAGCAGACAAGTAAATATCAGACACATATACAGAACTTTTTTAGAAATTATGGATTATTGGTTTCTCAGCACCGTCAAGTTGAGTGTACATCTGTATGCTATATTTTTAAATTCGCCAAATAGCAATGGGCCATACAAGGGCTGATGTGTGCCACCCAGTGATGCAAAAGATATTGGCCACCAGGGGCAATGGCAGAAGCCTGTAAGCCAGGCTGGGTGGTGGAAGTCCTTATAAAAGATGCAGTCCGGGGGGGACAGATGGGGGGAGCTGTGCGTTTGTCTGGCAGCCTCTGTGAACAGCACAGCAGCACCGTTCACACGGGGGGACAGCCTACAGGCCTTATCCAAACATGGGCACGGCTGGCCACCACCTCAGCAGACTGGGAGGGGGGTGGGGATTTGTTTCATAATAAGGGACTGTCGAAAGCCATCCTGCAGCTTCATCACCACCTTCTCCCTGTAGGCAGTCGATATAGCAGTTTTTTTAGGGTTGACCTTTGTGTTCATTAAGGATAATGTAAATATTTGAGGTAGTGATTCCACTTCCCCATTACCTTCCCCTCTTGGCCCATGGTCGCCCTGGGCAACGGCACCAAGCTGCCTATCACGGCATCACGCTGACCTGGAGGGCCGGCGCCGACAGGACTGCACGGCTGGTAGCGGGTCTGGCTGCTACACGCGCGCACACCCACATGCGCACACACATACACACACAGAGCAGGCGATAGGGCTTCACCAACAAACCGTGGGTAGGATTACTCCACACTGACACTGTGGGAACCACTGAGAAAGGCTAGTTGGGCAAACCGATGATCAGCAGGACACAATAATCCCATTAAGGTGGGCTTGGCCATGGATTTCTCCCATAGGTACAGAGCTGCTGTGTATGAACACACACACACAAATACACACACAAATACACACACTTAGCTCACGAGGAAGCCAACCACACATGCCCACCATTCACCATGACAGCTGGAGCTGTGGGAGGCCTGCAAAGATGGAACAATTAGGGATGATTACACGATGATGAGAACCAACACTTTGCCATATTAAATAGCATATTAAATGGCATTTACTCCTCATACAGCTGCAAGGATCCTGTATTTGTTTGTGTGAAAGACTCAGACTCTTAGTATTTTGTGATCAGAGTACAGCAGTCTACGTCACACGTTTAAACACCATCACCCTGAGAATTATGATGAGAGCTAGGTGGACCAGGACAGCCGAGGAGCTCTCGCCAACTGGAGAAAGACGCCCACCCTCCATGTCCTCTGTCTTTGGTCACTAGTGTGTGGAGAGGTGGAGACGCTCCACAATGTTCAACATGATGTGAGCATAAAAAGGTCTTAAATCCGACTGATCCAGATAAGTGGTCAACAATAAAACGGGAAACAAAAAAGCAGTAGAGTCTCCGTACAAAGTGTGGAGCGGAGGGTCCAAGATTGGTCTCATCTTCATGTCCTAACCACGGCCCTTTTCAAAGCCAGCTCGGCAGCACTGTAAGTGTCACCCTTGGCGTAGCAGAGCGTCTGTGGCTGGAGCCTAGATACCACATAGAGCATGGACAAGCAAAGCAGTGAGATCAGGACAAAGAGCAAGAAGAGACTCACAACTAATATCTGTTCTGGAAGTCGATATCATCACCTGTGTCTTCGCCTTTTACACCACTAGTACATTTCCTGTACTAACACTGCCCCTACTGGTCAAACCCAGTATGTGATCCATGTACCCCCCCCCCCCCCAAACCGCTGACAAGAGAGAGGCGCAAGACTTGTACAAAAGGGTGGGCGGGCCAAGTTTTTCAGACAAATGCTTTCAGATATTTGGATAAGTCATAAAAACATTCATTCGGATATTTGGACTTGCTTTTTTGGTTTTGGAGACTTGAACGTCTGACAAGGCCTCTTATGTGGACTTGGCATCGGTCGCTGAACCCGCGCCGAGTCGGACGCGGAGTGAGCGGATTCCTTTGGGCCGGATGGTGTGATCCACATCCCTCCAAACAGTGTGCAGGGCCCAGCCCCAGGGTGGGGGTAGGGGGGGGGCAGCAAAAACCTTCAGACTGTGGTTACTGCTACTGTTGTTAGGACGCCGGCCTCTAACCCTAACCCGCACGCTTCTCCCATGTACAGGCGACTTACAATTTTGCCCTTTTCTTGACCAGAAATTCATCTCTTAAGCCGACCACAGCAGTTCTCTGATCCCAGATCAGCTGGAAGGCCAGAAACGGTGCCTTAGCCCCAGAAATACGCACGCCTAGACTTCTCTCTATGGGCTGCTTCCTGAGACAGGACTTAAGCCTAATCTCCTGGCTGCTGGAGGGTGTACGGCTCCCTCTTACCCCAAGCTGCCTAGGATAGGCTCCAAGCCTCCCAGTGACCCAGGCCAGGATAAGCATTCCGAAGACGGACGGAGGCGCTCCACGGTCCCTCCCAATCAAGCCCACAGGGTTCCTCACTTCCTCTAGTTCTGATGGGTGGATGGGCCTCATTGTTCACAGCGAGGGTCCATCTTTTAGTCCTGCTGTTTCGAGGCCTCACAAAGGAAGCTCTCTCAGCACCTCCACACCGTGGTCCTCATCCTGAGCCGGTAAATCCTCCTTCCGGTCTCTTTGGAGAAGCAACAGCAAGGTTTTCATTGCCGGAAGGAGAATCATACACTCCCAAACAGGGGGGGTTCTTACTCTACTTCAGCTCAATAATGAAAATCTTGAGTGTAACTTTTTGCAGTGTTGACATATTTCCGTGTAAGTATTGAAATGAAGCTCAGAAATCCAAGCTGAAAAGGACATTATTCATGTCGTCAATATTTTTCATTTGACATTTTACTTTCTCACAAAATTAGGTATATTCATCCATTTTCATGGGGGTCCGGAGCATATTGCAGAGGCTACCAGCATAAGGCAGGAGACATCCGTCATACCTACGGGGCACACACACACACACACACACACACACACATATGCACACCTACGGGCAATTTGGTAACTCCAATTAACCTGGACGACCTTGAGGAAAGCAAAACTGAGCTGTATTGCCATATATGGGGGGGGGGGGTACATAAAATATCCAAAAGCCCTCAATGGTATATAATTTAACAATGTAGACTATAGGTATAAAAGGATCTTCTTGGTTTTATATGACAGCAGAGGGGAAATGGAGAAAGCATGTGTGAAGGGTGACTTGTGAAGGATAAAAGCTGATAATTCAACAGAAGACAGGATAGTGCAGCTGAATCAGTTGCTGTTAGGAAAATCCCATAGCAGCGGAAAATCTAAAACCATCCGAGTGAAATCCGTAGAGGCTTCGACATTCACACAGATCCATGTCCATGTGCTCGATTAGAGACGACAAAAACAAACCAAATCCACATTCACAAAACCAAAGATTCAGAATGCATTACGGATATATAACCCATTACTAACTGTACTCAGGTGAACGTCACACTGAATGTGAACGTGGCAAAATACACAGCTAAAACGTTACAGACAGCTCTGCAGACCCTGCGCGAAGCATTAGCGCGTGCGGACTGCGCACCCGCGGCGTTCATGCAAGAGCCGAAGCGCTGCATATAAGTGGTGTAACTTTCAGGTCCAGAAATCAGAAACCCAGACCAAGATTTCGTTTCATCCAACCATCTGAGTACTTCGTGACTGTAACTCTTTATGTTCAACTTGCTGGTTGAAACAAATTCATGGTCTGGATTTTTACTTTCTGGACCTAAATATCTATGTATCATTAGTCTGACTACAGTTATATAACAAACACCACTGAGCCTAAAAATAAAGTAGGAATAACGAATAAAGAACACAGAAAGTGTCTCTCACCGGCGTTTACAAGTTGCAGTGAAAGATGTTACGGTAATTGTATGCCATCTGGTAGGGAAGGTTGTAAAACACAGCTTAATTCTGCCCCCTACTGGTATTAGGGTAAAATTACTGTGCAATTTATGATCCTACTCACCATGCACATTTACAGGTGAGTTAATTTGCATATATCGGTTGCGTATATTAACTTGACACACACTGTGTTACCCATGCACTGTTCTGTAAAACATTATCTAAATGCATGTTAATATTAAACTAAACATGAAGCCATGTATTACTTCACTGCCTTGGACATTTAGGAAAAAGATGTATACAATTTTGAAAAAAATATAATTTTTTTGTGGTGGTGTTGATATGAATCTCAATGAGAAATCATCATCTTCTGTGCAAAAGTATTCGCCTGGTAGCTTGAAATAGCTAATGCATATATAATTTGACAAAAAAAATCCTTTAAAAGGACCCCTTATTCAAGGGAGAACTGCAGAGCGAACAAGGGGCATCTGTGACGGAAACTGGGTGATCAAAGACTGGCTGATGGTCCACATGCAGTAGTGAATGGTGAATAGTGAGCGGTGAGCGACGTGCCGCCTGAGGCGAGCTCAGCGGCCAAAGTGAGCAGCGAGCCCCAAGGTCACCAAACCCAGCACAAAATGAACTGACCAAACCAAACTTTACAACATTTTTAATTCTTTCATCATACAATCAGTAACATTATTCATCGAATCAATTTCAGACAAATATGACAGTTAAAATGACCATAAAAATAACACGCTTTCATTTATACTTGAATCCCTCAGCATCCCAGGCACTCTCGGCCGACACGACGGTCCGTCGTGGAGCCCAGTGGGGGGGTCTATGCCCCAGCACCAGACACACAGGCAGAGTATCTGTAGGTGTACAGCTTGTTGTCCGCCCCCCCACTCAGCAGAAGCTAGAGGGGCAGGGAAACAGCCACATCAGGCTGAGAAGTATAGGTGCACCTTCATACCACCCCCCCTTGCTACAGAAAGACAGATTAAGATCCCCTTAAAGGGCCAGATGCCTTTGAGTTATTTTACGTGTCACAGCCAATTACTGCTCTCTCCATCCATCCCATTACACCCCACCCCCCCCAAAAGGTACTCACCCCATCTTCCCTCCAGTCAACGCAGAACACTTTGTCTTCATGAGCGGCCAAGTCATACAAGGGAGCCTTACAGCTGTGTGCACAAATCAGGTCTAACAATGAGCTCCAACATTACATGGCCCGTCACCAACAGACACACATCACCATAACCTTCACTATGACCGCTGAGGGAAAATTCAAAAGGCATCTTTCTTTAAACCAGGGGAGACTTGCGAACCTGCGTGTGTCCCAAAGTTTGACCATGCAGTCCAGGGACCCGGACACCAGCTGCTGCTCGTGTGTGGCAGACCACTGCACCGCCGTCACCCAGCCCGTGTGCGACGTGAGGGAGAGCAGCACCAGGGATCCGTCTGCCGAGAGCAAACGGGTCACTCGGGCAGGGACGGCGCCACCGGCGTCTGCAGCCCCGGCCCCGTCCCGCTCGGAGACGGCGCTGCTCACCTTTGGAACGGGGATCCCACAGCCGCACGTGGCGATCGGCGCTCCCAGAGGCCAAACGTCGGCACAGCGGGGAGTATGAAACGCAGTTAAACACCTTGCTGCCAGTCTAATGAAGCAATACCAAGAGACGGGCGAGAGACGGGAGAGAGACGGGAGAGAGACGGGAGAGAGACGGGAGAGAGACGGGAGAGAGACGGGAGAGAGACGGGAGAGGTGAGACATGGAGCTGCTGCTGTCGGGTTTCTGCATCAGTTACCTACCCTAACCCGATAGCCATCCGGGTAAACTGTTAAAATCGGAGTACATGATATGAATACCAGAATGACACGTCTGAGTAGCGCCCCATGTGTCGATCTGGGAAAACTGCGGCCCTTAATCACTGACCAGCGTGGACTTCAGGCTTCCGGTCTCTGCGTCCCACATCCGGATGGTGTGGTCCCAGGATGCACTGCAGACCTGCTCGCTGTCAGACCACAGCACGGACGAGACGCCCTCAGTGTGTCCAGACAGAGTCGCCAGGGGCGTCTGCGGAAACAAAGAGCCCCAGAATTAAACTAGGATGTACTTATGACTTGTGAGCTATATTGGTGCTAAACCAGCAGGCAGGGCGTGGCTCTCTGGGTTAGTGTGCCCAGGATCAGATGGTGGCCAGTTCAAATCTCAGTGGGTCAGCAGTGACTTCCCCTTGGGCCCCTGAGTAAGGCCCTTACCCCCCCAACAGATCCAGGGAGTGGGTGATCCTGCTCTCTCAAGTGTACATCACTTTGAATAATGATTTAGTTAAATGCATAAATGTTATTAAATAGGCAGCTCCAGCTATATGTCAGCAATGTTTCACTCCTCTCTCCATGCTTTTCATCCCAGACGAGCTTAGACGCCATAAACATGCAGACCGCCCACGGCACTCCCTCCCTCCTCCCAAACAACAGGACTTTGGACAGACGATGGAGCCCGCGGCCCCCAGTCCGTACTCGGGTCAAACCCAGCTTCTCCGTCTTCTGCTTTTTCCGTGGTCTGTCTGGCGTCTCCTTGTACTCGTCCTCTTTATCTGTGGGGACTGAAGTGCAGTGACGGGGGACATTAGGATCAAGCTCACACCCAGACGGCTGTTTATTTAAGCACGGTAACAAAGGTTTCGAGAGACAGGGACAGAGAGAGAGAGAGAGATGAACACACTCATACCTGCAGACCAGATCTTCAGCATTTTATCCCAGGAGCCACTGCAAAACTTGGGATTTGAAAAAAGGGAAAAAAGTCTTAGGGTTAAAATGATTATTATTCTTATTATTATTATTATTAACTACTACTACTACTACTACTATTAATATTAATAATAATATTACTAACTCTTAGTTACAGAGATGAGTGAGTGACCTCTAAGAACAAACATGAGGTTATACTGTACAGCCTCTTCGGTGTGTCTGCATTTTATTACAGCCCCGCCGTGTTGCTGGCCAGGATTAGTGGATGGATGTAATGGTTGGTAGCTCCAGGAGCCCAGGGTTTGTACCCCATGCCTCAGTCCGCTCAGGCTCACCTCACCATACGGGGGTGGGTAGGAATCCATCCAAGGACATGGGTGGATTATTACCAATAACGGTCTCCCTGTGTACACGCGGCCCTCTTGCCTCACCTTGGTCTGCGTGGGGTCAACAGCGACAGAGTCCACGCTGCCGGCGTGACCCCGACAGCAGTGGTGGGCCTTGACCTTGTTCAGCTCTGAGCTCCACTCCCACAGCACCACCGTCTGGTCCAAGGAGGCGGTGAGCAGCAGGGAAGTTAGCCCGTCTGGGGAGGGAGCGAGGGACGCGGCCCCCATCAGACAGGGCCGACACGGCCTGGGGAAACCCCTTACACCTGGGAGGCTATGAACCCAGATTTACTGAGCAGAAACGCCAAGTCACCTCTCTTGATCCAGGCCACGTCCTTCACCACGTCGGCATGACCCGCCACCGTCATCACGGCGTTCCCCTCCGGGGACCAGATCCGCGCCGTCTTGTCGTAGGAGCCGGTCAGGATCCTGCAGGACACAGAGAGTCAATGACAGGCTGCACTCCACCCGCTGAGCGGTCCCTACCCTACCCTGCCCTTCCAGGCAGCCCCCAGCGGGTCACACGACCCCCTGCCAGCAGGCCATGCAGCATTCTGCGGCGAAACC
>JAODKN010000100.1:685809-709418 GCA_026774425.1 Petrocephalus zakoni | reverse complement strand
ATTTTTATGGCGCAGTTCTGGTTACTGACATTCCAACCAGCTGTCTTTGAATTGCGAACTCTGTGCTACATCCTACCCACATCCTTACTATACTGACACTAAACTGGTACTATATTTGATCTTAACCTACAGTGGAGTGGATGATCTGCTTTGGTGAGCCAGGCGGCCGCCCCACTCCCCTGGTCCTCCAGTGCTATTGGTTGACAGAGTCGTCAAAACATCCCAGTGCCTGCTCAGTGAGAGACAGGTGTTGCCCTCCTACATCCTCCTCCATCTCGCAGCTGATGCCATCTCCCCTGAGCCGTTACCTAAGCCCCATCACAGGGCTCCTCTGCCCGAGGCCTCGGCTACCCCTTCTCAGCCATAGAGCCCCTTTCACCGCTGTCTGAATCCCTGAAATCTCTAACCCTTTAGAAGCTGCTTCCCAAATGACCCCGACACACATACACCATCCAGACAGCTCTTCCTGACAGAAGGCCTGGTCTATCCAAATCATAAGGTGGCCGTGAGGACCATGTGACAGAGGGATGCCCCCCTCCCCCCCATACACAGTGGTCCCGGGGACAGCTGAAGGAACTCTATGCCTTGGAATGACCTCTTAGCTGCCACATGGGGGCGGCAGGCCCCGCTGTGGTGAGCATCCACCTGCATACCATGGCTGAGGCCAGCCAAGCAAGGTATCAGGTGAGGTTTCCATTGCTGGTCTGCTTCCCGATTGACACTGAGCAGGACATATGGGGGGGGGGGGGGTCATAAGCTCCAGTGGAGCATTATATAGCTTTCCAGCCCCCCCCCCAATATCAGGTTACCATTCACCGTAACATGCTGAAAAGGTCTCATTCAATCCCGGGGATCCTGTAGGGTGATGGGGGTCTCTCTGCACTCACAGGCTCTCCTTCTGCTCCTCCTTAGGGGGGCCCGGCAGGTGTGACCTCCCATGTTGCATAATTGGGATCTAGCAATCGGCACAGCACTATTGCGAAACATACATCCATCCAGCCAGGAATATGTGAGGCACAGCCCAGCTGTGGCCCCCCCAAGCTGCTGGCTCCGTTCTGGGGCCAGGCCTCGTGTTTGCTCTTGACGCCTCCACCCTGTCTCATCTCACGGCTTAATCTTTTCAGGGTCTCGGGCGCTTTACCGACACTCTATGGCCAAACCGCTTGTCTAAAACATTGTTCCGCTTTCCCCAAAAAATGCGAGCAGGACCAACAGCCCCTACCGATGTGAGGCAGTGGTGCGGTGTTGTGGTTGCGGTAATAATGCGTTGGACTGCAGTAAATCACGCTCGTCTCTTCCACGGCGAACAGCTTTCTGACTCCACTGGGACTGAGCGAGAACATGACCGCATTTGACCATGTAAACCTAGGAGATATTAATCCCGAAGTATCTTTGATGTATGTACGAGGGACACATTTCTCATAGTCTCGATGACTTTGACTTTCCCCAGCTGTCGCTAACAAAGTGATGATTCACCGCACAGAACTCTGCGTGACCTATTCGCTCAGCATATGACTGAAACCAAAGAAATGCACAGAGTTTGCGCTCCAGTCCGCTAGAGGTCCGCTTACTTATTGGAGCAGCCAAGGTCACGCCTAGGGTGCAGAATCCCCGGCGTTTTTAACATCCAGTGTTTCGTGGTGATTCCAATCTGTTAAATTACTGGGGTTATAAACGCGAAACATTAAAGCTGACGGCGGCCTGGGATGCAAATTACTTGAACAGCTATCTATCTTGACAAAAAAGCCATAGAAACTTAGTGATGACTGATTGGTTGTTTACTTTTCCATTTTTGAATGTGTGTGTATTGAAATCTCTGTGCCAACAAAAGCATTTCCGACAAATGGATGGTCCTTTGTCCGGGCAGGAAGTGCAGCAGATCCTTCAGAAACCAGCAGCTGAATGGAGCTTCTGTGAGCCTGAGGACAGCAGAGGGAAGGAGTACTTTGTTTGAGCTGACAGGCCTGGAAAAAGATGCCCCTCCCCCCCACCCCCAACCAACTCCCTGCCTGAAAAGACGGCGGCCAGGCACCTCAGGCTATGCCGGACGCTCTGGTGGGGTCATCACGGACCTCTGCTTCCATTCCCAGGAGTGGCATCTGAAGTTCTCACCTGTGGAAAGGTCAGCGGGAGTGACTCTTTACGGAAACACACTTTTTTTCAGGATTTTAAAACAGAAATGAATTGACAAGGAGCACAATCATAAGGGCGCTCAGTGAGCCAGGAGGAATATCCATCAATCCATACATCCACCCTAAACAAAACGGGTCACATGGAGCTAAATGAAATTGGTCCTGCATTTACCTCAAGTACAGCATCCAAAATCTTTAGCGGTTTCTATGCCTTTTTATAACCTTGTTACTCCAGTGAAATATCTTGCTCAAGGGTAGGACTCCATCCCGGTGCTGCCCCAAGCAGGCTTCTGTCCTGCAGAGCAGCACAGCAGGCAGACTGTGTGCAGCTGTGCTGTGGATTTTACTACCTGCCTTGACTAAGAGCTGAAGCACAGAGGCAGGTTTCTGCGCCAAAGCTGGATGTTGGAGTTTAATATTTGCACTTGGGGGGGTGAGCATTCTGCTTAGCTTGAATGTTAACACACATATCTGATTCACACATAACCTATTATTTTCTTTATGAATAAGGTACCAAAACACCGCTTATGTAGAGATGAAAAAGGCCAGCACAGAACACCGCACAGCACTGGTCCTGCCAATTCACTGCAATTTTGTTTGCACCCACCCAACTCTGCCGCTGGTTTTATCCACTTATCCATCTGGATATCTTATTGTGAAAATGCAACTGTACAGTGAGGGCATAGAATTTGCTGTTTGGAGCACAATTTAAACATTTTAAAACAGCAACACAGCTGGTATTTCCATCCATCTATTCATTTTCGGAAACCGCATATCTTTTTTGGGGTCGCAGGGGGTCCGGAGCCTATCCTGGAAGCTATGGGCGCAACCTAGGAGGGCACACTCACATCTATGGGCAATTTAGTAACTCCAATTAGCCTCAGCATGTTTTTGGACTGTGAGGGGGAAACTGGAGGAAACCCCACAATGACACGGGGAGAGTATGCAAACCCCACCCACATGGAACTGGGACAGAGACTTGAACCCTGGTGCCCAGAGTGTGAGGCAAAAGTGCTAACCATGCCACCCCAAACTGGTATTTATGTCATCCTCATTATATTACCAGAGAAATCTCAGCCCAGCTTAAATAAACCAGCCAGGACGCCCCACAAATCAGTCCCACCCACTTTTACAGGAACACCTGGAGCCAAAGCACAGATCCCAGAAAAAGGGGATTTTAAAAGTTCAGTCGTCCCTCGTTTATCGCGTTTAATCCGTTCCAGCCACCGTGAAAAGTGAATTTCCGCAAAGTAGGATTCTTTATTTATAAATTTAATATTTTCGTAGTTAGAGCATATAGTATATACTTTAATGAATATACAGTACTGCATATACTTTAATGAGCACAGTACTGTATATACTTTAATGAGCTCAGTACTGCATATACTGTAATGAATATACAGTACTGTACATACTTTGATGAGCACAGTACTGCATATAGTTTAATGAATATACAGTACTGTATATACTTTAATGAATATACAGTACTGTATATACTTTAATGAATATACAGTACTGTATATATTCTAATGAGCACAGTACTGTATATACTTTAATGAGTACAATACTGTATATACTTTAATGAGCACAGTACTGTATATACTTTAATGAATATACAGTACTGTATATACTCTAATGAGCACAGTACTGTATATACTCTAATGAGTACAGTACTGTATTTGAAAAAACTGCGAGAGTGAAGCCGCGAAAGTCGAAGCACGAAGTGGCGAGGGACGACTGTATTTATTGTTTATTCGCAATGTTTTTTTGTGTATCGTAAATCCTACAGGGATGGCAGAAAGAAGTTAGGTCAAATTTTAATTCAAAGTTTTAATTAAATTACCTGAGAATGCTATTCTTTGCCCTAGTTTGCGTGTCTTGTGATTAATTAAGCAGGGGATGCCCGCTGCTTTGCTCCGAGTGTAAGATAATCTGTCTAAGAGTACCTCAGGCCTGTAGGTGAACCGACTGACCCTGGATCTCCAGTCCCCCAAGCATCCCACGTCCCTAAGGGCGATTCCAAGTCACAGAGCAGGGCCAAATAGGACTGCTTTAGGTGGGGGTGGGGGTATGTGAGTCATATTTCAGGGCATTTGGAGGGTACCTTCAGCGTCGGGCTGGTGAGGGGGCATAGAACAATGCGATGCCTTTTATTCCTCTGAAAGGCCACCGTAGTTAGGAAGAACACAGAGGCATAACAAAAACAGCGACAAAAGTCAATAACACACATAAATGTTTACTTCCTTCCAAACGCACTGAGGCACAGACCCCCAGGAGCCCAGGAGAAAACCACTCATCCAAAACACAGACTCACTTCATCAAATTTCAGCAAGTACTTTGCTTCACAGATGAGCAGAGGCCCACATAATTGAATTTTTGACTGGAAAGCATTTAAGTAGGTCTGGGTGCCCAGGAAGCTAATACAGTGAGGCTGATTCCCCTCCCGGGAGCCTCAGGAGCAAGAAGAATTAAATGCTAGGAAGAAGCCACATTCCAGTTGCCAAAGTTTAACAGAAAACCAAACCGGCATTATGATTACGTTACTACTGGTGCTTTTGTGGAGAACGCACGCACGTCATAGAGAGCAGCCTGCCTAAACCTCAGGAAGGGTTGGGAAAATGGTGGCAGCACATAATGAAAACAACAAATGATTTGTCTGTTTTCCCAAACGGACCCCCTCAAAGACAGTATGTCTGTTTATTTCGTTTATCTGTTTATACAGTTTGTTTCAGCTTATCATGGCTGTGTCCCATCCAGGCTCTGATTGATCCAGATTCAAGATTAATTTTAAATGACTTTTTTTTTAATCCGCAGGCAGTAAAGGGGAAGTGGGTATAAGGGTAACGCTGGCAGGTCCTGACGAAGCTGAATGGCCCTACTCTTTAAATGGGCACGGAGTCTGCCGGTGATGCTGGGGGATTGGTCACATGACCACGCCAAGCTCTTTGTTGACATTCTGAAGCCACTGGAACATGACTGCCAGAATGTTCCAAACACAGGTCACCCATAGCGACGGGGAACTGCCAAGGCCTGCATCCTCCGCGGGACCCGCATGGAGCAGTGAACGACGCACTGATCAAGGCACTGCGTGGAGGCTTTTGGTAAGCAAAACCCGCAGTTAAAGATCTCTGCTGACGACATGTATTCACCGGCTTATTGTGTGTGTATCGCTTTCGAATCTTGGCGAACACGGCCCCGAAACGTATTCCCCTACCGCACCCTCCGCAGAACCTGAAAAAGATCAGATTCATCCCTCTGCTAAGCCTTCAAGAAGAATGATAGCCTTGCTTAAGAAAAAAAGCACCAAATGGGGCTCCCATGCTCACACATCATCATTTAAGGTGCTTGTCAGCAGATTGAAAGCAGGGGAAACAGGCCAAACAGTGCAAAAAATCAAAAGATGTGTCAAACATTTTAGATGAATGTTTGAAGTATAGGGTTATAGGTGAAGGATGGGCCAGAGGGTTTGGCATCCCCAGGGAACAGCCCTGCGCCCAGTAAAAGATTAGGAGCTCCTGCTTTTAGCAGGCTGAACCTAGCATGGCGGTTTGATCGGCTCGCTGCACGAGGAGCCTCACACTGTCAGCTCCAGGCTTATCTTCATCATCCAGGTGCTGGGGAACGCCTGGCTGTCATTTGCACTGAGATTACAGACATGACAGCAGTAAACTCAGCCACTGCCTACCCTCTACTCTTTTCCACAGTGAGCGAGTGCGTGTGCATTTGTGACGGAATTCTGTTGGTATTGCACTCAGACTAGACGAGGCTGACACACCACTTCCTTTGATCATTGTGTTTTTTGCAAGTGCTCCCATCTTTCAATAAAGTTATACAGACCACTTTGAAACTGAAACTGGTGCCCTTTACCCAAAGACTCTTACATATAAAATTCTAATTTCGATCACATACACTTTCAGTATCCACTTAATAAGGCACACCTGCCTCATATCGGGTAGAAGACCCTTTTTGTCTAGAACGTCTCCAAAGATAGCCCGATTGTGTGCTCAGCTAGCCCGGCTATGTTTTCTTCCCACAGTCGAAAGGCAAGTAGTTCAGCTGAATACTGTGGGTTTTCCGGAATTATGTACTAAGAATATAAATAATTAGACCTGAAGGTGGCGCCAGAGGACCACTAGCATATTTGCCGGCTGGAATGTCTGACAACGTGTATTTAACGGTGGATAAGCCTATAGTAAATTATGTGTGGGGGAAGAGGATAAACCCAGCATTATTGCTGTTTACATCTTTAGATTTATATTAAACGTGCACCGTGGTTTCACTAGGCCTTGTTATCAACATTGGCCCATTGTCACGAAATGTTTAAGTAATCTGGATTACCACAATGTAAAACATTACGTGCTTTTGACGTGCTTGCTGTCACAGAATTTAGGCCTAATAGTAATAATAGTTGTAATAATAATAATAATAACTTAGTTGTCGTCTGTTTTGTATATTAACTAAAATGTTTCCTGTGCTGATTTGCATTATGCCAGTGGGCCACTCCGCGCTGACACCCGCACAGTCAGTGCAGGCTGCGGATCTGACAGTGCGATGCATAAATGTGTGACACTCACAGCTGAGACTCTACTGCGCATGCGAGGATGAAATTTATAGACGGACACGCGGCGCCTCGATTAATGTTTTCGACTGGAATATAAGAATTTGAAAATATTTTCCAAGCAGTTATATGAAATGGAAACTTCTATACGGATGGGCAGAAATGTATTTTCCTAAAGAAATTTGTTTAATAGTTTCAATTTTACGACTTTGTTCATCTTGATTTCTAACATTCATTGTAAGAGGAAAATTCTATTGCTCTAAACAAAGGGGCCAATAATATTAGTTTGACTTAATACTGTAAAAAAAATAATTGGGGCTTCGTCTGCTCTGATGCTGCGGTGATTTTAACGCGCATCCGTATATTACAGATTATGATTTCAATAGCCTAAATTTAAATAGTATCGCCGTTAGCGAAGAGGGATGAGATAAAAATGTTCTGGAGATAATATACAGGCCGATATGTAGAACCAAAAAATAAATTAACATTTTATTATCTTATTATATTAAAATATTTAAAAGCTACGTATTATTAAGAATTTATATATATATTAATTAAGGTTTAAACAATACCACTAATATGATCGAACTTTGCATTTGCAATTGTAGTTCCCACTCCCCCACAATACCGTGTAAAGTGCGTCTTACTGCGTTCTTGCCCCACGTTCACGGGGAAATATCCGACACCCGAAAACAAAAGCGCTTCGGACTTGCAAAGTGTGTGCAACACCTTAGCTCTGGTGTAGCGTGTATTTTTTCTTTTAAGTTACGTTCTATTTCAAACCAATGTGGCGTCCACTATTTAACATAAGTGCAATACACCCATAATCCAATGTGAAATATACTAGCCTTATCAACTGTAACATCAGCACATGCAATGTTTACAATAAGCAGTTAAAAGCCCGGGATAACTGTGTCGTTTATGTACTGTAAATGTTTCAGAATTGCGTCTCCCTCTTTTTCACTCCAGTCAGTGCAAACAGTCCCAACAAGCTTAGCTATGAAGCCAGATGACGGTAACAGGCCACAGACACTTGAAAAGTAAAAATCTAATTACTTTATTCGGTGAAACTGTACATATACAAATGAGGTCTTTATCATATTTTAAAAATCAAGTAAAAAACACCAAGATTATTTTTTTTATAAATACATATATTCTTTTTTTTTAAAAAAAGGTGACGACTATTTACAAAAAATGTGTATGTATCAATTTGCATAATTTAGCAGATGTACACATGCATATAATTGATATCCAATTCGAACGCAAATCCGCCCTTCTGGAAGAATAGGTGATTGTCTGCAGGTGGGTTTGAAGGACAATGAAGGATTAAACAGAATTACGTGTTTTATGAATGACAAGACGGACACTTCTTGCGGACGAAAATCATATTCGGTTCAAATAAATCTCTAATAGCACAAATAACAAAGAGTGAACATTCCACCAGCCCATGAATTATGACCTAGAAGGCAAACGAATACTTTCAGAAGCACAAAAAATATGTCAATCTCTGTCGTTCCCTGTGTTATAACGCATAAAACTACAGTGGGTGATTTTAATGATGCGTCGTTTCGTCGGAAACTGGACAGATAAACGTGATAATGCAACCCTTGGGCAAATAGACCCACAATGGGGAAGGGGTGGAGGTCTGGGGGCCTCTCCAAAGTTTTAAAGCAGGGGCCTATTGAACATCTTAAACATTCCGGAGCAGCAACAAGTGTTCGTATAACCTGGTGGCACATTTAGACGGCGATCTAAAATATGGCAAATTTGCAAAACTATTAAAAACAGAAACGTTAAAAGAATCTCCACAAGCAAAAAAAAATTACAAATAAAATAAACTTGATCTGGTAATCTCCGGCCAAAGGGCTGCTCACACAGAAATGAGACATAAGAAAATACAAACGTGGACATTAGCTAAGCTGAAACCCAGGATATAGAGGGTATGAAAACAAACTTCTGGAGTATAATTAACCTGCTTAACGATTTCACGACGAGCGGAGGGAGGCATTGAGTTCAATGCGGATTCAAGTCTTTTCAGCTCAGTCACAGTCTGTAAAAGCGCCGGCTCCCACCAGACCCCATCCAAAGCCGCAGCTCCGCAGCCGTGCCTCCCAAACTTCATACCGTCGTTTCGCCCTGGTTGCTGTTACTGAGCCTTTTATAAAACTTGCGCCACGACTGTAAAGTCTTGCCCGACCATATCCAGAACCCCGAGGTGATGCCAACGATCATGGTCATTAAATACTTGATCATGAAGACCGTAAAGTCCGGGCTCATCGGCGCGAAGTTGTAGGCTGGGCAGGGCACGGCAAAGCGCTTGCAGGTCTGCATGTGCCAGGTCTTCTCCCATTGCTCCCGGAAAGCCTGCTCGTAGAAGTAGCAGGCGATCACGATGGTGGCCGGCACCGTGTAGAGCACGCTGAACACCCCGATCCGCACCATCAGCTTCTCCAGCTTCTCGGTCTTGGTGCCGTCGTGCTTCATGATCGTGCGGATCCGAAACAGCGAGACGAAGCCGGCGAGAAGGAAAGACGTGCCTATGAAGAGGTAGACAAAGAGCGGGGCCAGGACGAAGCCCCGCAGGGAATCGACGCTGTATATGCCCACATAGCACACCCCGGTGAGAAGGTCGCCATCCACTTGCCCCATGGCCAGGATAGTTATGGTCTTGGCGGCCGGGACCGCCCAGGCGGCCAGATGGAAGTACTGCGAGTTTGCCTCGATGGCTTCGTGACCCCACTTCATCCCCGCCGAGAGGAACCAGGTGAGGGACAATATCACCCACCAAATGGAGCTGGCCATGCCAAAAAAATACAGGATCATGAAGAGGATGGTGCAGCCCTCCTTCTTGGTGCCCTGCGCCACAGTTTTATAGCCGTCCTCCTTAAACTTATCGATGCAGACCACCTTATCCTCCAGGAAGAACCCGGCTGCGTAGGCCACCGCCACCATGAAGTAGCAGCCCGAGAGGAAGATGATGGGCCGCTCCGGGTATCGGAACCGCCGCATGTCTATCAGATAAGTGAGCACGGTGAATAGGGTGCTCACGCAGCACAATATGGACCAGATCCCAACCCAGAGTCGGCCGAACTTCACCTCCTCCTCGCGGAAATACATCAGCCCGTTGGGCTTGGTGGCTTCGCAGGGAGCCCCGCAGTCCTTCACGCCCAGAAAGTAGTAATTGAGATAAGCCGGAACTTCCAGCTGGAGGGGGCAAGTGAAGGGCTGACTGGGCCGGGGCAGGTTGGGAAGCAGCGTGATCTGTTCGGGGACGTAGGGCGTCGGGTACGAAGTGGGGCTGCCCGTGTCCGAGGTGTTCTGCCCGACGCAGATCTCCCCCGCTCCGTGCACCGGGAAGTTCTCGCAGCGGAGCCTCTCGGGCCACTGGAAGCCGAACTTGTTCATGAGCGCCTCGCAGCCCTGCCTGGCCCGCTCGCACAGCGACCGGCACGGCGGGATCGCCTGCTCCAGCACCGTGCACACCGGCGCGTACATCGAGCACAGGAAGAACTTCAGGTCCGTGGAGCACTGCACCTTCACCAGGGGGTAGAACTGGTGCACCTCCAGTCCGGCGTCCTCCTGATTCGTGTGCCCCAAAAGGTTCGGCATGATCGTCTGGTTGTAGGCGATATCCGTGCAGAGGGGGATGGAAATGGGCTGACAGAAGCCGTGTTCGGGGACGGAGATGCCCTTCTCTCCGTGATACTGCGCCAAACACGGCTTGCCCATCAAACATACGGTCACCAGAACACACCATGCGATCCCAGTCCGACCTCCAGTCTCCGGCGCTGCCATAGTAAAACGGGTACAGCAGGCGACTTGTTAAAAAGTTAAGCCAGTTGCTGTTACCGTCTCCGGGTGCCTTTACTCTGCGGATGCTGCGATTATACTTAGTTTATAATAAAACTCCCGTCCGCTGCTTCTCCCGATGCCGGGATTCCGTCCGAAATACTCCGTCCAAATGTCCTTGACGCGATCTTTATTCACAGCGCTCTACCCCCGGCTTACACGAGGGTAACAGCTGCATATACGCAGCCGAGCCCGGATCGCTTTTTATGGAACAGCGGTGCAAAGTTCCCGTAGGTTACACGCGATGTAGTAAGCGCTTTAAAAGCGCGATCATCCCCCCAGCATACGATGGTTGGGATAATTATCGGAAATGTTTCAAATGAGAGGTTCGGAGATTTCCGCGGAAAGCGAATAATTCTGGTGAGCGACTCGTGTCCTTTTGAATATGGCAATTTTTAGGGTTTCAAAACATGTATTTCAATGATCAAAGTTCAGTACATCAAACCTGTATTTCGTTAGTCCATTCTTGTGCTCAGAGCCGTATTTTTAATCCCTTGGAGTTCCTTCCCTTTGCAGGAGCACGTAGGAGCAGCTATTCCCCCAAGTGTTCCATACCACTTAGTACGTGCTACAATGTTCGGCTGACAGCTTCTGTAAAGAATTTCTTGCTTAATACATAAACTCCTCGCAGTTGCAATAGGGAGATTTTTAAACTACACTTATTAGAGCGTCCATAATTAGTACTAGAACAGACTGTAGATCGCTTCTCTCAACAACGTTAGAGCTCTGCCCGCAACGCCAACTCGGTTCTTTAGAAAGTTTCGCTAAAGACACAGAACACGAACAATAATGTTAGGGCGGTTTCCAGGTACCCCTCATTCACAACCTAGAGTATCTCGCCACGGGGCGCCTAGAAACCAAAAGTTCCTAACCAATCATATGATTTGTTTTCCTTAGCGCCTTCTCCTTGATTGGATATTATGAGTTAAGGCTAAAGTAGGCGGGGTTGTCGGAACTTGTCTTTAAATGTTACTTTTCATCCTTTGCAATTTTATTGTTTGATTTATAAAGGAATGGCAGGGTTTTTTTCGTAATTGTTGTTTCTGATGCGTATTCTAAAAAATTATCATCTGAACACCATTATAAGAGCTCTTATATAACTATATATTTGTTCTCTTTAGTCACTAACACGAATGTCACAGAACGAAATATTAATTACAAGAAAACGAGCGCACTGGGCCTATGTAGTTAAAACGACAGAAATTTAAGGCTAAGTATACGAATACAAATGACTAATCAAATAAGATCTTTCTCGTAGGTACACCTAAGGAATTCAAAATATAGCCTAGACGAAGGATTGGTGAAGTTGTTTCATCCTTAAGTTTCAGAAAAAAATGTAAAGCAAGTTCTGGAAAAATTACAGTTATACTTTGGCATATACTACGCCAAAAAGATTTCATTTTCACAGGTGGAAATCGAGGGTTTAAACTCCATAAACCAAGAGAACGCGATTCGAAGGGTATACAATATTTTTGAATGTCTATAACAAATAGCTAATGGAGTAATGTAATGATGTGGAGACTATGGACAAGGGATTTTTAAACACTGAGGTGTTTAACATGTTTAAAAATTAATGTTTAACAATACAATATTATCGTCATGACCTTTTCTCGTTCGGGATTTGATCTTACCTCGCAAACTTACATTGCACAGTTGAGAGCGACAATTAACTATACACTGTTCATAGAAGTATTTGGAATAAACCAATAAGACAACGATGTATGTAATCGTATTACTGAGTAGGAATGTGAACGATGACGGCACAGCACATTAAGCAATCAGAATGAACAGACAGATGGATAGATAGATAGATAGATAGATAGATAGATTAAAAACTTCTGCAATATCCGTTTGTTGAAGACCAAGTATCACTGAAGTCCACAGGTAATTGAACTAAACAAAAGAAAATCGTTTAAACGAAATCCAGAGGAAATGCTTAAAAAGATGTATTACTTTAAAGTTGACTTATTCTCCAAATTTATGGCCCTCTGAATACTCCCTCTGCCACTATATGTCTCCTAAGTACCTACATTTAAGAATAGTAAGAGGTCCCTTAGAGAGCTGCGGCAATAATGGTAATATTTATTGCAGTGTTTATGATTGGAAATGTGGAGTGTCCTTTGTAAATCTCCTTTGGCTGCTTGGAAAAGCTATCCTACACAAAAAACGACGATGCACCTTCGTGACCTGAACGTAGGGGCAAGCCATAATTCAGATAAAAGTCTGCAGCGCTGTCTTGGAAAAAGTAGCACTAGTCGCTGGGAGTGACGCTGACATTATTTCCATAAGATCTGTGTTATTACAGTTATGTTCAAGTCCATGAGAATCTGGCTTTTAATTAATGTTCAGCAATAATTGGCATTGCATCCAGTGTCAGCAGATAAACACACCAAGTGGACCCCAGAGTTGGGTACAGTTGAGCGTTTCAACCTCAGAAACAGTCCGCTGCTGTGTTTCTGCTTACACTTCTACCAAGACATTGATTGGAAGCTCAGCCAAGCTGCACTTATGCCTAGTCCACTGCACGATTTTCGCTAACGCAGGCCTAGTGTTTGCCTCACTTGTGCATTGCATTGGACAAAAGTGTAAAATGATCCCCCCCCTGACCCTACCTGGTGTGCCCAGTGAAGTCCCGTCTAGTTACAGACCATTACTGAATTGCTGAGGGAAAAGTAGGCGTAAATTTATTTGTAATCAAAACAAATTTTAAGGCGACCAGAAAATAAGCCTAGTATTTCTGTGGAACTTAATTTGGGGCACTACGGGAACTGTGTCTTGAGAGCAGGTGAATGTTACACTAACGTTTCTTTAGCTTTGTTCTGCCACTGCGCATGCGCGGAACACCGTTTAAAAAAAAAAATTGGGTGTCACTCCTCCGTCGCCTCCTAAAGGTCTCAGAAGGTTCATAGCCTGAAGGCGAGGAAAAGTCACGCGTGACGTCACCCCGACCCCGCCCCCACCCCACACGCGCACAGAGGTAAAATTACTACAGGCCAAGACGCCGTCCTTTAAACGTAAATCAACGTTACCAGCTGTAATAAGTAATTACTACTAATCTTAAACAGATTTTACATACTTTTTAAAGCATTTCACTAAGCTTTTTTACATTGCTTTGTATAAGATCCAAACGTGTCAAAGGTAAATGAATAATTAGGGAAATATTCAGTCTGGCCCTGTTCTCTGATCGTGCCGGCTTCGCATTGTTGGGGACCACGCTCGTTTTTTTGGTGCGTTTTATCACTGCTCTTTCTGTTGAAACCTGGCCGCGAGTGCCGAATGCTGACCGACGGCAGCCAGCCACCTTGGAGTCCCCGGACCTGACCCACAGGACCACACATGGGCACCACGGGATGGGCCATTCTCTCTGCACTGTGATTTAATATATAGAGTGACGTGTTGGGGAAAGACACGCGTGAAATTCCGTTCTCGATTCTGGAGTGCGTTCTTTAAAACGAACGTGACTCGGCGCATGTCCACTTCCTATGCAAATAGCAATAGGTAGCAGGAGATGGGCTCCGCGGCGCGCTCCCCGCAGATCCGTCACGCCGAGCCCGGAATGTTCCGCCTGGCGTCCTCATTCCGATCCCCCCCCTACATCCCGGACCTGCGCCGCGCCGTCGTGATCATCCCACCCAACTCCCCCAGGTTCCATTGGATTCCCGCAAAGAGTCTCCGCTCCCTTTTTCGAAGAAGGCTTGAAGTCTAAACACACGGCCAACACATTTTACATGTTTTTCCCGTCCATTAAAAACAGATTAGAAATAAGTGTGCTTCAGTTGAAATGACCCCCCTCCCCAATAAACTGACAGTGTCTGCACACCCTCCTTGGATGACCATTTAAAAGCGCCCGTGCGGATGGTGGAACGGTGTCCTTCTCTCTCACATCGGTTTCCCTTTATTCGATCTTCTGTCATCCTCAGATCTGGCATCTGGGCAGAGATAAAAGCAGAATATGACTGTGGGCGGCTCAGCAGAAGCGGGGACATAAGCGGCCCGCAAACGCTACAGGACCAAGCGAGAAGACGCGGGCCTCACGGACCCCGCGTTTTACATCCGCACGGAGGGAAGTTTTTGTTTTTATCTGCGGTTAATTTCAGCTCGTTAATTATCGCAGCCAACTTTGCCAAAGCTGGCCAAAGCTTTGCTAACAACAAAGCCTTTTTTTAAAAAATAAAATAAAAACTTCCAGGAGTATAGAAAAGCACAAAAAAATAAAACACTTAGAGGAACAATGAGTTAATCCACAACATGCAGATCACGTTTTTTTAATCCCTCCAAGTCTCATTTTAAGTGACGATTTTATTCGTTCTCTTATCAATATTCAGGCCGTTACCCAATTAAGATAGAATTGAATATTACTGATTAATGTGCAACCGTAATTTTACACGAAGTGTGGCGATAACGAGTTAATTAATAATGGGAAATAATTGAAATAAAAACTAACAATGAGGTCTTAAATAACAATTAAATAACAACAATTGAGTGTTTTAAACCCGATTAGCCACCATTTCCACACTTTCATTTGCAGGTAGGAATTTGCATGAGTGAAGATCCTAATGGATTCTTCACATTACCCTAAAAATGTCTCCCTCCAGATCTCATTAAGTATCTGAGCTGAGACATTAAACAGATGAATATTGGTGCAGAGAGCTGTGTGAGGGCGGGCTACGGGATTCATTATTTAAAGAAAGACAACTACTTTTTTTGTTTTTAAACTTGAGTCTTTTAACTGCCGAGGTCAGCGCAGCAAAAGCGTCTGCAGACGTCTGTCATCTTCATCCTGCTTGTTTTTCATTAAGGAAGATTCATTAACCAGGAGGTGAAATCCTATATTTTGTCAGCCGATTGACCCCTACTGTCAAAATCATTTGTCAGAGTCAAAAAGGTTTTACCATTTATATAAATGAAAGTTGTCGATATGTAAAAGTCGGTTGACTCGATAAGTGTTATATGCCACTGTTTTCACTCGTATACTTAGGAGGGTGGAACATTTTTATTACTGGATCATTTAATTTTGTTTCATTTATATGCCGATGGCGGGATTTATCGCTGTAGGGCGAGCATCCAGCGCCGTTACCCTGGTATAACGCTGCTGTTCTCCGGAGATTCCTCGCAGTGCGGTGCCATCAAACGCATCTTTTAGATGGAGGCACCTTATCCCTTATTGCATGGCGATCACGAAAAAAAGCTATTACAAACAGATGTCTGCAGTTTGAGCCGCTTGCATCGTCTGCGGCGGCCTCGGTCCAGCAGAGAGGTATGTTGTGGGCAGTTTAATTAATTTTAAAAACTGCTCTTCAGCGCCCAGAACCAAGACACTCATCAGATTAAACAGTTTAGCAATGGCGAGTGCAGGCTGTGTGGGTTAGTGTTTTACGACAGAGAGGGTCGATGACTAGTTATTGCCTCAGACATGAGGTGTGTCATTGCAAACACATTCTGATTTCCCTTGGCTCTCTGCAGGAATGAGGGGCGAGCCCTGCCATCTTTGATTTTTTTGATCATGGACCTGCCCTCTAGTGTCCTGAAACCGTGACTCTGATTAAGGCATGAAGTCCTAAAAAAAGATTTTTAAAAGCATTTTTTGACTCTTTAAAAAAACTCTTGCTCTGCTCTTTAGATGGAAGGGATCTGTAACTTGTTTGAGTTGGGAGTGTCGGTGCATGTGAGTGATTTGTAAAGGAAATGTTTCAGCTAATTTGATGAATAATGGCTGTGTTGCTTAAGCGGTGGGTATGGACACAGGATATGAAAGGCATGAGCTGGAATCCCAGACCTGGGAGTGTCGGCTGGACTCTGAAGCAAGGACTTACTCAGGGCTCAGTGTGTCGCCCCCCCCCTTTGGGAACCCGGAGCCTTCCGATAAACGGCATGAGTTCAGTTACTGCCAGAGTCGTCCCTGGGAGTTCTTTTGGCGTTCCTGGCCACGATGTGTCACCTAAAATGGCATAAAAAACCAGGCCTGCAGATATGTCAAGGGCTGGGCCTGGTTCCGGTCTCTCTGAGGGGGTTTGGGCTTCCCACACAAGCCGTGGTCACCGAGCCCAAGTTTCTCTGGTCCGGTTCTAGTCGGTTTTGGACTCAGTGATCGCGTCCCACCAACGGCTGCGCTTGGACCTTGTATCACACAGCAGTGCACGCAGACGGGGAAGTCACCACTGTAATGGTGTGTCTCGCAGTCGTGCAAGCAAGGCGGGAGCTGTCTAGTACCAAAGGATACTGTGCCGATAAAGCCAGCACCTGCTCTGCAGTGCCTCAGACCCCTTGGCTCAACACAGAGATCTTCAAGGCAAGCTGGATATTATCGGCCTTCCCCGGGACCTTGCAATAAATGGGAAATGTTAGCCTTGGGAGATGTAATGGCCTTCAGAAAATACTGGCGTGGGGGGGGGATGTACAGCACCAGTCAAAAGTTTGGACACACCCACCCATAGAAAGGTTTATTTGTACTATTATTTATATTTTTATTTATATTTTTAATAATTATAAAGCCATCAAAGCTATAGAATAATGTATGGAATTATGCACTGACTGAAAAAGTATTTAAAAAAAAAATTGTTAGCTCTGTGGGTTGGGACTCTGACGGTTGCCGGTTCGAGATGCTGGGTCGGCAGAGTGATCCCACCACTGGGCCCTTGGGCAAGGCCCTTAACCCCAATTTCTCCATGAACTCACTGACCCTATAAAACTCGGTTTTATAAAAATGTGTGACTGCAATCAAAAAACAAAAAATGCCAAAGGCCTTGTATTTCGTTTAGTTACTTATGGTTAAGGTTAGGAATGGGTAGAGGTTACAGTTGTCCTTGTTGGGTTTGGGGTTATGCCCATACAAATAGAAGGAGAATACCCACAAAGATATAGATACGTAATCTGTGTGTGTGTGTGGAAGTGATTGATCTCGCCTGAATATGGGTAATAGTACAGAGTGTAATAGCGAAAAATTCTGAATGATCTTCACCTGTGCTCAGCCGGAATGCTGCTGCTATCCCCACCTCTGGAAGTAGTAACTCCCCAAACCAGCCCATCGCACTCTTTAGGCTCAGGATCAGTGCCACCCATCAAAGGTGCAGCGTTATTATCACTGATGAATACTGAGTGAGGAGCTGTTAAGCAGATTGATTGTTCCTCTTACCACAGTGTGTTGGACTCTCAGGGGGAACTTTCTCTTGCTCTCTTTCTCCCTCTCTTGCGCTCTCTCTCTCTCTCTCTCGATCTCTCACTCACTCTCTTTCGCTCTTTCTCGCCTGCTCTTGCTCTCTCACTTGCTTGCTTGCTATCTCTCTCTCACTCTCTCTCTCACTCACTCTCTTTCGCTCTTTCTTGCTCGCTCTCTCACTTGCTTGCTTGCTATCTCTTTCTCTTGCTATCGCTCTCTCTCTCACTCACTCTCTCACTCGCTCTCTCTCGCTCGCTCTCGCTCTCTCACTTGCTTGCTTGGTATCTCTCTCTCTCTCACTCTCTTGCTTGCTATCTCTCTCTCTCACTCGCTCTCTCTCTCTCGCTCTCTCTCTCTCACTCGCTCTCTCACTCGCTCTCTCGCTCTCGCTCTCTCTCTCTCTCTTGCTCGCTCGCTCACTCTCCCTCTCACTCACTCTCTGTCAGATGTGTCCACTCTCTGAACTTGCATGACCTGCTTTTTAGCCGGTCTGAAGTCCTTCATACTAAGCTGTAACCGCTCTTCCCTTCTTGTGCCTTTTTCCCTTCTTCCTCTATATTTTCCTCTCTTTTCAGCTTCTCGCCATCTCCTCTATTCCCCCCTCAGCCTTTGAAGGACAGAAAGAGATTGCACTTTAGCAAGTAATGTATATTAATATTTTTCTGTATGGAACCCAAATTTTTTAGGACCATATTTTTAAATAATAACGACGCTTGTGAATGATGTCCTGAGACTTATGAAAACCATATCCCTTTCATCTCTGGATATTATATTTCGACACAGAGGCATCTTTCGTCTGGACGCTGGACCGGGAATGAGGTTGTCTGCTCGTCCATCAGGCCCCGTGACCAGCTGTCAGAGGATGCGTCCGATCCTGATAATCCGCTAATTCATCCCGCCGGCCTCCCCGCACCCCCCCCCCACCGCCACCCCCCACCCTCCAACACCCCCTCTGGCAGATGTACTTGGAATATAAACATGCCAGACCGCTAACCCAAACAGTGTGGGGCGCCAAGAAACATTTTAGGGGAAATGGTTTAGAAAATCACCAGCGCATCCAAGACAGGGTGCCTGGTGGGTCTGCGTGTCTCACCCACACACACAGATACACACACAGATACACACACAGATAGACGAGAGCTACCGCCGGGGATACATGGCGAAGTTGATGCTCTTCATTTCTGGTTGTAGAAAATAAACAACAACATTTATGGTCATACATGTTTGGAGTGACGTGTTACTGGGACAAACAGGGAGTGCACCAAGTAGGGTGCTGGTCCCGTGAGGGCTTTTCTGCAGTTTGGTGATAATAAAAATGTCTGGGGGGAGGGGGCTGCAGACAGAGGCTGCGGTGTGTCAGATAGGTGGGGAAGAAAAGCAGCTTGACTGGGTGCATGACTGTCGCCTTTTATTTAATGCGTGACATGACTCAGGCCCTGTCTCTGGGTCAGGAGGAGGGGGGGCGTGGGGGGGGCATGGGAGGCTGCTTGGGCTGCCGTGAGCTGTGTGTTTTGTTAGCACTGAACTTTACTGAGAAATGTACGATGGGCCATAGGCTTCCCGGGACTCGCTCTTACCCCTATGCTTAGCGGGGTATGATCAGCTGAGCAAGATGGCGGATCGAAGGGTGTCCCAAAGCTTTATGTGCAGGGTCGAGTGGACGCCAGGGGCTGCCCCCGCGTAGACCGGAGCCGGACAGGAGAGTGGTGGCCAGCTGGCACGGATCTGTCCACGGTTTATAGAGCGCCCCCAGTCCGGGGGCAGCAGCCGGGGCTCCCCTAGCGAACGGGGAAAGCTGAGAGGAGGCACTGAAAGAATGATTTATGCTGCACAAATATGCTGCATGTAGGGCCCGCCACGTATGAGCGGGAAGCTGTGGTGGGGGACTGCCTGCCAGGGAAGGGAGCGAGGGGCTGGAGTGGATGTTAAACAGCCTTGTGTAAACTAGGCAGGGTGTGGGCGGCCATCTTGGCAGTATCTAGGGGGCGCAGCCGAACCAGGGCACTTGAGGGGATTATTTCTGGTGTTTAAACGGGGGGTCCTAGATGGAAGATTAATAAACAGAACGGCTCCGCAGGCAGCTGGGGGGGCGCCGTGCTGGGTTCCGGGTGCTGGGAGTAGCGGTTCTGTACGTGTGCATGTTCGGTGCTGATCTCCCCATACCAGGGGGCATTGCACTTAGGCGAAGCCTGGCTGCCTAATACCACCCCCTCTATGCAGCAGCACTAACAGCCCCTGAGCTCTCAGAGCTCATCCTAAAGCTTAGAGAAGGTCGCGCTGAAGCTGGACTTGGTGTGCAATTCCCTGCGTGGCGGGTGGATGAACCGAGCGTAGCGAATGTGGGGAGAGGGGTGTCGCTGATCAGTCGTCAGAGTCTGAAGCCTGACATGAGGGAAAAAAGGTCACCCAGATATGCTCTTATTTACCTGTCAGTCTGCACACTGTGGATTTTCGCTGAGCTGCGATCCGCGTTCTTGCTCCTCGGCCGTGGTCTGTATTGATTCTGCTCCTCGCGGCGGGCGGATATGGGATTGCATGGGCTCTGCGTCTCGGTGCTGCTGAGAGTAGCTAAGCATGCCACCTGGACAATGGATGAATGACGGAGGGGCGATTCGCACTGCTGCCTCTGGGGGGGTTATGGGGTGCTGTGTGTTTATCTCCTGCAGGAAGTTCCTGTGGTGATCAACCTCAGGGGAGATAAGCAGATGTTGAGGCAAATTGAAAGACCTTCCAGCTACATTCTGTGCATTTGTGTGTTCGTGTGTGTGTGCATGTGTGGGTGTGTTTGCATAGATCACATTTGGGTACCAAAATGTTCCCTAAGTGTGGTGAAACTTTCCTACTTTTGGGGACATCTTTTCAGGTCCTCATTTGGATAACCTTGGTTTAAAAAAAATAAGTGAATGCAATCAAAAAAGTAAAATTGCCAAAAGTCTTGTATTTTGGTTGGTTAGTTATGGTTAAGGTTAGGGCTGGGTTCGGGTTAAGGGTGTCATTATTTGGGATTAGGGTTTTTCCCATAGAAATGAATGGAAGGTCCCCATTTAGATAGGTACGCGAGTCTGTGTGTGTGTGCGTGTGTGTGTGTGTGTGTGTGAGTGTGTGTGCGTGTGTGTGTGTGTGTGCACATGCACGTCCTCAGCTCTCTGGCCCCCGCTGCAGCAAGGCCCCGGCCTTTGGCCTGGTTGAGCTGACTCGCTTTTCCCGGATGCCTGGTCCGGTCTGGAACCAGAAGATGGATGAAATTAGAGAAGGAAGGAGAGAGAACAGCGTGGAGGAAGGAGGGGAGAGGAAGGCTCCACAGCGGAGGGAGAAGATGGTGGGAGTGGGGAGAGGAGAAAGAGGAGGCCCTGAGAGGGTCAGAGGCCTGAAGAGAAGAGCGCTGTGCTGGTTTAATAAGCTCCCAAGTCTCAAAGACGGTGGATGAAAGGCGATGGGAGACATTTATATTCCAAGTCAGCCCCCCCCCCCCCAGCTCATGTTTTATTTATCTGGGTCTCTTCCCTCTCTGCCTTCACCCCGTTGCTCCCCCCGTCTTCCCCCTTAACCGTCCTGTAGCTGCCTACCATGTTCAGGGAGAACGCCCCCCCCATCCTCCCTCTGCTCCAGAGAAAGTGAACGCATTCCTTTGTTTATTTATGCTCATCATGTGACTCTGACGCAGCCCCCCCCCCCCCATAAACACGCTAACTTCCCATGGAATTCAGCCCAATCTTACAGAGCCCCTGGGCATACCTGTGTTTAATTTTAGAAACAGGCACCATTTTGTGTCAAAACCAGCTGAATACCGCTCATACACTACACCGGTGTGCGTGTGGAGGTTCGGGAGGGCCGGCCGGGTAGGTCCAGCCCAGTCCAGCAGGAAACCTTGAGGTAGCTTTCACTCAACACTAGCCAATTACCGACTGACCGAAAACAGAACAAAATACTCCCCCCGTGCCCCCTGAGGATTGGACTAGCCCACTGCTGGTGTTGTGGGTCTGTGTTTTGTGTTCGGGCCGATATGTAAGGGGGTGGGGGGGCAGTCTGGCCAGTCTGCGAGCTCCTGCAGTACCAGCCTAGAGCACGGCTCCACAGTTTCCATGACAACAGTCACAGAACTCTGACGGGACTTCATAGCAAATGCGTTTACTACAGATTTTTCGTTCCCCTTCCCTACAACTGTCTCAGTCCGCCCGTGTCCCTTTTGTTTCCTGTCATTTTTTCATCTTTGACTTCCTTACTCTGTTTTTCTCTTGTTCCATATTTAGCTCTTTTTTTAACTGGACTCAGCTAAGAGAAGTGAAATGCCAGTGAAGGTGTACAGCTGGCTGGGAATCATCCAGATTCCCGTGACTCCGCACAGCAGTCCAGCTCTGTGATTGTTTTTTTTCTTTTTTGTTCCAATACTGAGTAATTGTCTTTTGTTTGGTGACTCACTGAAAATCACAGGTACTTGATTTTACACCTTAAACTGCATTGCACTGACAAGTCTAGGATTTTACAAACTGAAGCCAAGCACGGTCAGGGCCATGACGCGTACTCCTATGTTTTTGTTTCTACCTATTTTTTTGTGATCACTAACAGGACTGCTATAGAATAATTTTAATTAGCGTTAAAGTCAGCGGGGAAGAACAGCAATAGATTTTCAAGTGGAAACTGAGTCATAAACGCCTCTGTTGATGTCTTTCGTTGAGTGTCGGGCAGGACTAACGTTCTGTAGAGTAGCTCATAACACCTCGGCATATTCCACAGCGTCCCGGCAGTTCCTTAATAAGGAGATGGCATTCCTAAGCACTGGTCCAGTGCCGGGTGGCCTCCAAATCTCCTCAGACACATTCCCAGGAGAGAATGTGAGAGATATCGGCGTGGATGCCATCCACCTGCCGTTCTTCATTGGCGGTGGGCAGGCAGCTCCCTGTTTTGCCGAATTGCTGCTGACTCGTTTGCAGCCCCAGTCTGACAGCCAGCTACTTTAAAGTCACAAAACGTGCTCCTCTCGGGTCAGAAACCTCCTTGTCATGAGTGGCTTGTGTGTTCGGATGGGGAGGCCGTGGCTTTTAAGATACTCCCTGCAGCCAGCTCTGTGGGATCCTATGGGTGCTTGGGTCCAGTGTTCCGACCTTAAATGGGGGAGAGGGGTAAATCTCTTCTCCCTTTGTTAACTCTTACTAAACTTGAATTAATACATGTAAATCAGTCTTACGAGAAATTATGAAGGCGGAGTGCGGTGCAGGTTATTCGGAGAGCAGCCCGAGGTGACTTTGGTGAGAAGCGTTACATTAAAAGTGACAGCAACATGGCCAGTGCAGAGGCACAGCCACCACCCTTTGAATATGAATATCATCTCGAGAACAGCCCGAGCACAGATAATGTCAGCACTTGCCCGGACTGCAGGCTTTCTTACATATTCATGTTTAAAAAAATAACACTTGAAATTCACTTTCATCGTGCCCTTATGCCGAAAATGTCTCTACCTTAAATTTAACACAAGGTGAAATTTGTCTGGGACACCGGGATTACCCGATGTCAGGGATCAGCTAACTTGAAGGGGACGGATATTGAAATTAAATGTGGATTCCCCTCCGCTCCCTGGCCATGGGATTAGTATTGTGTGCTCTGTGAAGTCCGTCATTGTTTTCCAGATCAGCTCTGAGTCTCTGGCAGGCCTCGGAATGTGTTTGCCATCAAATGGGCTTGCTGATGACTTCTCCCTCTGTCTCTCCCCCCCCCTCACCCCCCGTCACCCGATAGCCTTTAGCACTCAGGACTGATGAGGTGCTCACCGAAAGGGGGGGGGGTTAACTGTTATCTCGAGTTGCTCTCTGAGGCTGTCCAATATTGAAGGGGTTTAAGCACCCACTAAGCTCTATGGAAAGAAAATATAGATGGATTTTGGAGGACGATCTGAAGACAATTGACTGCTTTTCCTGGG
>JAODKN010000100.1:620306-630500 GCA_026774425.1 Petrocephalus zakoni | reverse complement strand
CCCGGTGACGCTGACCAGAATAAGGGCTTGGAAGGCAGATGGATGGATTGATAATTGCCTTAGATGTCATTTATAATTACAGTCACATGCATGTATATCACATTTCCCATAGATGATTGAATCATATTCGCAATATTAACAACATATGAATTCTGTTAGTAACTAAACAAACATTTTAACTAAGCAAGGGACAATGGTCTTCATCCCCGTCCTTCGCCGAAAATGGCACCATCGAGCCACACATGGGGGAATCGCAATGCCCTGAGCTCCCCAGTGCATGTGCGTGTACGCGGTGTGCAGACCACATCACACAGAGGAGGGGGCCTACAGGGGTACATCCATCTACGCGGCTCCTTCCCGTGACCTCAGCAGAAAAGATACTTCTTTGTTCCAAAGCACTCTGCTGTTTTCCTGGGGGTGTACAGAACTCGTCAGAACCGCGGAGGCCCTTAGACACCTCAGTGGGGTGTTTTAAACTATCTGTGCTTATCAGAGCAGACAGTCTTACTAACGTTTCTCAAGCTCCGCCCATGCTCCGGTTTAGCGCGCACATCTGTCGGCTCGTTCCGCGCTCACAGGCTTCAGCGCGATCACTTTGATTTTCAGGCTATTTTTTGATCACTGGTTTTATGCATTTCTTTTTTTTTGAAAAGACCCAGTTGTGCCTGTGGACACACACAGACCCCCCCTCCATCTCTCTCTCTCTCTCCCGTGCGGTGTGTCAGGAGGCCTGAGGCTCAGGTAACTAGAGTGAGGCCGCCCGCTCATGGGGTCCCATGACGGGGCCTGCCACAGGAATCTAAACAAAGAGCGGAGCCTGTCATTAACGGGGGCCGCCTGGCGTAGAGACGTGTGCCTGAAGTGGGGGGGGGGACGCAGATGGAACAAAATCAAGCGGAAGGCAGCCGGGCTTAAAATAAACGTTTAGGCTCCTATTCTCATTAGGCTGTTTATGTGCTTTTTAAACCTGAAGGCCTCCACTCATCAAATGTCAGACGTTTTGGCTAATTTATTCTGTTTTATTTTACCTCTATAATTTTTCTTAATTTGTATTCGATGTTGTCTGTGAATGCATGCACTGGTACTGCCGAAACACAGTAGTACATGCAGGCGTACCTGGCCATTAAAGTGATTTCTGATTCTGATTAATCCCAAGCTCGCTGAGGACTCACTGCCTTCCTATGGCTCACATCAGTCTTGTTGCAATTGTTTTTATTTTTGTGTTTGATGACTGTTTGATTGTGCCTATTGGGCCATAAAATAAACAAATTACATATTTCAATTTATACGACAGATTTACGATAATATTACTTTGTGTTCTGCCACCTTGTAAACAAACAATTAGGCTCTGTGCTTGTAAAACTGATTTACACAAATATATAAAAATTTACACTTTATTATAATAATTTAGATACACCAGACAGTGATTAAGGTGTACAGATTAATCCTGGGGTGGGCTTTAGAGCCTTTTCATGCCCACATGGATGGCCAAGCTTGACCACTGAGCCCCCCCCACACACACACACACACACACACACACCTGGACCCCTTTTCTCCAGTTACACATTTCTTACCTGCCATGTTACTCAGGCAGGAAGCACATTACTGCCAGACAACATGAGTGCGCTGTGTCTTTCCATTACCTGCATTTTCCATTAGCTGAGGGATCAAAGGCTTTATAAGGGAAGCCATGTAGCTGACCGTCTTCACAGGGGGGCAAAGGAACCTCCTCCACCCCATGTACTCTGAGCATCCTGCTAAAAGATCCCACCCACTTTTGGAATTTCAACCTGATTTTCCCTATCTTACCCAGCAGGGGGCAGAACTTGCCCATTCTTTCCTTTACTTTGCACAGCAAAACAGGAGAGAATAATACTGAACCAAAGCAGCTTTCGTCGGTTAATATAAAAATATTCTTTTAAGAGCTCGGGCGGTACAGATAAAGCATAGAGTGCTACAAAAAAAAGTGAATGAAACTCGGAAAAACTGAAAAGGAGGCGAGAAAGAGGCGGGTGCCGGAGGCCACGCCCACCACTCGGCGACGCCCACACCTTCTCCAATGACAGGTGGCTTTGCCATAAGGGATAAGAATACATTTTGGTTAAGGGCAATAGTGATTAAAGACATGAACTGTAACCAGAGAAGCGGAGGAGGAACAAGCCCGATGCTGAGCCTTTGATGGACCTGAATCATTTTAATAAAAATCTGCCAGTGTGAATGGCTGTAAGTGTGTAAGTGTGAGCTATTTTTCAATGAGGACAAGATTAAAGGGTAATAAAAGCAGGATCTATATGAGCGGCCGGCCCAGGGCAAACAATCAAAACAAGCTCAAATCACACCCTGGATAATTCTCACTTTCTGCACGCACAGCACCAAAGACCAGGAGAATGTCCCAGCTCAGCAGTGACGTGACTAATTTATACATATATATCCACTTACAGCAGAAAAGATCCCGGGGTTATAGATTATCAGCAGTGCTGTGTTGTCCTAACTGGGCTTTTTAACATTCCAGTGATTATGTTTAGCTTTGTGGGAACTGTGGCTTTATACTAAGAAAACCGCTGAATCTGATGCTGGACTACAAGGGCAGCGGTTAAGGAATCATACTCGAAAAGAAAGGCTCTGAATTCAGCTTTGAAGGTATATGCTTATATGATGAGCCTTAAATGTGCATGCTGATAAAGTGGATACTGCTGGCTGAAGAGGTTGATAGGGATGGAAATATCAGGAAACCATTTAAAATTAATTAAGAAATACTAGTGTGTCACTCCATGAGACTTAACTAGTTTGTGGGTCAGAGGAGCCTTTGGAATTAATGCATAGAACCAGTGGGGGAACATGATCCAATGCCCATGGATGGTCTCAGTATTACGTGAGACTTTTACCAGACCTGTAGAAATGAGTCTGGGATGGTCTGAATGTCTGGACCAGATGAAGCCATCCCTCTCCATTCTTTATTCACCCTTCATTAGAGTCGGTGGCCAATCTGTGATAATATAAATTGTACCGTTAACGCTAAGTGAAAGCCACTTCAGTTCCAGGTTCTGGCCAGACCTTCCAGTGTCCCCAGGCTCTGCTAAGAAACGGGCGACGGGCAGCCGGTTCACGACTCGCCGGCCAGCACTCCTGCTGGGATCCATCTGCTCTGCCCCACCCAGCCTTATCTTGCATTTCTCATATCGCGCGAGTCAAACACGGGTGTTGCCGGGGGAGCTTTCAAGAAACAGAAATGCCCCCCAAAATCAGCCTAAAATCTCGATTCCCGGCCCCCACCAAATGCAACTCGAGCCCGATTGCCCAGCTTCTTAACACTTTGAATTTACAAACGGGTCTCAGACATTGAACATCAATCTCCACCTTGACCTTCTAGTGCAATTTTAAAGAAACGTGTGTTGAACTCGTTCCTTCCCTTTGATTTCAGCCTAAAATTTCACCTACCGCAATACGATAACAGATATGCGACCGAATTTACGATGCACACGGACAATACAGCGTAAAGCGTAAAGCAAATAATTTACTATGGGAAAAGTCGAAGGCACGAGTTGGTGGGAACGAGTCGGGCGTTGTGCTTTTTCAGCCGGTTCGGTTTGAGCCCCGTCGGCTGCCGTCGGGCGACGGTAGACACAATGTAACAACACTGGCCACCCGCGCCTGTTTCCCTTTCTGTTTAGTCGGCGCCGCTGTTTGGCGGACATTGTTACTCTTTTATGGACACTTTGACATAAAGACGCGGTATTACGATGCCGGGCCCAAGGGCACCGTGACAGATCGGCTCCTTCGCTACGACGGCGGCATGTGTCTGTAAGCATCGCGCCAAGCGGCCGCGGGGGATGATCGCCGCGGACCCGGAGCCGGAGCTGCCGTAAGTACCGCACTAGTCGTGATTGTGGTTTCTCCTGCCCCGACAAAGCGCGTATTTCCAAACGCTGTCGCCTCGCCACGGTGCCACTGTCCCAGCCGCCGGGGGCTCTGCCGGTCCCCGAAAGAGACCTGACTTGCATGTCGGAGGTTTGTGTAGGATTGACGGGCGTACCGCCGGGCTAGGGCGGTCTGGTTGCCGGTGCTGGATGGCGCGATCGCCGGCAAGTCGCGTATTAGCGCGTTGGGCTGGGCGCTAAACGCGGCTCAGTGATTTTCCCTTTCGGGTTTTGTGCTGCAGCTGTCAGCCTGGGGCTACATGATGGCTGTCGGCCTCGGTGTGTGTGTGTGTGTGTGTGTGTGCGCGACACACCTCAGATACACCTCATGATGTCAGATGGGACGATCTGACGCGGGCACCTTCGGGCTTCATGTAAAAACCATTCTCCCCCCCCTCCCCCGTGTGACGTCACTGCGCCCACGTGTTTGTCCCAGTGATTATGAAAAGCCGTCAAAAGCCGTCCTGCCTGTACAGCCACGAGCCGCCCGGCCGGATACTATCGCTTCCTCCCCCTCGTATTCATCCTGGCCGTAAATAATTAAATAAGTGTTAATTGTTTCTGCAGGAAAGCAGCCGAAGGTCCCTCTTAGCTCAGTCGGGTGCTGGCAGCTTAGTGGATGGTTGGAGGAAAGCTTTCGATGATCTGAATTTTAATCCTTATAATTTAACACCCCAGCGAACTTTACCCTGTTTCTCCTAAATAGAATTAAACGAATGAATGAGACAACCGTATAAACAGAAACATGTCTTTAATCTTTCATTTGTTTTTTACTTTAATTGTATTCTCTTAATATAACCGTCTAATGTGAGCAAAAAGCCACATTCAGGGCAGATGGAAAGTACCCGAGGAAGCTTCCTGGTTTTTTCTTTTGATAGAAGCTGATGTGAAACTCCAGAGCTCAGTGCCTCCACTTCAACCAGGAGACCACAGTGACTGCTGCACAAGAAACATGGTGAAGGCACATTGATGGAGAACCACACAACCTGGTGAGAAGGGCCTCTGGGTGCATGTCCTAAGGGCGTCTGCCAAATGCTGTAAATGTAAGATTGTTCTTGCCTTTGATGGTGACTGGCTTTGGTGCTTTTCAGCTCTGGGGAGGAGGAGAGCTGCGGGGAGCGTGGCCTGCCGCACCTCTGGAAGGGCTACTCCTGCAGCGTGGTCCCTGAGAAGGTGCTCTTGTCAAGGCCTGTGCTGCAGGCCGCCCTGGGCACCCGTCATGGCGTCCTCCTGGCAGAGGGTGAGCCTCCTGGGGCTGGAGATTTATCAGGCACTTTTTGTGGGTGTTTCTCTGTTTTTGGGCAGAACGCCATCGTGCCACCTCGTCCTAGACGGCATGCCGCTGGGATTCTTGTGCTCTGTCCCACCAATATCATCCCATGGCTCCCAGTTAGTGCTTAATGGTGGGACACAGGTGGCTTTTATTCTGCCATGTGGCCGTCTGCCAGCGATGCCCACCTGGGGGCAGTCCAACCGTGTATTCCCGTCTTTAAAAATATACAAGCTGCTGGGTCTCCTCTGCGTGTGCTGTTTTTATTTTAACACGTGACATGCGTGTGTCACTGCCGTCTTGCTAGCGTGACATTCCAGCTCTTCCTGCTGTGTCCACAGGGGGGCAGGTGTATACCTTTGGGGAGATGCCATGGAAGAAGGCGTTACCGGGCAGCCCCTTGGAGCCCGTGCTGGAGGCGGAGCTTAGCGGTCAGCGTGTGGTGTTTGTGGCGGCGGGCAGCTTCCACAGCGGCGCCGTGACGGAGGACGGGGCCGTGCACATGTGGGGGGAGAACGCTTCGGGCCAGTGCGGGCTGGCGGGTGCCGGCCCCGTGCCCGATCCCCGGCCGGTGGAGCTGGTGGAGCGGGACCCGGGGCCGCCGCAGTGCGTGCGGACGCTGGAGCTGGCGTGCGGCGAGCAGCACACGCTGGCGCTGTCGGCCCGCCGCGAGGTGTGGGCCTGGGGCAGCGGCTGCCAGCTGGGCCTGCTCACCAGCGTCTTCCCCGTCTGGCGGCCGCAGAAGGTGGAGCACCTGTCCGGCCGGCATGTGCTGCAGGTGGCCTGCGGGGCATTCCACAGCCTGGCGCTGGTGCAGTGCCTCCCCCCCGAGGAGGCCCGTCGCCCCCCAAAGGACAAATGCGGCCAGTGCAACCAGCTCCTCTACACCATGACTGATAAGGAGGATCATGTGATCATCTCCGACAGTCACTACTGCCCCCTGGGGGTGGAGCTGGCCGACACAAAGCAGGCCGCCGATTCTGGCCAGCCCCCGGCCCTGCCCTCCACCGCGCCTGCCGAGGACCCCCAGCCGTTGGAGGAAGCTCCAAAACAGGCTGAGGAGAAAGAGGAGGCGGGGGACGGGAAGGGTGGAGAGGAGAGCCAGAGTCCAGCGGAGGAGGCTCCCGGAGAGCCGCTTGCCGGCCCTGCCACGGAGTCCCGCCAAGCCCCGGGGAACAGGAGCTCGCCCTACCCCGACGAGCAGGCCGTGAAGGCGTATCTGAAGAGGCTGTCGGACCATGCCCTGGCCGAGCATGCTGGGAAGTCGGCCATAACCGTGCAGTGTGCCCAGGTCTGCCTTTTATACTTCATTTTTTGACTCATGGTTTTAGTTAGATTTATTGATTCACTAAATCATTCCTGCATTATTAATTTATTTTATACTGTTATTCATTGAATTTGCGTTATTTTACTGAATTTAATATTCGTCCATCTTCTCGATTCATGTTCTTGTCAGGATTGTGGGGAGCTTGGAGCCTATTTTAATATTTAACTTAAGATATTCTTTCATATGTTGATATTTTGCACCTTTTATTTCACTGTTATGTGTTATTGTTTCATAGTGTCCTAATGCGATTTTAATGTTAGTCCTCTAATCTCTGAATTATCTGGAAGGGCTTTTCCTCGCCTACCTGACCTCCTTTGCCCCCGGCTCTGATACGCCGTGACTCCTGATCCTCCTCCCACTGCCTCACATGCTCTCCCTCCTCTCTTCCACCTTCCCCTCTCATTCTCAGCAGCCCAAGGGTGACTCTGACCCCCTGGACCCCCCCTCGACGGCCCAGCCCAACACCACGGTGGGCTCGGCCCTAAACAGCCTGGTGGTGTCGTGTGCATCGGCCGTGGGCGAGCGCGTGGCCTCCACCTATGAGGCGCTGTCACTTAAAAAGGTCATGGGCTATTACTACCCGTCGGGGATCCCGGGGGGAGGCGGGCTGGGCTCCGGCGAGGGCACCAAGGAGACACGGGAGGACCGTGTACGGATGGAGGAGTCCATGCAGGGGAAGAAGAGCTCCAGCCTGGGGGACATCCGTGAGGGGGAGGCAGAGGGCCTGAGCCGCCGCCTCTCGCTCCCTGGGCTCCTCTCACAAGGTAGCGTGATCATCCCTGCTCTCTCTGTGGTCCTAAGTGATCATCCCTGCTCTCTCTGTGGTCCTGAGTGATCATCCCTGCTCTCTCTGTGGTCCTGTGTGATTTATTCCTGCTCTCTTTATGGCCCTGTGTGATCATCCCTGCTCTCTGTATGCCCCCCGTGATCATCCCTGCTCTCTCTATGTCCCTGCGTGATCATCTCTCTCCTCTCTTTGGCCCAGCGCGATCATCCCTGCTCTGTATGGTTTCAGTAATGGTTAAACTGCCTTGTTAATAATTAGTAGTTTGCTAGAGGACAGATCCTCTTTTGTACATTTTCGTTTTTGAGTTTTATTTGACTTATTTGAATTTTGTTTGATATATGAATCATCGACTTTCCGTTAGCAGAAAGTCCCTAAGATGCACTGCAGATGTGTCTGCGGGGCGCTTTGCATCCTTGAGTGTGCCTCTTCCACAACACGGTCCCGTTTACAATGTGACCTGTTGTTGGGAGATTATGGTAAGCTGCTGAAGCAGAATCCAGCCTCCTCCTGAAGCTGATTGTGCTGGTGGCTTTCCAGATACGGGGAAGGAGAAATTTCACTATTAAAAGTCCCAGACAAATGAAGTTGTCTGACCTCACAAGGCCATCTCTGCAGATGCCTTTGAGGAGTAACCAGCTGGCACTGGTGTTCCCGGCTACCGTTTGGACGTCAGATCCCGGCGGCACACTGACCACCTTCTCTTTCAGCACAGTCGTCCTCACCTCTGCCTGTCCCCATGTCATTGGGATTTGAGCTAATCCGTACCTACCCCCTCTACCCCGGCCCAGATGGGCCTCAGTGGGGGTGGGGTGCACTTTTTGGTCTTTGTATCTCTGGCTTTCTTACTGGACCAGGATCTTAAATGTGCCAAGACTGAGTTGAACAAACAAATATTGGGACAGGATTTTCTCTCTGGACACCTTTCAGTTCTGCGTGTGCTTGTTGTTCGGCTGTGGGTTACCCGTTTAACCATTACCTGGCTCAGTGATTTGATTGATTTTTCTGCGATCATCAGAAGGTAGCCCTGTCTCACATCTCCCACGTGTCTCTTCCTCTCGGTCAGTGTCTCCCCGGCTGCTCCGTAAGACGGGCCGGTCCCGGGTTCCGGCCATGCCTCTGACCCCCGCCGCCGTCCCGGAGTCTGAGCAGCACCTCCCCTCTCTGCACACAGAGGTATGGAGCTGGGGCCGCGGTAAGGAGGGCCAGCTGGGTCACGGAGACATTCTGCCCCGGTGAGTCCCCGATGCAGGAACTATGCAATGAGTTATTCATAGTGTAAAAAACGTGGCCCCTAGTGGCCATGCAATGACATGTGGGATCAACCCCCTCCCTCCCCCACAGACTGCAGCCACTTTGCATCAAAAGCCTGGGGAGCAAAGAGGTGGTGCGGGTGGCAGCGGGGGCCCACCACTCACTGGCACTCACCGCCCAGTCACAGGTATCCTCTGGTGGGTGCACGGGCCACCTCCAGGGACCTCTGCAGGCTGAGGTTCTGACCCGGCCTGTCTGCCTTTTGCAGGTTTATTCCTGGGGCTGCAACACCTCCGGGCAGCTGGGTCATGTGGACTCTCCCAGCACGGTCCCCCGGCTGGCCAAGGTGAGCATCGGGCTGCCCGGCTCTGCTCTCCTCTCGCTGGGCATCTCGGCCTGGAGCCGTAACTGACAGGGTTCCGAATCCGCGATCCACCTCATGCCCACTCCTACTCGCTATTAACCCCATTCTGTGTTCGTTTGTGTAGAAAATCTATTATAAACTGTTACTGTAGAGTATAACTGCGCTAGTTTGTATCTGTCTGTATGTTTCTTGCTTATTCGAGGCGTCTCTTATCATTCCGACATACGATGGTCACCCCATGGCTATGAGTGTGAGGCCTGTCCATCCAGGGCTAGCTGTCCTGGTAGGGAAGATATGATTAGGGCCACAGCCAGGCAGTGTTTCAGTGATGTGTCGGTAATGAGCGCGTGTGCCCCCTGTGACTGTCTGTCCCCTGCGGCCTCCCGTAGATGTCGGAGGGGATCCGCGTCTGGGACGTGGCCGCGGGGCAGCAGCACACGGTTCTCCTGGCTGACGGAGACTGCTTCCAGCCCATCCTCTACTACAGCGGGCGGCAGGTGCGGGAGGGGGCCCCTGGCAGCCCCCAGGCTGAGAGCGGAGGCTACACCCCTCAGCCAGTGCTCCTGCCCTTCTGCCTGAATGTAAGCTAATGCTAGCTGTTATGACGAGGTTGGCATCTCTGGGCTGCTGTCATTTGTGAATTAGCATTAGCATTAGCTTTAGCCTCAGGTGCAAGGATGGTACCTCTGACTTGTTTTTAGCTGTGAATATATAAGGATGGTGACGTATAGGTAGCTGTGTATTAGTCCTTCCCCTCTGGTATTTATGAATTAGTGATATGAAATATGAGCCCGGCATGTTTGCACACCCCTTTGCATTTGCAGCTGGGCTACGTGAACAGCGTGTTCGCGGGGGGGCAGAGCTGCCTGGCTCTGGCGGACCGGAACGTGATGGGCTTCATCGCCAGCCTGCATGAGCTGGCTGCCGCCGAGCGCAAGTTCTACTGCCGGCTGAGCAGCGTGAAGGGCCAGATCCTGCGCCCCCTGCTGGCCCTGGGTAAGGAGTGCGGCCTGAACTCGCAGGAGCGACGGGTGACGTGAGTGCGGGGGGGGGGCAGCGGTGCGGGGACCAACCAGGATCAGCACTTTGAGGACCATAACCCTAAGAGGTTTTACTAAATACGGATAAAATGGGTTATACTAAACAAACCTAACACGAAGCGCACAGCACAAACCTAACACAAACCCCCCACCCCCCCAAAACAGACAAACCAACACCACCCGACAAACAGCAGGCCGCACCCCCCCCACGAGAAACAGCGCGAGCCCACCCCAGACA
>JAODKN010000100.1:596540-611974 GCA_026774425.1 Petrocephalus zakoni | reverse complement strand
AAATGTTTTACAATATCACATAAAATAAAAAGCTGCGTATCTGCCTGGCGGGCAGGCTGTACTTGTCATATATTTCACTGTCTACTAATGCATATTAAGTATCATATGATTGTGTACATCTGCTTTTATATCTTACGATATATTAAATTTTAAATTTGTGCCCATACTCTCGCTGATCGGGCAGGGTCCAGCGGATGTCACACAACCTTACGCTGAACAGAGCCTTGCGCATGCCGATCGGGTAGCGATGCCAGCTTCTGTGTGCGCATGTGAGAGTTTCCCGTGCATCGCGCGCGCGAGAGTGCTCTAGGTTAACATTTTAATCAATAACAGAGCTGATCAGATAAACAGAGAGATTCTGTTTTTATACAGACAAAAAAAATCTGATTTATTAATTTCTCCAGTACCGAAAGCAATACTGCTAACGTCAGAGCTTATCGATACTCTGGTCTTTTTGCCCCAGGGCCCGTTTAGTACCGGGTTTCGGTACCCATCCCTAGGTAGGTCATGCTGCTTGGATCATGGTGGGGCAAGCCAGACTTGGGCTTTATTGATGTTTCCTGTGCAGTTTTCACCACTGGCTTTCATTGCACAGCAAACCCACCAAAAAGGGATAATTTCATCTGTTACTTGTCATGTTTACAGTTGATAAGTACATGGAACCATGTAACAGGCACTAAGTTTTTGTATGTAATTAGAATTAGTGAGTTGATTTTAAAATTTGTAATGTCTTATGTCCTGGTGCATGAATGGAGTGTTTGGCCATTGTCTAGACTACTTAAGTTTTTTTAACAGGACCAAGGAGTAAAAGCAGAACTCATACTAGAAAGGATAAGTGGAAGCCATTTGTTTAATGTACATAGCACTGTATGGTGGTGGTGATGAGGTGGGGGGGTAGGTAGAATGTACCGCAGGATTGACAGAAAATAATCAGGAATCCAAACAATGGATGTTTACAGTGTAAAAGACAGTTTTTACTGCATGTGAATTTTGAGTTTCATAGACTTGCATAGGTAATAAAATAAACATTTGCCCTGAACGTATTCAAGGGTGAAAGTTGTTGTTAAAAAAAGAGGGCTATTTCTTAGGGATGATTGTATCAAAACATAAAAAATGGAAATTCTGAAGCAAAAACTGGCGTGGAGTAGTGGTTCTCTACACATGCATAATTAGATTATTAATTGGAATTTGGTTTAATATGGTGGATATTTGCTTATTGGTTTAAAGAATATCTGATTCTCCCAAGAACCTGCGCAATTTTAATAAAATCATTACTCAAAATAGCAATGATATTATTAGCAATATTAGTGCACGCATAAGCATGGGCAGTCTCATTGCATAGCATACGTTCATGTGTGTACACTTTCAATCCCATAATAATCAATACAGTTTGATCAGGCCCAGATGGAGGATATCATTTAATTAAATGTAGTTGTATAATGGGTATTCTCTCCTGCCACAACCCCCATCTGTGTGCTATAATAGAAGGGTAAGTTGTAAAATGGCCATGTTTTTTAACACCATTGTGTGAAATGTTGGTGTAAATGGTTTATGCTAATAGATCAATTTAGCTGCAAAGGTCAGAACATGAGGTCCATCTTAAAGTGGCTCAGTGGTAATTCCGATGGGACTGGTGACATACTGCAGTGGGGATCGGTCTAAATTGGGGTATGTGGCGGCCAGATTTCAGACCAATCTCTTCCGCTTCCATCTGGTTTCTTTGTACAGGTCACCTGTTCACGGCCATGTTGTTGTTTTTTGTTTTTTTTTGGTGTCTTACTCTGCCAAGGGCCAAGGCAGAAAATCATGTTTTTCGAGAATCAGTGCACGTTACATCTTTACGTCGATTGCATGCATTCCTGAGTGTCCCTGCGTGTCTGTTTTGATTATCTTTATTATACCTTTCCTTTTTCCTGTTCAGACTCCTTTTCGGAACCCTGTACCCCGCGTATTACTCCTACAAAGCCGTAAAGACCAAGAATGTAAAGGAATACGTAAGTATGAATAACAAGCTCCAACCGCCTTCACTTAATAACCTCCGAGTTTAATGCGTCCTGGTATTTCGTATTCAGTTATTTTGCTGCAGAACATGCCTTGGCATGAAAATGCAAATGATCTGTCTGTGACAGTGGAACAGTGAGGCTTTCTCTTGCGAGTTGCTGCAGAGCATGTGTGTGGGGCTGGCGTATGTCACTGAGTGAGTCATCCAGTTCCCTTTCAGGTGTGCCAGTTTGGATCATGCCTCTGAACACTGCCCTCAGAAAATCAAGCCTTTTTTCATATTTTTAATATGTAGCTGAACTGAAAATCACATTTTGTACTGGTGTGGTCGGGTAGGCCTTTTTTATTTTACTACTACTTCGTGAAAAGAGAGAGAACCGGATTGACCAGTGTGGTTACTGTGACCCTGTGCCAAAAGGGATAGGGCACCAGTCCATTGGGGGGGCGGGGGGGGGTGTTCAGTTCCACAGAGTATGTGCGAGGATGTTCTTTTGAGTGTTCTGTGATTTTAGTATAAAATGAGTATTCAGGCCTCCATTTTTCCTGGATATACTGAGCTGCCCTTCTCAGGCAAGTCAATAGCCTTATTTTATTAGGTTAATTTTTATTAACATAAGACCAAGAGGACCACAAAGAAATCAGTCTTTTCGCATAAAATACTTTCTGCCTGCATTTAAAAACAATGGCTTTGCTAATGTACAAAATCTTACAAAGCAATATTTTTATTACAGTCGGGGAAACGATTGTCTAAATCGACAGGCATGTTTTGATGGATAGGCCTGCTTATTTAGGGTAGTCTGCTATTGGTATGCATGATAGCTGCCGGCTGGCTGGGGGGGAGACGCTCTTTGTACGATGAGCCGATCATTTGTTTCTATGAAGAGAATCCAAGTTCCAAGCTGGTTATAGGTTTTATGCCAACACGTCACCAGGCTTTCGTTTTGTTTTGCAAGCTGCTTGGAGCAGTTTGGAGTCACATGGCATTGGGTTCATTTAATTGTTCGGTGTGGTGCCTCAGGGGCACCAGTGTCAGACTGTATAGTCTTTATTAACTTAATCAGTAGAAGTATGAAACTATGGCTGAGACTGACCATGACACTGCACAATCACACAATGCATTACACACTGCACTAGCCATTACACACTGAACACACTTAAAAAAAAAATTATGTATATATGTGTATGTGCATATATCTCTCACACACACATAAATAAAAAATATATCTACTTTAGTATTACTGTTCAGTGTCTCACTGGTTGACCATAAAATGGATTGACAAGTGTTTGTGTATCAATTTATTTTATTTTTTTACACAACAGCCCTAACTGGGATCATGTTTAAATTTTGTTGTATGGTTGACAGCCAAAGGCAGCATTTTGTGGATCTTTACACCATAAAAGCATGCACACGTAGTAAGCCATTTTGTGTTCTGCCGTATGATGTAATTCATTGCAGTCTTTTTGAAATCAAGTCTGGAGGCAATCACCAATATATTCCTAACATCAGCGGTATATTTGTACAGGGCTAAAGCTGATTTCTCTTGACTGTAAATATAGCTTTTTATTTTGACCATTTGTTTTTCAGAAATGTACATTGTGTGTTTGAATGTCTGCAAGAGATCTATGCAGCTTTGGTTGTTACTGCTGTTGTGCTTAGTATATTATTTCTAGTATTTACATCTTCCTTCTTTTATATTGTCTGGAACTTTTAGTGTAGCTTTGAATTTTGTCATTCAGATGTAAATTTCCCGCGTATTATCAGATTGTAACTGGCTGAATTCTCCTTTCCATTCAGATTGAATAAGTGTCCAATTAGCTCATCAGGAGTAAGGCAATGTTGAGGATCGGTGCTGTAATTCCTATGCAAGGTAAAGGCCGTTAGTGGGTTTGTTTTTGTTTAGAACATTACATCACTGAGCACGTGGAGTATTATTTCCAACATGGACAATCGGCCGTTCCTGGGAAGGAAAGCCTGTCACTTTGCTGCAAATTTCACCTTTGTCCCTGTTTTACATTCAGCAGTTCTGAGTTTGGGAAAGGTTTAGATGGTGTTCTGATCAAGTTTGCCTTTCAGTACTCATCATGTGGTGTTCTTTGTGCAGTACTTTATAGTAAATGGTGGTGGCTGAGCAATACAATGCTTTTCACAAAAATGAGAAACCCAATACCTACTACATACTGGCTTTGGAAGGAGAACTTATATGTAATTTACTGTCAATACAAAATGCATACTAGTTTACTGTGTCTCACAATATCAGATTTTGGCTATAAAGTATGTTTATGAAAGTCGCACTGCTCAGAGACAGACTTTCACTGACAAAGTCTTTTATCTTATATATATATTTATATTGCTCTGTTCCAGGCAACTGGACAGGATGGTTACGGTGCGTGTGTGTGTGCGTGTGTGTGTGCGTGTGTGTGTGCGTGTGTGTGTGCGCGTGTGTGTGTGTGTGTGTGTGTGTGTGTGTGTGTGTGTGTGGGTTTGGCTATACTTGTGAGGACCCAAGGACCTCACAAGTAAACAAATCTTCAAAAATTTGACTAGTGAAGTTTTTTTTTTCAGTCCTCACTACCTCAGACTTCATTTTATAAAAATCTATGAATGCAATCAAAAAAGTAAAAATGCTAAAAGTCTTGTTTTGTTTGGTTACTTATGGGTAAGGTTAGGGCTGGGTAGGGGTTAAGGGTGTCATTGCTGGGATTAGGGTTATGCCCATAGAAATGAATGGATGGACCCCACTAAGATAGGAATACAAAAGTGTGTGTGTGTTAGGGTTGGGTACTGTTTGGGTTTCATTCGATACTGGTGCCAAATCGATACTTTTAAAACTGTGCCGGTTTCTAAACGGTACTTGTGTTATGGGATCATGCAGTCTGTCTAAGGGGTTGGGGATTCCTGTTGGAAAGCAGTTGCACTTGGTTTGTGTCAGCATAATGGAGTGATATATGTGTGTGTGTGTGTGTGTGTGTGTGTGTGTGTGTGCACACGCAGCAAGCTGGGCAGCATGGCTGTGCGGCCCGAGGAGAAGTGGTGTGCTGTGTTCGAGGAGTGCTGGACCCGGCTGGGCTGTGACACTCCAGGCCAGGGGGAGAACGCGAAGGCCTGGGAGAACATCGCCGTTGCCCTGACGACCAGCCGCTGGCAGCACAAAGACAGGTATGTACACACCTGGGGCACGTGACGACGCACACCCAGATACACGCGCATAGGCACTCACACCCAAACATTCTCTGATGGCCCGCGCCCCTGTGTCCAGCCCAGAGCTCCTGAGTCGTTCCCACAGTAAAACCCTGGAGAGCCTGGAGTTCATCCCCCAGCACGTGGGCCCACTCACCATGGAGAAGTATGACGGCATCCAGCGTTACCTGATCAAGGTGGGTTTGCTGTCCCCGTCGGCCCTCAAGGCCATCTGAGCGGCCATTTTGGTGCAAGTCAGACACAGAAACCCAATGGCTGGAAGGCGTCCTGTCACTGAGCCACTGTGCTCCTCCTGCACAGGCCTGCGACACCCCCCTACACCCACTGGGCCGGCTGATTGAGACGCTGGTGGCCGTGTACAGGATGACGTACGTAGGTGTGGGGGCCAACCGCCGGCTCCTGCAACAGGCCGTCAGTGAAATCAAGTCCTACCTGAGCCGCATATTTCAGCTTGTCAGGTGAGCACTGGTGTTGCATTGTGGGATTCGTAGTTTATGGAAGAGTCCATGTTCTGGCTCTTGCTACACACTCATGTCTTTGTCCCAGGTTCCTCTTCCCAGATCTGCCAGAGGAAGGCACTGTGATCCCGGAGCCTGTTTCCGAGTCTCCGGGAAAAAGGGTTCTCAGCTCCCCGAATGAGGCACCGCAGCTAGATTCCCCACAGCCTGGGTATGACCGTAACACCCTCTGCAATCCCATTGGTTGTTGATCTAGTCAGGCGGGACTTAGTCATTTACTATTTTTAATGATTGGTGAGTGTTGTCAGGGCTGAATACAAAACAGTCAAATGAGTGCTTGGCACCTGCAATGGAGGTGCTTATAGGTTACAGGGTAGTGACAGGCTACAGGGTGCCGGGGGGGTGATATGGTGTGTGTGTGTCTCAGCTCACTATATGCAAGGTACTCACCCTGCCTGAGGTCTCCGGCACTGCAGCCTAGTCCTCCCTCGTTCCGAGGGCTGCTTGTGTGCGATCCAGGCCCTGAGGGTTCCTTTCTCCACCCTGTGGATACTTCCTCTGTTGGAGGAAACTAGGCAGGCTTTGGTGAAGGAAGCACCGCCAGGTCACTGCTCTCTGCCCCCCTGCTCTAGTCCCCAGGTCACTGCTCTCTGCCCCCCTGCTCTAGTCCCGAGGTCACTGCTCTAGTCCCGTAAAGACAGACCAAAAAACATCCAGCAGGGTGCTTCCCATAGCCTGTCCTGCAGTGCAGCGCATCCTGGGCCTGGGACCTGCACCCCCGCGGTTCCTACGCTGCACGTGCGTGTGTGACTTTGCCCTGACGCAGTGGCACTTCTCCGCAGACGTGTGGTGAGCAGCTCTGCCCTGCTTCTGCCCGTGCTGCTACCACGCCTTTACCCTCCGCTGTTCACACTGTACGCGCTGGACAAGGAGCGCGAGGAGGACGTCTACTGGGAGTGCGTGCTGCGACTCAACAAGCAGGCGGACCTGGCCCTGCTGGCCTTCCTGGGGGTGCAGCGGTCAGTGGTGCGGCACGGAGACACGCACGGGCACTTACGTACACGCGCACACGCACGCACGCATCCATGCATTCCTATGGGCATAACCCCAATCCCAACAATGGCAACCTTAACCTCTACCCAGCCCTAACCTTAACCAGAAGTAACCAAACAGAAGGAAGTGAAGGTGTAATGGAAGACTTCTGGCAAAAGTGGTTCCCACAACTTCAGAATATGGTTTTTCTAACATTGTGGGGACATCTGACCCCACAATATAATATATACAGTACATAACCCCCGCACACAGTCATGCCCTATACCCAGGGGTGCACATAAGTGGGCCGTGCATTTTACCATGCATACTCGCGTACCACTTATGTGCACCCCTGCCTATACCAAAGCGCCTATCTGTCTGACTCACACAGTGACCCCTGCTGGATAGATCTGGTAACATCTCTGCCTCAGTAATAATGATCTTTTTCCTTTTTAGGAAGTTCTATCCTGTGTGTATCTCAGTGCTTGGTGAAAAAATGGAGGTAACCTCTCCCTTCACGTCCGCAGCCTGTCAATTTTCACCCCTGGTGCCTTCTGCTGTCTCCGCCTCTCCCCACTCTCCGTTTCACCACCGTCATCCTGTCCTCTCTCTCTCTCTTCCGAGTGTCCCTTCCTTTTAGTAATATTGATGTTGACTTGTCTCACGTTGATGACCTCGTAGTGGTAGTCTTCCTGCTTTGTTTCTAAGAGTTCAGTGCACGCTTTCAGCAGAAGACTCTTCTCTAACCTGTCCAGGTTCTCCCGAACACCAAGGACGCCTGCTTCGCCTCCGCCGTTGAGACACTTCAGCAGATCAGGTACCAGCTCCCAGCTCTCATGTCTGGGATCTTCTCTAGTATCCTGCGCTCTGATTCTTCACGTGACCCTCTTTATTTCAGCACAACGTTCACGCCCTCGGACAAGCTGCACGTGATCCAGCAGACCTTCGAGGAGATCACACAGGAAGTGTTGGCGCTGCTGAAGGAGGACTTTCTGTGGTCTATGGATGACCTCTTCCCAGTCTTCCTCTATGTGGTACTGCGTGCTCGGTGGGTTCTGTGTACCTACTACCTCTGAAGTTCACCTACTGACTCATGGAGACGTATTCCTGACTGACAGGGTTGTATGACCTGTTACCCCAGAATTAGGAACCTGGGTTCTGAGGTCAGTCTGATCGAGGACCTGATGGACCCTTGTGTACAGCATGGAGAGCACGGCATCATGTTCACTACCCTAAAGGTATGGGGGCGGGGTCACTGAGCCAAACAGAACGTGCAAGGGTCCTGTCAGCCAATCATAGCAACCCAGACACATAGGCACACCCCTAAAATTTGATTATTTTAAAGTCTGAATTGGATTATTATATTAACCCTCATGGGTCTACAAGACATTTGGAATGAATCTATATATTTTTGTGAACATTTCTTCTCTCATTCTTCCTACAGGCCTGCTACTATCAAATCCAACATGAGAAGATCACGTAGAGCAGATTCCCGTGTGGCTGGCATGCTCTGTGGGCTGCGTGCTGCTCCAGGGAACCAGAACCGGCACGGTGACAGTCTGAGGGGGCGGTCCAGGTGGATTTGGCACTGGCTGACCTGACGCAGAGGCTGAGGGAGAAAACCAGCAATGTGTCTGTCAGCAATGACATTGGTCCTCTCTACCTCCTGCCCCCACCTGAAGGGGGAGCCCCCTTCTTTGGCCACACTGAATCTGCCACCCTCGCCAGCCTCGTCATGCCGAATCCCATCTTGCCCGCTGTACCCTCATGGCTATCTTTTATGCCACGGCCCTTCATTTTGGCCTTTCATTTTCTAGGGAGGGGGCGGTGATGTCATCGCCGCTAGGTGGTGGGTGCGTGAGCCGGTCCCGTCACCTCTATGCACAGGCCAGGCTTAGTTTGCACTGTTAGGAAGCACAGACAGCCCGCCATCCAGAACACATCCTGCATCTCTCTGCCAGCATTTCAGTCAAGGATACGGGTCACAGCACTGAGAATCTCTTCTTTTTCTTTCTTTTTCTAATTAAATACATATTGCAGGTGTTCTTAAATGTATAGAAAAGCAGTTAAAATCGTCAGGAGTGTTCAAGGAGCTACTAAATTGGTCAGGATGATGGGGCGACGCCAACAGTCTGCATTGTAGATGTACACAAGAAGTTTAGTCAATTGAGATAAAGCAATATTTCTCAGTCCGGTCCTTGTGGACCCCCAGGCGGTGTGGTGCACCCACCCACCTCCCTGCCAGACAGTCCACATCGACAGGTGGGAGAACACCGATTAAAAAAATACTGAGTTTAGATCTGCGGAAACAGACTCGCCAGGTCTAGAGGTCCTTTGATGTACTCGAGTTACTTATGGGGTATAAGCTCATTACTCTACGCAGACTCATCCTCCACGACCCAAATGAAGAACTTTCTTAAAACTTCTACATATAAAGCTGCCCCTTCGTACATGTCACCCGAGTCACACAGGGAAGTGTGGTCCTTTCCCTTCCTGCATTGCGTGGGACTTTTATCTGAGTTTTATATTCATACACAGTGTATTTGTGCTGAAAACTGCCAGCCCCTTCTTCGGTTTGGGTATGTTGAGGTGTACCTCGGAAATGACCTTGTAATCGGCAAAGATTTTATCTGTATCTTGACGTTTGTCACCATGCAAAGCCATTCAATTCTAGAGGAGGCTTGACTTTTTTAAATACCTGTAGATACAGCGGCCGGAACCTGTTCCGGGTCAGGATGATGTCCTCGAGCCATTACTGCATACGCAGTGCACGATGAATGTCTCTGTGGCTGCCAGTGTGGACGGATGGGCACATGGACGCAGCACCAGAACCGGATCATGAACTTCTGTTTGTGTTCCAGATCCAGGCATGACCAAATGCGCAAAGTATCTACTGACTCTTTGAAGAAGGCTCTTCAAAAACATGCCATACCATAAAAACCAGCAGGTCATCCATTACACACGCACCATCTAATATTGCACTGATAAATCCTCTGAGTTTTGACAAAAGCCAGGCTTCAGATGCAGGCTTGCATTTAACAAGGGTTCTTTGAGGAACATCCTGTTTCTGAACATTCTTGGTGGTCCTGTATTCTAACATTTTGAGAATGGACTGTATTAGTGTCACATCAGAACGTCTTCAGTATTGCGGCGGATGGCTGTTCCCCCATTCTACCATCACTCATTGGACTGTAATTTTCATAATGACATCCGGAAAGATGAGACAGGCCAACTTGGACTGGACTGTAACCTGACTCTTACTTAAACGGATTCATACAAACATTTGATGGGGGTGTGGTCTACTCCTCTAGGGGTGACGAAGGCCAAAAAGAGCAGATGTATGACACTGGTCTCTTTGGGGTGGGGGCGGTCATAATAAAACTTATACTGACTGAATAAAACGTTTTTGCCCCTTTTACCGACGCTGGAAATTGATCTCGAGTCCGCCGGTGTGTTTATTTCCGTGGAATCCCGGCGCTGAGCCTCACCCCCCCTTTGATGACGCAGGTGGCTCGCGCCCGTGCTGCCTGGGGACCGCTGCAGTTCTGATGCTGTTTGCCAAACGCCCCGTTACAGTGCGTTACAGTGCGATGCAGTGCGTTACAGTGCGTGCACCGGGGTCTCGCCTGGCCTGCCTTGACAGCTACTGTTCTGTTGCAGCCTTTGTACCAAGTGCATATTTTCAGTGTTTGTTGGATGTTTGATTTTCCCGTCCTGAATTTTTCTTCTTCTTCGAATGAAGTAATTCTACATGTTTACTGTATATATAAAACAGAAAGTCAACTAAACTATCGTAATGTGAACAAAGCAATAAAATGAAACGGTAGATAATCGGAAGTCCTTGTGTGTTTTATTAATGACATTTGTGTACAGAGCTTTAATTAACGCTTATTAAAGTTTATGACCGTTGTTTTCTCTTTCTTGGGGAATACTTAAAATTAGACTCCTGTGCAACGTTTCCGCTCTCATTCTTAAAAGTTTTTAACCATTTGAGCAACATTTTTAAAATCACGTGGCCGTACCTCCTGTGCCGGTCCCTCTCCTTCATAATCTAAAAGCAGGAAGAGCTAATGAGCTTTGAGCAGGGAGGTGGACGCGGGATTACTGGGGGCAGAGCAGGGATTACAGAGCTGCTCCCCTCAGGTGGTTTATGGTGACCATCCTGGGCGACAGAAGGACAGCCGCGCCGGCCAAGGGGCGCCGATGACGGCTGTGCTGCCGTGGCTAGGGCACCTCTCTCAAGGTGAGCACTTTTCCCCTGGATTATCTCTTCCCGGTGGGTACTTTAAGCGCACTGATCGTAAATGTTAGGCTAGTGTAGAAACCGGAGGGTTACCGTGTGCACCGGAGTGCTCTACCTTGGTGGAGATTTCCAGCCAAGCAGGAGCCTTTGAGTGGCCGGACAGAAGGAACGTGCAAATATTCATGTCAATTTCTCGCTGAACTGCTAGTTAATAACCTAAACTTTTAGTAATAAGTGTGAATTTAAAAGTAGGCCCCATTTTCGTGTTTTTCACGTAAAATAAATAATATAAAGCTCAATACATGGATTTTCAGCTCGGGTTAGTGTTTTGCCCCACAAAAAAGTTAGTTAACAGACCAGTCAGCAAAAGTAATTGTCTTTATTAGCGTTTTAAATCACGAGACTAAAGAAACACTCAGAATTTCATTTAAATTGTTTAATTCTTCAATTTTATGTCGTGGTAGTAATGTACCTTTAGAATTGCTTTTTTAAAACGCACGTAGTAGACAGCATTGGAATAAAATGTGTATGCATAGGCGATTTAGCAACAGGTACATTTGCGCCCCCTGCTGTTGAATTTAAAACAATTACTTGAATTTGTGTATTTTTACTGTTCATCTGCACCCCGCTTAAAAAGTGTAAAATTTACACTAAAATGTTGGGGGTAGGGTACAGTGCCCGGCATGACTTTCCTTGTAAAATGCTAATCCCTGTTTAGGTCCATGAAGCACTACACTGTAGCTGAGCCGTCTGTGCGTCGGGAGAGTGGTAAGGGTTTTTTTTATTTATTTTTTTGGGGGGAGGATGACATCCCATTCTAAATCCATAGGCATCAATATATAGTTGGTCCCCCCATTCACCCAGAAGAGCATCTGTCATGTCAGGCACTGATGTTGGACGTGAAGTCCTGGCTCACAATCTCAGTTCTAGTTCATCCCAAAGGTGTTTGATGGGGTTGAGGTCTGGGCTCTGTGCGGCGCCAGTCACGTTTTTCCGCAGGAAACTCACCCAGGAGTTTCTGTTCCTAAACACTCCACTTTGCAACAATACCACTTACAGTCAACCGTGGGATATCTGTGGCATCCTATGACAGTGCCATGCTTGAATCCTCTGAATACTTCAGAACGATCCATTCTTTCACACGTGTTTGCAAACCCGATTGCACTGCTGGGTGCCTAATTTTATACACCTGTGGCGAAGGGTCTAAATGACACCCCTGAGGTCCTTGAGTAAGAGGGGTGTCCCAATACGTTTGCCCGTTTAATGTAGTTGGTTTTACTAGAAGTGTTAATGTTGTTGTTGCTATTATTATTATTTTGCTTTTAAATAGCAATAAAACAGGTGTTTTAATTAAGTGAACTAATATGTAATATGATATGATATGTAAATAACTGGAATGTATTTTGATTGGTCGGTTTTTAGCAGACGGAGTTACTCACTAAGTGACCCAGGCTGTAGGATGATCATGGATGTTCTCTGCTCCCTGCTTCCTCCAGGCCTCACTCAGATCCTGACTGCGGTAGCGTGTGAGATGAAGACCTTCATCAGCAGAGGCGTCAGAGGAGCAGACCTCCTGCTCAACCTGCTAAATGCCCCCCGTCTCCAGGCTCTGCTGAAGGTCAGCAGGCTACAGATCCACTGATTGGCTCCTGTATCTTTGTCACATTTCTTTGTGACCAGTTAAGTGTATATTAGGACCCCCAGCAAACCCCAGCTGATCATTGTGCTGTAGAGAGCCGCAGAATGGTGACACTTTCCTGAACATTGCAGCTGTAATCCCGTAACCAAAACTGAATCACATGATTTTAGAATGTATCTGTTCTGCTTGACCGTAGCACTCTTTTTCCAAAGCTGAAAGTCTAAATAGGAGCTCAGTGTGAGTAACTGGGAGACAGACCAACGAGCAGGTTCTCCTCCTCCAGGTGTACGAGCTCCTTCAGAGGCACATGAGGAGTGGCCCAGCTCCACACCTGCTACACGCCTCCACACTGTGCCAGCAGGTGGGCGAGCACCCCGACCCCGACCGCCCAGCGGGCCTAGTTAGGTCTCACGCCTCCACACTGTCCCAGCAGGTGGGCGCGAGCACCCCGACCGCCCAGCGGGCCTAGTTAGGTCTCACGCCTCCATACTGTCCCAGCAGGTGGGCGCGAGCACCCCGACCGCCCAGCGGGCCTAGTTAGGTCTCACGCCTCCACTCTGTCCCAGCAGGCCACCTGTGCATTTGTATTATTTTATTATCATTTTATTATTTATTAGACTTCATATGCCTGTTTCTTACCTTTCATTTCTCCACACTGACTATGCTCAGGTGGGTTTAGTAGCGTAAGACCTCCCCCCCCCTTTTCTGACCACGAGCCACTTGGCGGTTTCTGTTCCAGATGATCACAGACCTGCAGAGACTGGCAGCGCCCTCTCCTGACGCTAAGGAGCTCTGCGGTCTGTTGGGTGGCCCTGGCCTGCAGGTGGGGGAGACAGTCCGCTTCGGGATCGTAGGGCGGACATGACATCCGCTGGCTTCGGTTGGGACACCTATCGCCTTCATCCTTCCCCACTCCCCCCCAAGGCTCTCCTGTTCTCCCACGACATGGTGGCCCAGAAGAAGTTTGCACCAGTGCTGCTACCCGTGCCCGATGAGCTGCCCACCGGCGAGGAGGCCGTGAGGATCGTCCGCATGGTGAAGAACAACCAGCCCTTGGTGGGGAAGCCTGATACACGCACATCCACACGTCTTATTCTGTGCATTACTGATTCCCAACCCATTTCTGGGGACCACAGTCCACAATTTTGCACCCTCCCAGCTTGTAACACACCTGTACCGGGCATTCGGTGTTCCAGTGTGCTGGGAGCTGGGAGGGAGCAAAAATGTGGACTGTCTGGGGGTCCCCGAGGACTGGGCTAGGAAATGCTGCTGTACATTAACAAAAAGTCACATCAGGCACATCAAAGGCCCCATTGGCAGCGACGCCCTTTTGTGTCTGCAGGGGGCGACGATCAGGAGGGACGATGTGACCGGAGAGATCTTCGTGGCCAGAGTGATCCACGGAGGACTTGCAGATCGAAGCGGTTGGTTGTTCACGTCACATGCGACGTTCCCTCCTGTCGGACACCGGCGTGTGTTGGGTTGTTTGGGTTGACCATAGCTGATGTGTGTGTGTGCGTGTGTGTGGGTTCTGTGTATATTATGTTGTCGTGGTTGGGATTGGGTTTTTCCCATAGAAATGGATGGACAGTCCCTACAAAGATGTGAATACAAACGTGCGTGTGTGTGTGTGTGTGTGTGTGTGTCTCAGCTCACCATATGTCGTGTCGTGCCCCTGTCTGGTAGGTCTGTTGAACCCTGGTGACAAACTGGTGGAGGTGAACCAGCAGCCCGTGGGGGGAATGGACCCAGAGGAGATCATTCAGATCCTGGTGAGGGTCCCGGGTGGAGTGCGGGTCGCATGTACAGGCACACGCACGCGACAGCATGGCTGCGCTGATGCTAACCGCCTCCCTTACCTGCAGGCCAGCTGCCAAGGTACAGTCATGTTTAAACTGGAACCCAAGTCAGACAAGCCGGTCAACCAGCCAGCCACGGTAAGCAGTCTTCCACCACGAACCTGCATATATCGCCTGGAACATCGTCAGTTTCCATGCCCCATTTTTTTTAATTATTAGCTATTTGTGAAGCTTCCATAAGCGTTCATACAGTGTTGGCCTGCTGTAAGCCTTTTTAAATAGCTCTGTAAGTGTATTGCAATTTGCCTCTCGTGGGTAAATATTCATGTGCGGTCATTGTCCCCCTTTTTTGGGGCTCCAGCTGTTTGTGCAGGCTATGGTGGACTACAACCCCCACCAGGATCCTGCGATCCCCTGCGCCCAAGCTGGCATACACTTCTGCAGGGGTGATGTGCTGGAGGTCGTTGACCAGACAGATGCCCTCTGGTGGCAGGCACGGAAACTGCCTAGTGTGCCAGGCTGTGCTGGACTCATCCCCTCCGCTGGTCAACTGAAGAGGTATCCATAGGAGGACGCTGGGGCTCCTCACCACCGCAATTTCAGAAAATAAAATTGCATGTTAAACCCCAAAGCTTTAAATGTAACAGAGTTAAAAAAAATCATAATTTACATCCTTAAATGTTTCTTTGAGCCTGTCTATTTGATTTCACCGCTGGTTTCTGTACCCAGGAAGCAGACAGAGACCTGCTGGCTGCCGTCTTCCCAAGCGATGAGCTACTTCGACAGCCGTGAGTAGAGTGAAGTTAGCCGATGTGTGTGAGAACCTCGTCCTGCTGACATGTAAAACTGGCAGATCTTGGCGCACATCTCAAAGAGCTGTTCTTTGCTTTTTCCCCTGCTGACCTGAAGTGAGCTTTGTCGACGATGGTGAGTATGGGATTCTAGTGCAGGCCTTGCCACAAGGAAGAGCTGGGTATCACAACTGCGAGAATATGATGAGTTTAATTAATTACAAGGTGCCTAAAAAATACAAATTTCAGCACAAAATTATTTATAGTCTCAT